>JALGBA010001634.1:0-56321 GCA_023970755.1 Azemiops feae | reverse complement strand
GTAAAAATCCCATTCAGCCTCAAAAGTCAAATTTTGAGACAGAATTCAAATTCAAAAAGAAAACATATATTCAGATTCTCCTGGGATGGGGAATCCAAAAAACCACTTGTTTTCCGGATTTGACCTCTCCCTGAGGAGTTATCCCAGAGGGTATCTCACATTTGTTGGTAAACATCCAATTCAGCCTCAAAAGTCAAATTTTGAGACAGAATTCAAATTCAAAAAGAAAACATTTATTCAGGTTCCCTAGGATGGGGAAGCCGAAAAACCACTTGTTTTCCGGATCCGACCTCTCTCAGAGAAGTTAGCCCAGGGCATATTGCACATTTGTTGGTAAACATCCAATTCAGATTCAAAATTCAAATTTTGAGACAGAATTCAAATTCAAAAAGAAAACATATATTCAGATTCTCCTGGGATGGGGAATCCAAAAAACCACTTGTTTTCCGGATTTGACCTCTCCCTGAGGAGTTATCCCAGAGGGTATCTCACATTTGTTGGTAAACATCCAATTCAGCCTCAAAAGTCAAATTTTGAGACAGAATTCAAATTCAAAAAGAAAACATATATTCAGATTCTCCTGGGATGGGGAATCCGAAAAACCACTTGTTTTTCGGATCCGACCTCTCTCAGAGGAGTTAGCCCAGGGCATATCTCACATTTGTTGGTAAACATCCAATTCAGATTCAAAATTCAAATTTTGAGACAGAATTCAAATTCAAAAAGAAAACATATATTCAGATTCTCCTGGGATGGGGAATCCAAAAAACCACTTGTTTTCTGGATTTCACCTCTCCCTGAGGAGTTATCCCAGAGCGTATCTCACATTTGTTGGTAAACATCGAATTCAGCCTCAAATGTCAAATTTTGAGACAGAATTCAAATTCAAAAAGAAAACATATATTCAGGTTCCGCTGGGGTGGGGAAGCTGAAAAACCACTTGTTTTCCGAATCCCACACCTTCTCTGTGGAATTAGCCCACGGCGCATCTCACATTTGTTGATAAAAATCCAATTCAGCTTTAAAATTCAAATTTTGAGACAGAATTCAAATTCAAAAAGCAAACATTTATTCAGGTTCCCTAGGATGGGGAAGCCGAAAAACCACTTGTTTTCCGGATACCGACCTCTCTCAGAGAAGTTAGCCCAGGGCATATTGCACATTTGTTGGTAAACATCCAATTCAGATTCAAAATTCAAATTTTGAGACAGAAGTCAAATTCAAAAAGAAAACATATATTCAGATTCTCCTGGGATGGGGAATCCAAAAAACCACTTGTTTTCCGGATTTGACCTCTCCCTGAGGAGTTATCCCAGAGGGTATCTCACATTTGTTGGTAAACATCCAATTCAGCCTCAAAAGTCAAATTTTGAGACAGAATTCAAATTCAAAAAGAAAACATATATTCAGATTCTCCTGGGATGGGGAATCCAAAAAACCACTTGTTTTCTGGATTTCACCTCTCCCTGAGGAGTTACCCCAGAGCGTATCTCACATTTGTTGGTAAACATCGAATTCAGCCTCAAATGTCAAATTTTGAGACAGAATTCAAATTCAAAAAGCAAACATCTATTCAGGTTCCCTAGGGTGGGGAAGCCGAAAAACCACTTTTTTTCCGGATCCGACCTCTCTCAGAGAAGTTAGCCCAGGGCATATTGCACATTTTTTGGTAAACATCCAATTCAGATTCAAAAGTCAAATTTTGAGACAGAATTCAAATTCAAAAAGAAAACATATATTCAGATTCTCCTGGGATGGGGAATCCAAAAAACCACTTGTTTTCTGGATTTCACCTCTCCCTGAGGAGTTATCCCAGAGCGTATCTCACATTTGTTGGTAAACATCGAATTCAGCCTCAAATGTCAAATTTTGAGACAGAATTCAAATTCAAAAAGAAAACATATATTCAGGTTCCCCTGGGGTGGGGAAGCTGAAAAACCACTTGTTTTCCGAATCCCACACCTTCTCTGTGGAATTAGCCCACGGCGCATCTCACATTTGTTGATAAAAATCCAATTCAGCTTTAAAATTCAAATTTTGAGACAGAATTCAAATTCAAAAAGCAAACATTTATTCAGGTTCCCTAGGATGGGGAAGCCGAAAAACCACTTGTTTTCCGGATCCGACCTCTCTCAGAGAAGTTAGCCCAGGGCATATTGCACATTTGTTGGTAAACATCCAATTCAGATTCAAAATTCAAATTTTGAGACAGAATTCAAATTCAAAAAGAAAACATATATTCAGATTCTCCTGGGATGGGGAATCCAAAAAACCACTTGTTTTTCGGATCAGACCTCTCTCAGAGGAGTTAGCCCAGGGTATATCTCATATTTGTTGGTAAACATCCGATTCAGCTTCAAAATTCAAATTTTGAGACAGAATTCAAATTCAAAAAGAAAACATATATTCAGATTCTCCTGGGATGGGGAATCCGAAAAACCACTTGTTTTTCGGATCCGACCTCTCTCAGAGGAGTTAGCCCAGGGCATATCTCACATTTGTTGGTAAACATCCAATTCAGATTCAAAATTCAAATTTTGAGACAGAATTCAAATTCAAAAAGAAAACATATATTCAGATTCTCCTGGGATGGGGAATCCAAAAAACCACTTGTTTTCTGGATTTCACCTCTCCCTGAGGAGTTATCCCAGAGCGTATCTCACATTTGTTGGTAAACATCGAATTCAGCCTCAAATGTCAAATTTTGAGACAGAATTCAAATTCAAAAAGAAAACATATATTCAGGTTCCGCTGGGGTGGGGAAGCTGAAAAACCACTTGTTTTCCGAATCCCACACCTTCTCTGTGGAATTAGCCCACGGCGCATCTCACATTTGTTGATAAAAATCCAATTCAGCTTTAAAATTCAAATTTTGAGACAGAATTCAAATTCAAAAAGCAAACATTTATTCAGGTTCCCTAGGATGGGGAAGCCGAAAAACCACTTGTTTTCCGGATACCGACCTCTCTCAGAGAAGTTAGCCCAGGGCATATTGCACATTTGTTGGTAAACATCCAATTCAGATTCAAAATTCAAATTTTGAGACAGAAGTCAAATTCAAAAAGAAAACATATATTCAGATTCTCCTGGGATGGGGAATCCAAAAAACCACTTGTTTTCCGGATTTGACCTCTCCCTGAGGAGTTATCCCAGAGGGTATCTCACATTTGTTGGTAAACATCCAATTCAGCCTCAAAAGTCAAATTTTGAGACAGAATTCAAATTCAAAAAGAAAACATATATTCAGATTCTCCTGGGATGGGGAATCCGAAAAACCACTTGTTTTTTCGGATCCGACCTCTCTCAGAGGAGTTAGCCCAGGGCATATCTCACATTTGTTGGTAAACATCCAATTCAGATTCAAAATTCAAATTATGAGACAGAATTCAAATTCAAAAAGAAAACATATATTCAGATTCTCCTTTGATGGGGAATCCAAAAAACCACTTGTTTTCTGGATTTCACCTCTCCCTGAGGAGTTACCCCAGAGCGTATCTCACATTTGTTGGTAAACATCGAATTCAGCCTCAAATGTCAAATTTTGAGACAGAATTCAAATTCAAAAAGCAAACATCTATTCAGGTTCCCTAGGGTGGGGAAGCCGAAAAACCACTTGTTTTTCCGGATCCGACCTCTCTCAGAGAAGTTAGCCCAGGGCATATTGCACATTTGTTGGTAAACATCCAATTCAGATTCAAAAGTCAAATTTTGAGACAGAATTCAAATTCAAAAAGAAAACATATATTCAGATTCTCCTGGGATGGGGAATCCAAAAAACCACTTGTTTTCTGGATTTCACCTCTCCCTGAGGAGTTATCCCAGACCGTATCTCACATTTGTTGGTAAACATCGAATTCAGCCTCAAATGTCAAATTTTGAGACAGAATTCAAATTCAAAAAGAAAACATATATTCAGGTTCCCCTGGGGTGGGGAAGCTGAAAAACCACTTGTTTTCCGAATCCCACACCTTCTCTGTGGAATTAGCCCACGGCGCATCTCACATTTGTTGATAAAAATCAAATTCAGCTTTAAAATTCAAATTTTGAGACAGAATTCAAATTCAAAAAGCAAACATTTATTCAGGTTCCCTAGGGTGGGGAAGCCGAAAAACCACTTGTTTTCCGGATCCGACCTCTCTCAGAGAAGTTAGCCCAGGGCATATTGCACATTTGTTGGTAAACATCCAATTCAGATTCAAAATTCAAATTTTGAGACAGAATTCAAATTCAAAAAGAAAACATATATTCAGATTCTCCTGGGATGGGGAATCCAAAAAACCACTTGTTTTCCGGATTTGACCTCTCCCTGAGGAGTTATCCCAGAGGGTATCTCACATTTGTTGGTAAACATCCAATTCAGATTCAAAATTCAAATTTTGAGACAGAATTCAAATTCAAAAAGAAAACATATATTCAGATTCTCCTGGGATGGGGAATCCAAAAAACCACTTGTTTTCTGGATTTCACCTCTCCCTGAGGAGTTATCCCAGAGCGTATCTCACATTTGTTGGTAAACATCGAATTCAGCCTCAAATGTCAAATTTTGAGACAGAATTCAAATTCAAAAAGCAAACATTTATTCAGGTTCCCTAGGGTGGGGAAGCCGAAAAACCACTTGTTTTCCGGATCCGACCTCTCTCAGAGAAGTTAGCCCAGGGCATATTGCACATTTGTTGGTAAACATCCAATTCAGATTCAAAAGTCAAATTTTGAGACAGAATTCAAATTCAAAAAGAAAACATATATTCAGATTCTACTGGGATGGGGAATCCGAAAAACCACTTGTTTTTCGGATCAGACCTCTCTCAGAGGAGCTAGCCCAGGGTATATCTCACATTTGTTGGTAAACATCCAATTCAGCCTCAAAAGTCAAATTTTGAGACAGAATTTAAATTCAAAAAGAAAACATATATTCAGGTTCCCCTGGGGTGGGGAAGCTGAAAAACCACTTGTTTTCCGAATCCCACACCTTCTCTGTGGAATTAGCCCACCGCGTATCTCACATTTGTTGGTAAAAATCCAATTAGTCCTCAAAAGTCAAATTTTGAGACAGAATTCAAGTTCAAAAAGCAAACATTTATGCAGGTTCCCTGGGATGGGGAAGCCGAAAAACCACTTGTTTTCCGGATCAGACCTCTCTCAGAGGAGTTAGCCCAGGGCATATCGCACATTTGTTGGTAAACATCCAATTCAGATTCAAAATTCAAATTTTGAGACAGAATTCAAATTCAAAAAGAAAACATATATTCAGATTCTCCTGGGATAGGGAATCCAAAAATCCACTTGTTTTCCGGATTTGACCTCTCCCTGAGGAGTTATCCCAGAGCGTATCTCACATTTGTTGGTAAACATCCAATTCAGAATCAAAAGTCAAATTTGGGACAGAATTCGAATTCAAAAAGTAAATGTATATTCAGGTTCCCCTGGGATGGGGAATCCAAAAAACCACTTGTTTTCTGGATCCAACCTCTCCCTGAGGAGTTATCCCAGAGCGTATCTCACATTTGTTGGTAAAAATCCAATTCCGCATCAAAAGTCAAATTTTGAGACAGAATTCAAATTCAAAAATAAAATGTATATTCAGGTTCCCCTGGGATGGGGAAGCTGAAAAACCACTTGTTTTCCGGATCCAACCTCTCCCTGAGGAGTTGTCCCACAGCGTATATCGCATTTGTTGGTAAAAATCCATTTCAGCATCAAAAGTCAAATTTCGAGACAAAATTCAAATTCAAAAATCAAATGTATATTCAGGTTCCCCTGGGATGGGGAATCTGAAAAACCACTTGTTTTCCGGATCCAACCTCTCCCTGAGGAGTTGTCCCAGAGCGTATATCACATTTGTTGGTAAAAATCCAATTCAGCCTCAAAAGTCAAATTTTGAGACAGAATTCAAATTCAAAAAGCAAACATTTATTCAGGTTCCCTGTTGTGGGCAAGCTTGAAAAACACTTGTTTTACGGATCCGACCTCTTCCTGAGGAGTTATCCCAGAGCGTATCTCACATTTGTTGGTAAACATCCAATTCAGCCTCAAAAGTCAAATTTTGAGACAGAATTCAAATTCAAAAAGAAAACATATATTCAGATTCTCCTGGGATGGGGAATCCAAAAAACCACTTGTTTTCTGGATTTCACCTCTCCCTGAGGAGTTATCCCAGAGCGTATCTCACATTTGTTGGTAAACATCCAATTCAGAATCAAAAGTCAAATTTGGGACAGAATTCGAATTCAAAAAGTAAATGTATATTCAGGTTCCCCTGGGATGGGGAATCTGAAAAACCACTTGTTTTCCGGATCCAACCTCTCCCTGAGGAATTGTCCCAGAGTGTATATCGCATTTGTTGGTAAAAATCCCATTCAGCCTCAAAAGTCAAATTTTTAGACAGAATTCAAATTCAAATAGAAAACATATATTCAGATTGTCCTGGGATTGGGATTCCAAAAAACCACTTGTTTTTCAGATCCGACCTCTCTCAGAGGAGTTAGTCCAGGAGCACGTTTGTTGGTAAACATCCAATTCAGCATCAAAAGTCAAATTTTGAGACAGAATTCAAATTCAAAAAGCGAATGTATATTCAGGTTCCCCTGGGATGGGGAATCTGAAAAACGACTTGTTTTCCCGATCCAACATCTCCCTGAGGATTTATCCCAGAGTGTATCTCAAATTTGTTGGTAAAGTCAAATTTTGAGACAGAATTCAAATTCAAAAAGCAAACATTTATTCAGGTTCCCTGGGGTGGGCAAGCTGAAAAAACACTTGTTTTACGGATCCGACCTCTTCCTGAGGAGTTATCCCAGAGAGTATCTCACATTTGTTGGTAAACATCCAATTCAGCCTCAAACGTCAAATTTTGAGACAGAATTCAAATTCAAAAAGCAAACATTTATTCAGGTTCCCTGGGGTGGGGAAGCTGAAAAACCACTTGTTTTCCGGATCCGACCTCTCCCTGAGGAGTTGTCCCAGAGCGTATATCGTATTTGTTGGTAAAAATCCAATTGAGCCTCAAAAGTCAAATTTTGAGACAGAATTCAAATTCAAAAAGAAAGCATATATTCAGGTTCCTCTGGGGTGGGGAATCCAAAAAACCACTTATTTTTCGGATCCGACCTCTCTCAGAGGAGTTAGCCCAGGGCATATCTCACATTTGTTGGTAAACATCCAATTCAGCTTCAAAATTCAAATTTTGAGACAGAATTCAAATTCAAAAAGCTAACATTTATTCAGGTTCCCTGGGGTGGGGAAGCCGAAAAACCACTTGTTTTCCGTATCTGACCTCTCATTGAGGAGTTATCCTAGAGCGTATCTCACATTTGTTGGTAAAAATCCAATTCAGCCTCAAAAGTCAAATTTTGAGAAAGAATTCAAATTCAAAAAGCCAATGTATATTCAGGTTCCCCTGGGATGGGGAATCTGGAAAACCACTTGTTTTCCGGATCCAACCTCTCCCTGAGGAGTTGTCCCAGAGCGTATATCGCATTTGTTGGTAAAAATCCAATTCAGCCTCAAACGTCAAATTTTGAGAAAGCATATATTCAGGTTCCTCTGGGGTGGGGAAGCTGAAAAACCACTTGTTTTCCGAATCCCACACCTTCTCTGTGGAATTAGCCCACGGCGCATCTTACATTTGTTGGTAAAAATCCAATTCAGCTTCAAAATTCAAATTTTGAGACAGAATTCAAATTCAAAAAGAAAACATATATTCAGGTTCCCCTGGGGTGGGGAAGCTGAAAAACCACTTGTTTTCCGAATCCCACACCTTCTCTGTGGAATTAGCCCACCGCGCATCTCACATTTGTTGGTAAATATACAATTAGGCCTCAAAAGTCAAATTTTGAGACAGAATTCAAATTCAAAAAGCAAACATTTATTCAGGTTCCCTGGGGTGGGGAAGCCGAAAAACAACTTGTTTTCCGTATCCGACCTCTCTCTGAGGAGTTGTCCCAGAGCATATATCGCATTTGTTGGTAAAAATCCAATTCAGCCTCACACGTCAAATTTTGAGACAGAATTCAAATTCAAAAAGCAAACATTTATTCAGGTTCCCTGGGGTGGGGAAGCTGAAAAACCACTTGTTTTCCGGATCCGACCTCTCCCTGAGGAGTTTTCCCAGAGCGTATATCGCATTTGTTGGTAAAAATCCAATTCAGCCTCAAAAGTCAAATTTTGAGACAGAATTCAAATTCAAAAAGAAAACATATATTCAGGTTCCTCTGGGGTGGGGAAGCTGAAAAACCACTTGTTTTCCGAATCCCACACATTCTCTGTGGAATTAGCCCACGGCGCATCTTACATTTGTTGGTAAAAATCCAATTCAGCTTCAAAATTCAAATTTTGAGACAGAATTCAGATTCAAAAAGCAAACATTTATTCAGGTTAGCAAGGGTGGGGAAGCCGAAAAACCACTTTTTTTCCGGATCCGACCTCTCTCAGAGGAGTTAGCCCAGGGCATATCTCACATTTGTTGGTAAACATCCAATTCAGATTCAAAATTCAAATTTTGAGACAGAATTCAAATTCAAAAAGAAAACATATATTCAGATTGTCCTGGGATGGGGAATCCAAAAAACCACTTGTTTTCCGGATTTGACCTCTCCCTGAGGAGTTATCCCAGAGCGTATCTCACATTTGTTGGTAAACATCCAATTCAGCATCAAAAGTCAAATTTAGAAACAGAATTCAAATTCAAAAAGTAAATGTATATTCAGGTTCCCCTGGGATGGGGAATCTGAAAAACCACTTGTTTTCCGGATCCAACCTCTCCCTGAGGAGTTGTCCCAGAGTGTATATCGCATTTGTTGGTAAAAATCCCATTCAGCCTCAAAAGTCAAATTTTGAGACAGAATTCAAATTCAAAAAGAAAACATATATTCAGATTCTCCTGGGATGGGGAATCCGAAAAACCACTTGTTTTCCGGATCCAACCTCTCCCTGGGGAGTTGTCCCAGAGTGTATATCGCATTTGTTGGTAAAAATCCCATTCAGTCTCAAAAGTCAAATTTTGAGACAGAATTCAAATTCAAAAAGCAAACATTTATTCAGATTCTCCTGGGATGGGGAATCCGAAAAACCACTTGTTTTCCGGATCCGACATCTCTCAGAGGAGTTAGCCCAGGGCATATCTTAAATTTGTTGGTAAACATCCAATTCAGCTTCAAAATTCAAATTTTGAGACAGAATTCAAATTCAAAAAGAAAACATATATTCAGGTTCCCCTGGGGTGGGGAAGCTGAAAAACCACTTGTTTTCCGAATCCCACACCTTCTCTGAGGAGTTGTCCCAGAGCGTATATCGCATTTGTTGGTAAACATCCAATTCAGCTTCAAAATTCAAATTTTGAGACAGAATTCAAATTCAAAAAGAAAACATATATTCAGATTCTCCTGGGATGGGAAATCCAAAAAACCACTTGTTTTCCGGATTTGACCTCTCCCTGAGGAGTTATCCCAGAGCGTATCTCACATTTGTTGGTAAACATCCAATTCAGAATCAAAAGTCAAATTTGGGACAGAATTCAAAATCAAAAAGTAAATGTATATTCAGGTTCCCCTGGGATGGGGAATCCGAAAAACCACTTGTTTTCCGGATCCAACCTCTCCCTGAGGAGTTGTTCCAGAGTGTATATCGCAGTTGTTGGTAAAAATCCCATTCAGCCTCAAAAGTCAAATTTTGAGACAGAATTCAAATTCAAAAAGAAAACATATATTCAGATTCTCCTGGGATGGGGAATCCAAAAAACCACTTGTTTTCCGGATTTGACCTCTCCCTGAGGAGTTATCCCAGAGGGTATCTCACATTTGTTGGTAAACAACATCCAATTCAGCCTCAAAAGTCAAATCATTGAGACAGAATTCAAATTCAAAAAGAAAACATTTTCATGTCCCCTGGGTGTAGAACCTGAAAAACCACTTGTTTCTCGGATCGACCTCTCCCTGAGGAGTTATCCCCAGCGATCTCACATTTGTTGTACATCCAATTCAGCCTTCAAAATTCAAATTTTGGACAGAATTCCAAATTCAAAAAGCAATGTATAGTCATGTTCCCTAGGGTGGGGAATCCGAGAAACCCACGTTGTTTTTCCGGCTCCCACACCTCTTGTGGAATGGCCCACGGCGCATCTCACTATTTATTGATAAAATCCAATTCAGGTTTAAAATTCAAATTTTTAGACAGATTCAAATTCAAAAAGCAACATTTATTCAGGTTCCCGAGGGTGGGGAAGCCGAAAAAACAACTTGTTTCCGATCCGACCTCTCTCTGAGGAGTTGTCCCAGAGCGTATATCGCATTTGTTGGTAAACATCCAATTCAGCTTCAAAATTCAAATTTTGAGACAGAATTCAAATTCAAAAAGAAAACATATATTCAGATTCTCCTGGGATGGGGAATCCAAAAACCACTTGTTTTCCGGATTGACCTCTCCCTGAGGAGTTATCCAGAGGTAATCTCCACATTTGTTGGTAACATCCCATTCAGCCTCAAAAAAGTCAAATTTGAGACAGAATTCAAATTCAAAAAGCAAACATATATTCCGATTCTCTGGAATGGGGAATCCGAAAACCACTTGTTTTTCGTATCCGACCTCTCTCAGAGGATTGCCCAGGGCATGTCTCACCTTTGTTGTAACATCCAATTCATATTCCAAATTCCAAAGTTTGAACAGAATGCAAATTCAAAGAACCATAATTCAGATTCTCACTGGATGGGGAATCGCAAAAACCATTGTTTTCTGGATGTCACCTCTCCCGAGGTGAGTTATCCCAGAGCGTATCTCACATTTGTTGTAAACATCGAATTCCGCCTCAATGTCAAATTTTGAGACAGAATTCAAATTCAAAAAGAAAACATATATTCAGGTTCCCCTGGGGTGGGGAAGCTGAAAAACAACTTGTTTTCCGAATCCCACACCTTCTCTGTGGAATTAGCCCACGGCGCATCTCACATTTGTTGATAAAAATCCAATTCAGCTTTAAAATTCAAATTTTGAGACAGAATTCAAATTCAAAAAGCAAACATATATTCAGATTCTCCTGGGATGGGGAATCCGAAAAACCACTTGTTTTTCGGATCCGACCTCTCTCAGAGGAGTTAGCCCAGGGCATATCTCACATTTGTTGGTAAAAATCCCATTCAGCCTCAAAAGTCAAATTTTGAGACAGAATTCAAATTCAAAAAGAAAACATTTATTCAGGTTCCCTAGGATGGGGAAGCCGAAAAACCACTTGTTTTCCGGATCCGACCTCTCTCAGAGAAGTTAGCCCAGGGCATATTGCACATTTGTTGGTAAACATCCTATTCAGATTCAAAATTCAAATTTTGAGACAGAATTCAAATTCAAAAAGAAAACATATATTCAGATTCTCCTGGGATGGGAAATCCAAAAAACCACTTGTTTTCCGGATTTGCCCTCTCCCTGAGGAGTTATCCCAGAGCGTATCTCACATTTGTTGGTAAACATCCAATTCAGAATCAAAAGTCAAATTTTGAGACAGAATTCAAAATCAAAAAGTAAATGTATATTCAGGTTCCCCTGGGATGGGGAATCCGAAAAACCACTTGTTTTCCGGATCCAACCTCTCCCTGAGGAGTTGTTCCAGAGTGTATATCGCAGTTGTTGGTAAAAATCCCATTCAGCCTCAAAAGTCAAATTTTGAGACAGAATTCAAATTCAAAAAGAAAACATATATTCAGTTCCCTAGGGTGGGGAAGCCGAAAAACCACTTGTTTTTCGGATCCGACCTCTCTCAGAGGAGCTAGCCCAGGTTATATCTCACATTTGTTGGTAAACATCCAATTCAGCCTCAAAAGTCAAATTTTGAGACAGAATTCAAATTCAAAAAGAAAACATATATTCAGATTCTCCTGGGATGGGGAATCCAAAAAACCACTTGTTTTCTGGATTTCACCTCTCCCTGAGGAGTTATCCCAGAGCGTATCTCACATTTGTTGGTAAACATCCAATTCAGAATCAAAAGTCAAATTTGGGACAGAATTCGAATTCAAAAAGTAAATGTATATTCAGGTTCCCCTGGGATGGGGAATCTGAAAAACCACTTGTTTTCCGGATCCAACCTCTCCCTGAGGAATTGTCCCAGAGTGTATATCGCATTTGTTGGTAAAAATCCCATTCAGCCTCAAAAGTCAAATTTTTAGACAGAATTCAAATTCAAATAGAAAACATATATTCAGATTGTCCTGGGATTGGGATTCCAAAAAACCACTTGTTTTTCAGATCCGACCTCTCTCAGAGGAGTTAGTCCAGGAGCACGTTTGTTGGTAAACATCCAATTCAGCATCAAAAGTCAAATTTTGAGACAGAATTCAAATTCAAAAAGCGAATGTATATTCAGGTTCCCCTGGGATGGGGAATCTGAAAAACGACTTGTTTTCCCGATCCAACATCTCCCTGAGGATTTATCCCAGAGTGTATCTCAAATTTGTTGGTAAAGTCAAATTTTGAGACAGAATTCAAATTCAAAAAGCAAACATTTATTCAGGTTCCCTGGGGTGGGCAAGCTGAAAAAACACTTGTTTTACGGATCCGACCTCTTCCTGAGGAGTTATCCCAGAGAGTATCTCACATTTGTTGGTAAACATCCAATTCAGCCTCAAACGTCAAATTTTGAGACAGAATTCAAATTCAAAAAGCAAACATTTATTCAGGTTCCCTGGGGTGGGGAAGCTGAAAAACCACTTGTTTTCCGGATCCGACCTCTCCCTGAGGAGTTGTCCCAGAGCGTATATCGTATTTGTTGGTAAAAATCCAATTGAGCCTCAAAAGTCAAATTTTGAGACAGAATTCAAATTCAAAAAGAAAGCATATATTCAGGTTCCTCTGGGGTGGGGAATCCAAAAAACCACTTATTTTTCGGATCCGACCTCTCTCAGAGGAGTTAGCCCAGGGCATATCTCACATTTGTTGGTAAACATCCAATTCAGCTTCAAAATTCAAATTTTGAGACAGAATTCAAATTCAAAAAGAAAACATATATTCAGATTCTCCTGGGATGGGGAATCCAAAAAACCACTTGTTTTCCGGATTTGACCTCTCCCTGAGGAGTTATCCCAGAGCGTATCTCACATTTGTTGGTAAACATCCAATTCAGCATCAAAAGTCAAATTTTGAAACAGAATTCAAATTCAAAAAGTAAATGTATATTCAGGTTCCCCTGGGATGGGGAATCTGAAAAACCACTTGTTTTCCGGATCCAACCTCTCCCTGAGGAGTTGTCCCAGAGCGTATATCGCATTTGTTGGTAAAAATCCAATTCAGCCTCAAACGTCAAATTTTGAGAAAGCATATATTCAGGTTCCTCTGGGGTGGGGAAGCTGAAAAACCACTTGTTTTCCGAATCCCACACCTTCTCTGTGGAATTAGCCCACGGCGCATCTCACATTTGTTGGTAAAAATCCAATTCAGCATCAAAAGTCAAATTTTGAGACAGAATTCAAATTCAAAAAGCAAATGTATATTCAGGTTCCCCTGGGATGGGGAATCTGAAAAACCACTTGTTTTCCGGATCCAACCTCTCCCTGAGCAGTTGTCCCAGAGCGTATATCGCATTTGTTGGTAAAAATCCAATTCAGCCTCAAAAGTCAAATTTTGAGACAGAATTCAAATTCAAAAAGCAAACATTTATTCAGGTTCCCTGGGGTGGGGAAGCCGAAAAACCACTTGTTTTCCGTATCCGACCTCTCTCTGAGGAGTTGTCCCAGAGCATATATCGCATTTGTTGGTAAAAATCCAATTCAGCCTCAAACGTCAAATTTTGAGACAGAATTCAAATTCAAAAAGCAAACATTTATTCAGGTTCCCTGGGGTGGGGAAGCTGAAAAACCACTTGTTTTCCGGATCCAACCTCTCCCTGAGGAGTTGTCCCAGAGCGTATATCGCATTTGTTGGTAAAAATCCAATTCAGCCTCAAACGTCAAATTTTGAGAAAGCATATATTCAGGTTCCTCTGGGGTGGGGAAGCTGAAAAACCACTTGTTTTCCGAATCCCACACCTTCTCTGTGGAATTAGCCCACGGCGCATCTTACATTTGTTGGTAAAAATCCAATTCAGCTTCAAAATTCAAATTTTGAGACAGAATTCAAATTCAAAAAGCAAACATTTATTCAGGTTAGCAAGGGTGGGGAAGCCGAAAAACCACTTGTTTTCCGGATCCGACCTCTCTCAGAGGAGTTAGCCCAGGGCATATCTCACATTTGTTGGTAAACATCCAATTCAGATTCAAAATTCAAATTTTGAGACAGAATTCAAATTCAAAAAGAAAACATATATTCAGATTGTCCTGGGATGGGGAATCCAAAAAACCACTTGTTTTCCGGATTTGACCTCTCCCTGAGGAGTTATCCCAGAGCGTATCTCACATTTGTTGGTAAACATCCAATTCAGCATCAAAAGTCAAATTTAGAAACAGAATTCAAATTCAAAAAGTAAATGTATATTCAGGTTCCCCTGGGATGGGGAATCTGAAAAACCACTTGTTTTCCGGATCCAACCTCTCCCTGAGGAGTTGTCCCAGAGTGTATATCGCATTTGTTGGTAAAAATCCCATTCAGCCTCAAAAGTCAAATTTTGAGACAGAATTCAAATTCAAAAAGAAAACATATATTCAGATTCTCCTGGGATGGGGAATCCGAAAAACCACTTGTTTTCCGGATCCAACCTCTCCCTGGGGAGTTGTCCCAGAGTGTATATCGCATTTGTTGGTAAAAATCCCATTCAGTCTCAAAAGTCAAATTTTGAGACAGAATTCAAATTCAAAAAGCAAACATTTATTCAGATTCTCCTGGGATGGGGAATCCGAAAAACCACTTGTTTTCCGGATCCGACATCTCTCAGAGGAGTTAGCCCAGGGCATATCTTAAATTTGTTGGTAAACATCCAATTCAGCTTCAAAATTCAAATTTTGAGACAGAATTCAAATTCAAAAAGAAAACATATATTCAGGTTCCCCTGGGGTGGGGAAGCTGAAAAACCACTTGTTTTCCGAATCCCACACCTTCTCTGAGGAGTTGTCCCAGAGCGTATATCGCATTTGTTGGTAAACATCCAATTCAGCTTCAAAATTCAAATTTTGAGACAGAATTCAAATTCAAAAAGAAAACATATATTCAGATTCTCCTGGGATGGGAAATCCAAAAAACCACTTGTTTTCCGGATTTGACCTCTCCCTGAGGAGTTATCCCAGAGCGTATCTCACATTTGTTGGTAAACATCCAATTCAGAATCAAAAGTCAAATTTGGGACAGAATTCAAAATCAAAAAGTAAATGTATATTCAGGTTCCCCTGGGATGGGGAATCCGAAAAACCACTTGTTTTCCGGATCCAACCTCTCCCTGAGGAGTTGTTCCAGAGTGTATATCGCAGTTGTTGGTAAAAATCCCATTCAGCCTCAAAAGTCAAATTTTGAGACAGAATTCAAATTCAAAAAGAAAACATATATTCAGATTCCCTAGGGTGGGGAAGCCGAAAAACCACTTGTTTTTCGGATCCGACCTCTCTCAGAGGAGCTAGCCCAGGGTATATCTCACATTTGTTGGTAAACATCCAATTCAGCCTCAAAAGTCAAATCTTGAGACAGAATTCAAATTCAAAAAGAAAACATATATTCAGGTTCCCCTGGGGTGGGGAACCTGAAAAACCACTTGTTTTCCGGATCCGACCTCTCCCTGAGGAGTTATCCCAGAGCGTATCTCACATTTGTTGTAAACATCCAATTCAGCCTCAAAAGTCAAATTTTGAGACAGAATTCAAATTCAAAAAGCAAATGTATAGTCAGGTTCCCTAGGGTGGGGAAGCCGAAAAACCACTTGTTTTCCGGATCCCACACCTTCTCTGTGGAATTAGCCCACGGCGCATCTCACATTTATTGATAAAAATCCAATTCAGGTTTAAAATTCAAATTTTGAGACAGAATTCAAATTCAAAAAGCAAACATTTATTCAGGTTCCCTAGGGTGGGGAAGCCGAAAAACAACTTGTTTTCCGGATCCGACCTCTCTCAGAGGAGTTAGCCCAGGGCATATTGCACATTTGTTGGTAAACATCCAATTCAGATTCAAAATTCAAATTTTGAGACAGAATTCAAATTCAAAAAGAAAACATATATTCAGATTCTCCTGGGATGGGGAATCCAAAAAACCACTTGTTTTCCGGATTTGACCTCTCACTGAGGAGTTATCCCAGAGGGTATCTCACATTTGTTGGTAAACATCCAATTCAGCCTCAAAAGTCAAATTTTGAGACAGAATTCAAATTCAAAAAGAAAACATATATTCAGATTCTCCTGGGATGGGGAATCCGAAAAACCACTTGTTTTTCGGATCCGACCTCTCTCAGAGGAGTTAGCCCAGGGCATATCTCACATTTGTTGGTAAACATCCAATTCAGATTCAAAATTCAAATTTTGAGACAGAATTCAAATTCAAAAAGAAAACATATATTCAGATTCTCCTGGGATGGGGAATCCAAAAAACCACTTGTTTTCTGGATTTCACCTCTCCCTGAGGAGTTATCCCAGAGCGTATCTCACATTTGTTGGTAAACATCGAATTCAGCCTCAAATGTCAAATTTTGAGACAGAATTCAAATTCAAAAAGAAAACATATATTCAGGTTCCCCTGGGGTGGGGAAGCTGAAAAACCACTTGTTTTCCGAATCCCACACCTTCTCTGTGGAATTAGCCCACGGCGCATCTCACATTTGTTGATAAAAATCCAATTCAGCTTTAAAATTCAAATTTTGAGACAGAATTCAAATTCAAAAAGCAAACATATATTCAGATTCTCCTGGGATGGGGAATCCGAAAAACCACTTGTTTTTCGGATCCGACCTCTCTCAGAGGAGTTAGCCCAGGGCATATCTCACATTTGTTGGTAAAAATCCCATTCAGCCTCAAAAGTCAAATTTTGAGACAGAATTCAAATTCAAAAAGAAAACATTTATTCAGGTTCCCTAGGATGGGGAAGCCGAAAAACCACTTGTTTTCCGGATCCGACCTCTCTCAGAGAAGTTAGCCCAGGGCATATTGCACATTTGTTGGTAAACATCCTATTCAGATTCAAAATTCAAATTTTGAGACAGAATTCAAATTCAAAAAGAAAACATATATTCAGATTCTCCTGGGATGGGAAATCCAAAAAACCACTTGTTTTCCGGATTTGCCCTCTCCCTGAGGAGTTATCCCAGAGCGTATCTCACATTTGTTGGTAAACATCCAATTCAGAATCAAAAGTCAAATTTTGAGACAGAATTCAAAATCAAAAAGTAAATGTATATTCAGGTTCCCCTGGGATGGGGAATCCGAAAAACCACTTGTTTTCCGGATCCAACCTCTCCCTGAGGAGTTGTTCCAGAGTGTATATCGCAGTTGTTGGTAAAAATCCCATTCAGCCTCAAAAGTCAAATTTTGAGACAGAATTCAAATTCAAAAAGAAAACATATATTCAGATTCCCTAGGGTGGGGAAGCCGAAAAACCACTTGTTTTTCGGATCCGACCTCTCTCAGAGGAGCTAGCCCAGGGTATATCTCACATTTGTTGGTAAACATCCAATTCAGCCTCAAAAGTCAAATTTTGAGACAGAATTCAAATTCAAAAAGAAAACATATATTCAGATTCTCCTGGGATGGGGAATCCAAAAAACCACTTGTTTTCTGGATTTCACCTCTCCCTGAGGAGTTATCCCAGAGCGTATCTCACATTTGTTGGTAAACATCGAATTCAGCCTCAAATGTCAAATTTTGAGACAGAATTCAAATTCAAAAAGAAAACATATATTCAGGTTCCCCTGGGGTGGGGAAGCTGAAAAACCACTTGTTTTCTGAATCCCACACCTTCTCTGTGGAATTAGCCCATGGCGCATCTCACATTTGTTGATAAAAATCCAATTCAGCTTTAAAATTCAAATTTTGAGACAGAATTCAAATTCAAAAAGCAAACATTTATTCAGGTTCCCTAGGATGGGGAAGCCGAAAAACCACTTGTTTTCCGGATCCGACCTCTCTCAGAGAAGTTAGCCCAGGGCATATTGCACATTTGTTGGTAAACATCCAATTCAGATTCAAAATTCAAATTTTGAGACAGAAGTCAAATTCAAAAAGAAAACATATATTCAGATTCTCCTGGGATGGGGAATCCAAAAAACCACTTGTTTTCCGGATTTGACCTCTCCCTGAGGAGTTATCCCAGAGGGTATCTCACATTTGTTGGTAAACATCCAATTCAGCCTCAAAAGTCAAATTTTGAGACAGAATTCAAATTCAAAAAGAAAACATATATTCAGATTCTCCTGGGATGGGGAATCCGAAAAACCACTTGTTTTTCGGATCCGACCTCTCTCAGAGGAGTTAGCCCAGGGCATATCTCACATTTGTTGGTAAACATCCAATTCAGATTCAAAATTCAAATTATGAGACAGAATTCAAATTCAAAAAGAAAACATATATTCAGATTCTCCTGGGATGGGGAATCCAAAAAACCACTTGTTTTCTGGATTTCACCTCTCCCTGAGGAGTTACCCCAGAGCGTATCTCACATTTGTTGGTAAACATCGAATTCAGCCTCAAATGTCAAATTTTGAGACAGAATTCAAATTCAAAAAGCAAACATTTATTCAGGTTCCCTAGGGTGGGGAAGCCGAAAAACCACTTGTTTTCCGGATCCGACCTCTCTCAGAGAAGTTAGCCCAGGGCATATTGCACATTTGTTGGTAAACATCCAATTCAGATTCAAAAGTCAAATTTTGAGACAGAATTCAAATTCAAAAAGAAAACATATATTCAGATTCTACTGGGATGGCGAATCCGAAAAACCACTTGTTTTTCGGATCAGACCTCTCTCAGAGGAGCTAGCCCAGGGTATATCTCACATTTGTTGTTAAACATCCAATTCAGCCTCAAAAGTCAAATTTTGAGACAGAATTTAAATTCAAAAAGAAAACATATATTCAGGTTCCCCTGGGGTGGGGAAGCTGAAAAACCACTTGTTTTCCGAATCCCACACCTTCTCTGTGGAATTAGCCCACCGCGTATCTCACATTTGTTGGTAAAAATCCAATTAGTCCTCAAAAGTCAAATTTTGAGACAGAATTCAAGTTCAAAAAGCAAACATATATTCAGATTCTCCTGGGATGGGGAATCCAAAAATCCACTTGTTTTCCCGATCCAACCTCTCCCTGAGGATTTATCCCAGAGTGTATCTCAAATTTGTTGGTAAAGTCAAATTTTGAGACAGAATTCAAATTCAAAAAGCAAACATTTATTCAGGTTCCCTGGGGTGGGCAAGCTGAAAAAACACTTGTTTTACGGATCCGACCTCTTCCTGAGGAGTTAAACTAGAGAGTATCTCACATTTGTTGGTAAACATCCAATTCAGCCTCAAAAGTCAAATTTTGAGACAGAATTCAAATTCAAAAAGCAAACATATATTCAGATTCTCCTGGGATGGGGAATCCAAAAAACCACTTGTTTTTCGGATCCGACATCTCTCAGAGGAGTTAGTCCAGGGCATATCGAACATTTGTTGGTAAACATCCAATAAAGCTTCAAAATTTAAATTTTGAAACAGAATTCAAATTCAAAAAGAAAACATATATTCAGATTCCCCTGGGGTGGGGAAGCTGAAAAACCACTTGTTTTCCAAATCCCACACCTTCTCTGTGGAATTAGCCCAAGGCGCATCTCACATTTGTTGGTAAAAATCCAATTCCGCATCAAAAGTCAAATTTCGAGACAGAATTCAAATTCAAAAAGCAAATGTATATTCAGGTTCCCCTGGGATGGGGAATCTGAAAAACCACTTGTTTTCCGGATCCAACCTCTCCCTGAGGAGTTGTCCCACAGCGTATATCGCATTTTTTGGTAAAAATCCAATTCAGCCTCAAAAGTCAAATTTTGAGACAGAATTCAAATTCAAAAAGCAAATGTATATTCAGGTTCCCCTGGGATGGGGAATCTGAAAAACGACTTGTTTTCCCGATCCAACCTCTCCCTGAGGATTTATCCCAGAGTGTATCTCAAATTTGTTGGTAAAGTCAAATTTTGAGAAAGAATTCAAATTCAAAAAGCAAACATTTATTCAGGTTCCCTGGGGTGGGCAAGCTGAAAAAACACTTGTTTTACGGATCCGACCTCTTCCTGAGGAGTTATCCCAGAGAGTATCTCACATTTGTTGGTAAACATCCAATTCAGCCTCAAAAGTCAAATTTTGAGACAGAATTCAAATTCAAAAAGCAAACATATATTCAGATTCTCCTGGGATGGGGAATCCAAAAAACCACTTGTTTTCCAGATCCAACCTCTCCCTGAGGAGTTGTCCCAGAGCGTATATCACATTTGTTGGTAAAAATCCAATTCAGCCTCAAAAGTCAAATTTTGAGACAGAATTCAAATTCAAAAAGCAAACATTTATTCAGGTTCCCTGGTGTGGGCAAGCTTGAAAAACACTTGTTTTACGGATCCGACCTCTTCCTGAGGAGTTATCCCAGAGCGTATCTCACATTTGTTGGTAAACATCCAATTCAGCCTCAAAAGTCAAATTTTGAGACAGAATTCAAATTCAAAAAGCAAATGTATATTCAGGTTCCCCTGGGATGGGGAATCTGAAAAACCACTTGTTTTCCGGATCCAACCTCTCCCTGAGGAATTGTCCCAGAGTGTATATCGCATTTGTTGGTAAAAATCCCATTCAGCCTCAAAAGTCAAATTTTTAGACAGAATTCAAATTCAAATAGAAAACATATATTCAGATTGTCCTGGGATTGGGATTCCAAAAAACCACTTGTTTTTCAGATCCGACCTCTCTCAGAGGAGTTAGTCCAGGAGCATATCGCACGTTTGTTGGTAAACATCCAATTCAGCCTCAAAAGTCAAATTTTGAGACAGAATTCAAATTCAAAAAGAAAACATATATTCAGATTCTCCTGGGATGGGGAATCCGAAAAACCACTTGTTTTTCGGATCCGACCTCTCTCAGAGGAGTTAGCCCAGGGCATATCTCACATTTGTTGGTAAACATCCAATTCAGATTCAAAATTCAAATTATGAGACAGAATTCAAATTCAAAAAGAAAACATATATTCAGATTCTCCTGGGATGGGGAATCCAAAAAACCACTTGTTTTCTGGATTTCACCTCTCCCTGAGGAGTTACCCCAGAGCGTATCTCACATTTGTTGGTAAACATCGAATTCAGCCTCAAATGTCAAATTTTGAGACAGAATTCAAACTCAAAAAGCAAACATTTATTCAGGTTCCCTAGGGTGGGGAAGCCGAAAAACCACTTGTTTTCCGGATCCGACCTCTCTCAGAGAAGTTAGCCCAGGGCATATTGCACATTTGTTGGTAAACATCCAATTCAGATTCAAAAGTCAAATTTTGAGACAGAATTCAAATTCAAAAAGAAAACATATATTCAGATTCTACTGGGATGGCGAATCCGAAAAACCACTTGTTTTTCAGATCCGACCTCTCTCAGAGGAGCTAGCCCAGGGTATATCTCACATTTGTTGGTAAACATCCAATTCAGCATCAAAAGTCAAATTTTGAGACAGAATTCAAATTCAAAAAGCGAATGTATATTCAGGTTTCCCTGGGATGGGGAATCTGAAAAACGACTTGTTTTCCCGATCCAACCTCTCCCTGAGGATTTATCCCAGAGTGTATCTCAAATTTGTTGGTAAAGTCAAATTTTGAGACAGAATGGGATGGGGAATCCAAAAAACCACTTGTTTTCCGGATTTGACCTCTCCCTGAGGAGTTATCCCAGAGGGTATCTCACATTTGTTGGTAAACATCCAATTCAGCCTCAAAAGTCAAATTTTGAGACAGAATTCAAATTCAAAAAGAAAACATATATTCAGATTCTCCTGGGATGGGGAATCCGAAAAACCACTTGTTTTTCGGATCCGACCTCTCTCAGAGGAGTTAGCCCAGGGCATATCTCACATTTGTTGGTAAAAATCCCATTCAGCCTCAAAAGTCAAATTTTGAGACAGAATTCAAATTCAAAAAGAAAACATATATTCAGATCCTCCTGGGATGGGGAATCCAAAAAACCACTTGTTTTCCGGATTTGACCTCTCCCTGAGGAGTTATCCCAGAGGGTATCTCACATTTGTTGGTAAACATCCAATTCAGCCTCAAAAGTCAAATTTTGAGACAGAATTCAAATTCAAAAAGAAAACATTTATTCAGGTTCCCTAGGATGGGGAAGCCGAAAAACCACTTGTTTTCCGGATCCGACCTCTCTCAGAGGAGCTAGCCCAGGGTATATCTCACATTTGTTGGTAAACATCCAATTCAGCATCAAAAGTCAAATTTTGAGACAGAATTCCCCTGGGATGGGGAATCTGAAAAACGACTTGTTTTCCCGATCCAACCTCTCCCTGAGGATTTATCCCAGAGTGTATCTCAAATTTGTTGGTAAAGTCAAATTTTGAGAAAGAATTCAAATTCAAAAAGCAAACATTTATTCAGGTTCCCTGGGGTGGGCAAGCTGAAAAAACACTTGTTTTCCAAATCCCACACCTTCTCTGTGGAATTAGCCCACGGCGCATCTCACATTTGTTGGTAAAAATCCAATTCCGCATCAAAAGTCAAATTTCGAGACAGAATTCAAATTCAAAAATAAAATGTATATTCAGGTTCCCCTGGGATGGGGAATCTGAAAAACCACTTGTTTTCCGGATCCAACCTCTCCCTGAGGAGTTGTCCCACAGCGTATATCGCATTTGTTGGTAAAAATCCAATTCAGCCTCAAAAGTCAAATTTTGAGACAGAATTCAAATTCAAAAAGCAAATGTATATTCAGGTTCCCCTGGGATGGGTAATCTGAAAAACGACTTGTTTTCCGGATCCAACGTCTCCCTGAGGAGTTGTCCCAGAGAGTATATCGCATTTGTTGGTAAAAATCCTATTCAGCCTCAAAAGTCAAATTTTGAGACAGAATTCAAATTCAAAAAGCAAACATTTATTCAGGTTCCATGGGTTGGGGAATCCGAAAAACCACTTGTTTTTCTGATCTGACCTCTCCCTGAGGATTTATCCCAGAGCGTATATAGCATTTGTTGGTAAAAATCCAATTCAGCCTCAAAAGTCAAATTTTGAGACAGAATTCAAATTGAAAAAAAACATATATTCTGGTTCCCCTGGGGTGGGGAAGCTGAAAAACAACTTGTTTTCCGAATCCCACACCTTCTCTGTGGAATTAGCCCGTGGTGCATCTCACATTTGTTGGTAAAAATCCAATTCAGCTTCAAAATTCAAATTTTGAGACAGAATTCAAATTCAAAAAGCCAATGTATATTCAGGTTCCCCTGGGATGGGTAATCTGAAAAACCACTTGTTTTCCGGATCCAACTTCTCCCTGAGGAGTTGTCCCAGAGCGTATATCGCATTTTTTGGTAAAAATCTAATTCAGCCTCAAAAGTCAAATTTTGAGACAGAATTCAAATTCAAAAAGCAAACATTTATTCAGGTTCCCTGGGGTGGGGAAGCTGAAGAACCACTTGTTTTCCGGATCCGACCTCTCCCTGAGGAGTTGTCCCAGAGCGTATATAGCATTTGTTGGTAAAAATCCAATTCAGCCTCAAAAGTCAAATTTTGAGACAGAATTCAAATTCAAAAAAAACATATATTCTGGTTCCCCTGGGGTGGGGAAGCTGAAAAACAACTTGTTTTCCGGATCCGACCTCTCCCTGAGGAGTTGTCCCAGAGCGTATATCGCATTTGTTGCTAAAAATCTAATTCAGCCTCAAAAGTCAAATTTTGAGACAGAATTCAAATTCAAAAAGCAAACATTTATTCAGGTTCCCTGGGGTGGGGAAGCTGAAAAACCACTTGTTTTCCGGATCCGACCTCTCCCTGAGGAGTTGTCCCAGAGCGTATATCGTATTTGTTGGTAAAAATCCAATTCCGCATGAAAAGTCAAATTTCGAGACCGAATTCAAATTCAAAAATAAAATGTATATTCAGGTTCCCCTGGGATGGGGAATCTGAAAAACCACTTGTTTTCCGGATCCAACCTCTCCCTGAGGAGTTGTCCCACAGCGTATATCACATTTTTTGGTAAAAATCCAATTCAGCCTCAAAAGTCAAATTTCGAGACAAAATTCAAATTCAAAAATCAAATGTATATTCAGGTTCCCCTGGGATGGGGAATCTGAAAAACCACTTGTTTTCCGGATCCAACCTCTCCCTGAGGAGTTGTCCCAGAGCGTATATCACATTTGTTGGTAAAAATCCAATTCAGCCTCAAAAGTCAAATTTTGAGACAGAATTCAAGTTCAAAAAGCAAACATTTATTCAGGTTCCCTGTTGTGGGCAAGCTTGAAAAACACTTGTTTTACGGATCCGACCTCTTCCTGAGGAGTTATCCCAGAGCGTATCTCACATTTGTTGGTAAACATCCAATTCAGCCTCAAAAGTCAAATTTTGAGACAGAATTCAAATTCAAAAAGCAAATGTATATTCAGGTTCCCCTGGGATGGGGAATCTGAAAAACCACTTGTTTTCCGGATCCAACCTCTCCCTGAGGAATTGTCCCAGAGTGTATATCGCATTTGTTGGTAAAAATCCCATTCAGCCTCAAAAGTCAAATTTTTAGACAGAATTCAAATTCAAATACAAAAAAAATATATATTCAGATTGTCCTGGGATTGGGATTCCAAAAAACCACTTGTTTTTCAGATCCGACCTCTCTCAGAGGAGTTAGTCCAGGAGCATATCGCACGTTTGTTGGTAAACATCCAATTCAGCCTCAAAAGTCAAATTTTGAGACAGAATTCAAATTCAAAAAGAAAACATATATTCAGATTCTCCTGGGATGGGGAATCCGAAAAACCACTTGTTTTTCGGATCCGACCTCTCTCAGAGGAGTTAGCCCAGGGCATATCTCACATTTGTTGGTAAACATCCAATTCAGCATCAAAAGTCAAATTTTGAGACAGAATTCAAATTCAAAAAGCAAATGTATATTCAGGTTCCCCTGGGATGGGGAATCTGAAAAACGACTTGTTTTCCCGATCCAACCTCTCCCTGAGGATTTATCCCAGAGTGTATCTCAAATTTGTTGGTAAAGTCAAATTTTGAGAAAGAATTCAAATTCAAAAAGCAAACATTTATTCAGGTTCCCTGGGGTGGGCAAGCTGAAAAAACACTTGTTTTACGGATCCGACCTCTTCCTGAGGATTTATCCCAGAGAGTATCTCACATTTGTTGGTAAACATCCAATTCAGCCTCAAAAGTCAAATTTTGAGACAGAATTCAAATTCAAAAAGCAAACATATATTCAGATTCTCCTGGGATGGGGAATCCAAAAAACCACTTGTTTTTCGGATCCGACCTCTCTCAGAGGAGTTAGTCCAGGGCATATCGAACATTTGTTGGTAAACATCCAATAAAGCTTCAAAATTTAAATTTTGAAACAGAATTCAAATTCAAAAAGAAAACATATATTCAGGTTCCCCTGGGGTGGGGAAGCTGAAAAACCACTTGTTTTCCAAATCCCACACCTTCTCTGTGGAATTAGCCCACGGCGCATCTCACATTTGTTGGTAAAAATCCAATTCCGCATCAAAAGTCAAATTTTGAGACAGAATTCAAATTCAAAAATAAAATGTATATTCAGGTTCCCCTGGGATGGGGAATCTGAAAAACCACTTGTTTTCCGGATCCAACCTCTCCCTGAGGAGTTGTCCCACAGCGTATATCGCATTTGTTGGTAAAAATCCAATTCAGCCTCAAAAGTCAAATTTTGAGACAGAATTCAAATTCAAAAAGCAAACATTTATCCAGGTTCCCTGGGATGGGGAAGCCGAAAAACCACTTGTTTTCCGGATCCGACCTCTCCCTGAGGAGTTATCCCAGAGCATATCTCACATTTGTTGGTAAACATCCAATTCAGCATCAAAAGTCAAATTTTGAGACAGAATTCAAATTCAAAAAGCAAATGTATATTCAGGTTCCCCTGGGATGGGTAATCTGAAAAACGACTTGTTTTCCGGATCCAACGTCTCCCTGAGGAGTTGTCCCAGAGAGTATATCGCATTTGTTGGTAAAAATCCAATTCAGCCTCAAAAGTCAAATTTTGAGACAGAATTCAAATTCAAAAAGCAAACATTTATTCAGGTTCCATGGGTTGGGGAATCCGAAAAACCACTTGTTTTTCTGATCTGACCTCTCCCTGAGGATTTATCCCAGAGCGTATATAGCATTTGTTGGTAAAAATCCAATTCAGCCTCAAAAGTCAAATTTTGAGACAGAATTCAAATTGAAAAAAAACATATATTCTGGTTCCCCTGGGGTGGGGAAGCTGAAAAACAACTTGTTTTCCGAATCCCACACCTTCTCTGTGGAATTAGCCCGTGGTGCATCTCACATTTGTTGGTAAAAATCCAATTCAGCTTCAAAATTCAAATTTTGAGACAGAATTCAAATTCAAAAAGCCAATGTATATTCAGGTTCCCCTGGGATGGGGAAGCTGAAAAACCACTTGTTTTCCGGATCCAACTTCTCCCTGAGGAGTTGTCCCAGAGCGTATATCGCATTTTTTGGTAAAAATCCAATTCAGCCTCAAAAGTCAAATTTTGAGACAGAATTCAAATTCAAAAAGCAAACATTTATTCAGGTTCCCTGGGGTGGGGAAGCTGAAGAACCACTTGTTTTCCGGATCTGACCTCTCCCTGAGGAGTTGTCCCAGAGCGTATATAGCATTTGTTGGTAAAAATCCAATTCAGCCTCAAAAGTCAAATTTTGAGACAGAATTCAAATTCAAAAAAAACATATATTCTGGTTCCCCTGGGGTGGGGAAGCTGAAAAACAACTTGTTTTCCGGATCCGACCTCTCCCTGAGGAGTTGTCCCAGAGCGTATATCGCATTTGTTGCTAAAAATCCAATTCAGCCTCAAAAGTCAAATTTTGAGACAGAATTCAAATTCAAAAAGCAAACATTTATTCAGGTTCCCTGGGGTGGGGAAGCTGAAAAACCACTTGTTTTCCGGATCCGACCTCTCCCTGAGGAGTTGTCCCAGAGCGTATATCGTATTTGTTGGTAAAAATCCAATTCAGCCTCAAAAGTCAAATTTTGAGACAGAATTCAAATTCAAAAAGCAAACATTTATGCAGGTTCCCTGGGGTGGGGAAGCTGAAAAACCACTTGTTTTCCGGGTCCGACCTCTCCCTGAGGAGTTGTCCCAGAGCGTATATCGTATTTGTTGGTAAAAATCCAATTCAGCCTCAAAAGTCAAATTTTGAGACAGAATTCAAAAGTCAAAAGTCAAATTTTGAGACAGACCTCAAACTCGAAAAGCAAACGTATATTCAAGTTTCCCCCGGGGTGGGTATGCCGAAAAACCACTTGTTTTCCGGATCCAACCTCTCCAATAGGAGTTATCCCAGACCGTATCTTGCATTTGTTGGTAAACATCCAATTCGGCCTGAAAAGTCGAATTGTGAGACAGAATTCAAATTCAAAAAGAAAACATATATTCAGGTTCCCCTGGGGTGGGGAAGCTGAAAAACCACTTATTTTCCGAATCCCACCCGTACTCTCTGGAATTAGCCCACGGCGCATGTCACATTTCTTGGTAAAAATCCAATTCAGCTTCAAAATTCAAATTTTGAGACAGACCTCAAACTCAAAAAGCAAAGATATATTCAGGTTCCCTGGGGTGGGGAAGCCGAAAAACCACTTGTTTTCCGGATCCGACCTCTCCCTGAGGAGTTATCCCAGAGCGTATCTCACATTTGTTGGTAAACATCCAATTCAGCCTCAAAAGTCAAATTTTGAGACAGAATTCATATTCAAAAAGCCAATGTATATTCAGGTTCCCCTGGGGTGGGAAAGCTGAAAAACCACTTGTTTTCCGAATCCCACAACTTCTCTGTGGAATTAGCCAATGGCACATCTCACATTTGTTGGTAAAAAACCCATTCAGCATCAAAAGTCAAATTTTGAGACAGAATTCAAATTCAAAAACCAAATGTATAGTCAGGTTCCCCTGGGATGGGGAAGCCGAAAAAGCCCTTGTTTTCCAAATCCCACACCTTCTCTGTGGAATTAGGCCACGGCTCATCTCACATTTGTTGGTAAACATCCAATTAAGCTTCAAAATTCAAATTTTGAGACACAATTCAAATTCAAAAAGCAAATGTATATTCAGGTTCCCCTGGAGTGGGGAAGCTGAAAAACCACTTGTTTTCCGAATCCCACACCTTCTCTGTGGAATTAGCCCATGGCACATCTCACATTTGTTGGTAAAAATCCAATTCAGCCTCAAAAGTCAATTTTTTAGACACAATTCAAATTCAAAAAGAAAACATATATGCAGATTCTCCTGGGATGGGGAATCCAAAAAACCACTTATTTTTCGGATCCGACCTCTCTCAGAGGAGTTAGCCCAGGGCATATCTCACATTTGTTGGTAAACATCCAATTCAGCTTCAAAATTCAAATTTTGAGACAGAATTCATATTCAAAAAGAAAACATATATTCAGGTTCCCTGGGATGGGGAAGCCGAAAAACCACTTGTTTTCCTGATCCGACCTCTCCCATAGGAGTTATCCCAGAGCGTATCTCACATTTGTTGGTAAACATCCAATTCAGCATCAAAAGTCAAATTTTGAGGCAGAATTCAAATTCAAAAAGCAAACATATATTCAGATTCTCCTGGGATGGGGAATCCAAAAAACCACTTGTTTTTCGGATCCGACCTCTCTCAGAGGAGTTAGTCCAGGGCATTTCGAACATTTGTTGGTAAACATCCAATAAAGCTTCAAAATTTAAATTTTGAAACAGAATTCAAATTCAAAAAGAAAACATATATTCAGGTTCCCCTGGGGTGGGGAAGCTGAAAAACCACTTGTTTTCCAAATCCCACACCTTCTCTGTGGAATTAGCCCACGGCGCATCTCACATTTGTTGGTAAAAATCCAATTCCGCATCAAAAGTCAAATTTCGAGACAGAATTCAAATTCAAAAATAAAATGTATATTCAGGTTCCCCTGGGATGGGGAATCTGAAAAACCACTTGTTTTCCGGATCCAACCTCTCCCTGAGGAGTTGTCCCACAGCGTATATCGCATTTGTTGGTAAAAATCCAATTCAGCCTCAAAAGTCAAATTTTGAGACAGAATTCAAATTCAAAAAGCAAACATTTATCCAGGTTCCCTGGGATGGGGAAGCCGAAAAACCACTTGTTTTCCGGATCCGACCTCTCCCTGAGGAGTTATCCCAGAGCATATCTCACATTTGTTGGTAAACATCCAATTCAGCATCAAAAGTCAAATTTTGAGACAGAATTCAAATTCAAAAAGCAAATGTATATTCAGGTTCCCCTGGGATGGGTAATCTGAAAAACGACTTGTTTTCCGGATCCAACGTCTCCCTGAGGAGTTGTCCCAGAGAGTATATCGCATTTGTTGGTAAAAATCCAATTCAGCCTCAAAAGTCAAATTTTGAGACAGAATTCAAATTCAAAAAGCAAACATTTATTCAGGTTCCATGGGTTGGGGAATCCGAAAAACCACTTGTTTTTCTGATCTGACCTCTCCCTGAGGATTTATCCCAGAGCGTATATAGCATTTGTTGGTAAAAATCCAATTCAGCCTCAAAAGTCAAATTTTGAGACAGAATTCAAATTGAAAAAAAACATATATTCTGGTTCCCCTGGGGTGGGGAAGCTGAAAAACAACTTGTTTTCCGAATCCCACACCTTCTCTGTGGAATTAGCCCGTGGTGCATCTCACATTTGTTGGTAAAAATCCAATTCAGCTTCAAAATTCAAATTTTGAGACAGAATTCAAATTCAAAAAGCCAATGTATATTCAGGTTCCCCTGGGATGGGGAAGCTGAAAAACCACTTGTTTTCCGGATCCAACTTCTCCCTGAGGAGTTGTCCCAGAGCGTATATCGCATTTTTTGGTAAAAATCCAATTCAGCCTCAAAAGTCAAATTTTGAGACAGAATTCAAATTCAAAAAGCAAACATTTATTCAGGTTCCCTGGGGTGGGGAAGCTGAAGAACCACTTGTTTTCCGGATCTGACCTCTCCCTGAGGAGTTGTCCCAGAGCGTATATAGCATTTGTTGGTAAAAATCCAATTCAGCCTCAAAAGTCAAATTTTGAGACAGAATTCAAATTCAAAAAAAACATATATTCTGGTTCCCCTGGGGTGGGGAAGCTGAAAAACAACTTGTTTTCCGGATCCGACCTCTCCCTGAGGAGTTGTCCCAGAGCGTATATCGCATTTGTTGCTAAAAATCCAATTCAGCCTCAAAAGTCAAATTTTGAGACAGAATTCAAATTCAAAAAGCAAACATTTATTCAGGTTCCCTGGGGTGGGGAAGCTGAAAAACCACTTGTTTTCCGGATCCGACCTCTCCCTGAGGAGTTGTCCCAGAGCGTATATCGTATTTGTTGGTAAAAATCCAATTCAGCCTCAAAAGTCAAATTTTGAGACAGAATTCAAATTCAAAAAGCAAACATTTATGCAGGTTCCCTGGGGTGGGCAAGCTGAAAAACCACTTGTTTTCCGGATCCGACCTCTCCCTGAGGACTTATCCCAGAGTGTATATCGCAGTTGTTGGTAAAAATCCCATTCAGCCTCAAAAGTCAAATTTTGAGACAGAATTCAAATTCAAAAAGAAAACATTTATTCAGATTCTCCTGGGATGGGGAATCCGAAAAACCACTTGTTTTTCGGATCCGACCTCTCTCAGAGGAGCTAGCCCAGGGTATATCTCACATTTGTTGGTAATCATCCAATTCAGCCTCAAAAGTCAAATCTTGAGACAGAATTCAAATTCAAAAAGAAAACATATATTCAGGTTCCCCTGGGGTGGGGAAGCCGAAAAACCACTTGTTTTCCGGATCCGACCTCTCCCTGAGGAGTTGTCCCAGAGCGTATATCGCATTTGTTGGTAAAAATCCAATTCAGCCTCAAACGTCAAATTTTGAGACAGAATTCAAATTGAAAAAAAAACGTATATTCAGGTTCCCTGGGGTGGGGAAGCTGAAAAACCACTTGTTTTCCGGGTCCGACCTCTCCCTGAGGAGTTGTCCCAGAGCGTATATCGTATTTGTTGGTAAAAATCCAATTCAGCCTCAAAAGTCAAATTTTGAGACAGAATTCAAATTCAAAAAGCAAACATTTATTCAGGTTCCCTGGGGTGGGGAAGCTGAAGAACCACTTGTTTTCCGGATCTGACCTCTCCCTGAGGAGTTGTCCCAGAGCGTATATCGCACATTTGTTGGTAAACATCCAATTCAGATTCAAAATTCAAATTTTGAGACAGAATTCAAATTCAAAAAGAAAACATATATTCAGATTCTCCTGGGATGGGAAATCCAAAAAACCACTTGTTTTCCGGATTTCACCTCTCCCTGAGGAGTTATCCCAGAGCGTATCTCACATTTGTTGGTAAACATCCAATTCAGAATCAAAAGTCAAATTTTGAGACAGAATTCAAAATCAAAAAGTAAATGTATATTCAGGTTCCCTAGGGTGGGGAAGCCGAAAAACCACTTGTTTTTCGGATCCGACCTCTCTCAGAGGAGTTAGCCCAGGGCATATCTCACATTTGTTGGTAAACAAAATTCAAATTTTGAGACAGAATTCAAATTCAAAAAGAAAACATTTATTCAGGTTCCCTGGGGTGGGGAAGCCGAAAAACCACTTGTTTTCCGGATCCGACCTCTCCCTGAGGAGTTATCCCAGAGCGTATCTCACATTTCTTGGTAAACATCCAATTCAGCATCAAAAGTCAAATTTTGAGACAGAATTCAAATTAAAAAAGAAAACATATATTCTGGTTCCCCTGGGGTGGGGAAGCTGAAAAACCACATGTCTTCCGAATCCCACAACTTCTCTGTGGAATTAGCCCAGGGCGCATCTCAGATTTGTTGGTAAAAATCCAATTCAGCTTCAAAATTCAAATTTTGAGACAGAATTCAAATTCAAAAAGAAAAAATATTCAGGTTCCCCTGGGGTGGGGAAGCTGAAAAACCACTTGTTTTTCGGATCCGACCTCTCTCAGAGGAGTTAGCCCAGGGCATATCTCACATTTGTTGGTAAACAAAATTCAAATTTTGAGACAGAATTCAAATTCAAAAAGAAAACATTTATTCAGGTTGTCTGGGGTGGGGAAGCCGAAAAACCACTTGTTTTCCGGATCCGACCTCTCCCTGAGGAGTTATCCCAGAGCGTATCTCACATTTGTTGGTAAACATCCAATTCAGCTTCAAAATTCAATTTTTGAGACAGACCTCAAATTCAAAAAGCAAATGTATATTCAGGTTCCCTGGGGTGGGGAAGCTGAAAAACCACTTGTTTTCCGGATCCGACCTCTCCCTGAGGATTTGTCCCAGAGCGTATATCACATTTGTTGGTAAAAATCCAATTCAGCCTCAAAAGTCAAATTTTGAGACAGAATTCAAATTCAAAAAGCAAACATTTATTCAGGTTCCATGGGTTGGGGAATCCGAAAAACCACTTGTTTTTCTGATCTGACCTCTCCCTGAGGATTTATCCCAGAGCGTATATAGCATTTGTTGGTAAAAATCCAATTCAGCCTCAAAAGTCAAATTTTGAGACAGAATTCAAATTGAAAAAAAACATATATTCTGGTTCCCCTGGGGTGGGGAAGCTGAAAAACAACTTGTTTTCCGAATCCCACACCTTCTCTGTGGAATTAGCCCACGGCTAATATCACATTTGTTGGTAACAATCCAATTCAGCATCAAAAGTCAAATTTTGAGACAGAATTCAAATTCAAAAAGCAAACATTTATCCAGGTTCCCTGGGGTGGGCAAGCTGAAAAACCACTTGTTTTCCGGATCCGACCTCTCCCTGAGGACTTATCCCAGAGTGTATATCGCAGTTGTTGGTAAAAATCCCATTCAGCCTCAAAAGTCAAATTTTGAGACAGAATTCAAATTCAAAAAGAAAACATTTATTCAGATTCTCCTGGGATGGGGAATCCGAAAAACCACTTGTTTTTCGGATCCGACCTCTCTCAGAGGAGCTAGCCCAGGGTATATCTCACATTTGTTGGTAATCATCCAATTCAGCCTCAAAAGTCAAATCTTGAGACAGAATTCAAATTCAAAAAGAAAACATATATTCAGGTTCCCCTGGGGTGGGGAAGCCGAAAAACCACTTGTTTTCCGGGTCCGACCTCTCCCTGAGGAGTTGTCCCAGAGCGTATATCGTATTTGTTGGTAAAAATCCAATTCAGCCTCAAACGTCAAATTTTGAGACAGAATTCAAATTAAAAAAAAAACATATATTCAGGTTCCCTGGGGTGGGGAAGCTGAAAAACCACTTGTTTTCCGGGTCCGACCTCTCCCTGAGGAGTTGTCCCAGAGCGTATATCGTATTTGTTGGTAAAAATCCAATTCAGCCTCAAAAGTCAAATTTTGAGACAGAATTCAAAAGTCAAAAGTCAAATTTTGAGACAGACCTCAAACTCGAAAAGCAAACGTATATTCAAGTTTCCCCCGGGGTGGGTACGCCGAAAAACCACTTGTTTTCCGGATCCAACCTCTCCAATAGGAGTTATCCCAGACCGTATCTTGCATTTGTTGGTAAACATCCAATTCGGCCTGAAAAGTCGAATTGTGAGACAGAATTCAAATTCAAAAAGAAAACATATATTCAGGTTCCCCTGGGGTGGGGAAGCTGAAAAACCACTTATTTTCCGAATCCCACCCCTACTCTCTGGAATTAGCCCACGGCGCATGTCACATTTCTTGGTAAAAATCCAATTCAGCTTCAAAATTCAAATTTTGAGACAGACCTCAAACTCAAAAAGCAAAGATATATTCAGGTTCCCTGGGGTGGGGAAGCCGAAAAACCACTTGTTTTCCGGATCCGACCTCTCCCTGAGGAGTTATCCCAGAGCGTATCTCACATTTGTTGGTAAACATCCAATTCAGCCTCAAAAGTCAAATTTTGAGACAGAATTCATATTCAAAAAGCCAATGTATATTCATGTTCCCCTGGGGTGGGAAAGCTGAAAAACCACTTGTTTTCCGAATCCCACAACTTCTCTGTGGAATTAGCCAATGGCACATCTCACATTTGTTGGTAAAAAACCCATTCAGCATCAAAAGTCAAATTTTGAGACAGAATTCAAATTCAAAAACCAAATGTATAGTCAGGTTCCCCTGGGATGGGGAAGCCGAAAAAGCCCTTGTTTTCCAAATCCCACACCTTCTCTGTGGAATTAGGCCACGGCGCATCTCACATTTGTTGGTAAACATCCAATTAAGCTTCAAAATTCAAATTTTGAGACACAATTCAAATTCAAAAAGCAAATGTATATTCAGGTTCCCCTGGGATGGGGAATCTGAAAAACGACTTGTTTTCCGGATCCAACCACTCGCAGAGGAGTTAGCCCAGGGTATATCTCACATTTGTTGCTAAACCTCCAATTCAGCCTCAAAAGTCAAATTTTGAGACAGAATTCAAATTCAAAAAGCCAATGTATATTCAGGTTCCCCTGGGGTGGGAAAGCTGAAAAACCACTTGTTTTCCGAATCCCACACCTTCTCTGTGGAATTAGCCCATGGCACATCTCACATTTGTTGGTAAAAATCCAATTCAGCTTCAAAATTCAAATTTTGAGACAGAATTCAAATTCAAAAAGCAAACATTTATTCAGGTTCCCTTGGGTGGGGAAGCCGAAGAACCACTTGTTTTCCGGATCCGACCTCTCCCTGAGGAGTTATCCCAGGGCATATCTCACATTTGTTGGCAAACATCCAATTCAGCATCAAAAGTCAAATTTTGAGACAGAATTCAAATTCAAAAAGCAAATGTATATTCAGGTTCCCCTGGGATGGGTAATCTGAAAAACGACTTGTTTTCCGGATCCAACGTCTCCCTGAGGAGTTGTCCCAGAGAGTATATCGCATTTGTTGGTAAAAATCCAATTCAGCCTCAAAAGTCAAATTTTGAGACAGAATTCAAATTCAAAAAGCAAACATTTATTCAGGTTCCATGTGGTGGGGAATCAGAAAAAACCACTTGTTTTCCGGATCCGACCTGTCCATGAGGAGTTATCCCAGAGCGTATCTCACATTTGTTGGTAAACATCCAATTCAGCATCAAAAGTCAAATTTTGAGACAGAATTCAAATTCAAAAAGTCAATGTATATACAGGCTCCCCTGGGATGGGTAATCTGAAAAACCACTTGTTTTCCGGATCCAACCTCTCCCTGAGGAGTTGTCCCAGAGCGTATATCGCATTTGTTGGTAAAAATCCAATTCAGCCTCAAAAGTCAAATTTTCAGACAGAATTCAAATTCAAAAAGCAAACATTTATTCAGCTTCCGTGGGGTGGGGAAGCCGATAAACCACTTGTTTTCCGGATCCGACCTCTCCCTGAGGAGTTGTCCGAGAGCGTATATCTCATTTGTTGGTAAAAATCCAATTCAGCCTCAAAAGTCAAATTTTGAGACAGAATTCAAATTCAAAAAGCAAATGTATTCAGATTCTCCTGGGATGGGGAATCCGAAAAACCACTTGTTTTTCGGATCTGACCTCTCTCAGAGGAGTTAGCCCAGGGCATATCTCACATTTGTTGGTAAACATCCAATTCAGCCTCAAAAGTCAACTTTTGAGACAGAATTCAAATTCAAAAAGAAAACATATATTCAGGTTCCTCTGGGGTGGGGAAGTGGAAAAACCACTTGTTTTCCGGATCCGACCTGTCCCTGAGGAGTTATCCCAGAGCGTATCTCACATTTGTTGGTAAAAATCCAATTCAGCTTCAAAATTCAATTTTTGAGACAGACCTCAAACTCAAAAAGCAAACATTTATTCAGGTTCCCTGGGGTGGGGAAGCGGAAAAACCACTTGTTTTCTGGATCCGACCTCTCCCTGAGGAGTTGTCCCAGAGTGTATATAGCATTTGTTGGTAAAAATCCCATTCAGCCTCAAAAGTCAAATTTTGAGACAGAATTCAAATTCAGAAAGCCAATGTATATTCAGGTTTCCCTTGGGTGGGGAAGCTGAAAAACCACTTGTTTTCCGAATCCCACAACTTCTCTGTGGAATTAGCCAATGGCGCATCTCACATCTGTTGGTAAAAAACCCATTCAGCCTCAAAAGTCAAATTTTGAGACAGAATTCAAATTCAAAAAGAAAACATATATTCAGGTTCTCCTGGGGTGGGGAAGCTGAAAAACAACTTGTTTTCCGGATCCGACCTTTCCCTGAGGAGTTATCCCAGAGCGTATCTCACATTTGTTGGTAAACATCCAATTCAGCATCAAAAGTCAAATTTTGAGAAAGAATTCAAATTCAAAAAGCAAATGTATATTCAGGTTCCCCTGGGATGGGGAATCTGAAAAACCACTTGTTTTTCGGATCCGACGTCTCTCAGAGGAGTTAGCCCAGGGCATATCTCATATTTATTGGTAAAAAACCCATTCAGCCTCAAAAGTCAAATTTTGAGACAGAATTCAAATTCAAAAAGAAAACATATATTCAGGTTCTCCTGGGGTGGGGAAGCTGAAAAACCACTTGTTTTACGAATCCCACACCTTCTCTGTGGAATTAGCCCACGGCGCATCTCAGATTTGTTGGTAAAAATCCAATTCAGCTTCAAAATTCAAATTTTGAGACAGAATTCAAATTCAAAAAGAAAACATATATTCAGGTTCTCCTGGGGTGGGGAAGCTGAAAAACCACTTGTTTTTGGAATCCCACACCTTCTCTGTGGAATTAGCCCACAGCGCATCTCACATTTGTTGGTAAAAATCCAATTCAGCTTCAAAATTCAAATTTTGATACAGAATTCAAATTCAGAAAGCCAATGTATATTCAGGTTCCCCTGGGGTGGGGAAGCTGAAAAACCACTTGTTTTCCGAATCCCACAACTTCTCTGTGGAATTAGCCAATGGCGCATCTCACATTTGTTGGTAAAAAACCCATTCAGCCTCAAAAGTCAAATTTTGAGACAGAATTCAAATTCAAAAAGCGAACATTTATTCAGGTTCCCTGGGGTGGGGAAGCCGAAAAACCACTTGTTTTTCGGATCCGACGTCTCTCAGAGGAGTTAGCCCAGGGCATATCTCACATTTGTTGGTAAACATCCAATTCAGCTTCAAAATTCAAATTTTGAGACAGAATTCAAATTCAAAAAGAAAACATATATTCAGGTTCTCCTGGGGTGGGGAAGCTGAAAAACCACTTGTTTTCCGAATCCCACACCTTCTCTCTGGAATTAGCCCACAGCGCATCTCACATTCGTTGGTAAAAATCCAATTCAGCTTCAAAATTCAATTTTTGAGACAGACCTCAAACTCAAAAAGCAAACATTTATTCAGGTTCCCTGTGGTGGGGAAGCCGAAAAACCACTTGTTTTCCGGATCCGACCTCTCCCTGAGGATTTATCCCAGAGCGTATCTCACATTTTTTGGTAAACATTCAATTCAACATCAAAAGTCAAATTTTGAGACAGAATTCAAATTCAAAAAGCAAATGTATATTCAGATTCTCCTGGGATGGGGAATCCGAAAAACCACTTGTTTTTCGGATCCGACCTCTCTCAGAGGAGTTAGCCCAGGGCATATCTCACATTTGTTGGTAAACATCCAATTCAGCCTCAAAAGTCAAATTTTGAGACAGAATTCAAATTCAAAAAGAAAACATATATTCAGGTTCTCCTGGGGTGGGGAAGCTGAAAAACAACTTGTTTTCCGGATCCGACCTTTCCCTGAGGAGTTATCCCAGAGCGTATCTCACATTTGTTGGTAAACATCCAATTCAGCATCAAAAGTCAAATTTTGAGAAAGAATTCAAATTCAAAAAGCAAATGTATATTCAGGTTCCCCTGGGATGGGGAATCTGAAAAACCACTTGTTTTTCGGATCCGACGTCTCTCAGAGGAGTTAGCCCAGGGCATATCTCATATTTGTTGGTAAAAAACCCATTCAGCCTCAAAAGTCAAATTTTGAGACAGAATTCAAATTCAAAAAGAAAACATATATTCAGGTTCTCCTGGGGTGGGGAAGCTGAAAAACCACTTGTTTTCCGAATCCCACACCTTCTCTGTGGAATTAGCCCACGGCGCATCTCAGATTTGTTGGTAAAAATCCAATTCAGCTTCAAAATTCAAATTTTGAGACAGAATTCAAATTCAAAAAGAAAACATATATTCAGGTTCTCCTGGGGTGGGGAAGCTGAAAAACCACTTGTTTTTGGAATCCCACACCTTCTCTGTGGAATTAGCCCACAGCGCATCTCACATTTGATGGTAAAAATCCAATTCAGCTTCAAAATTCAAATTTTGATACAGAATTCAAATTCAGAAAGCCAATGTATATTCAGGTTCCCCTGGGGTGGGGAAGCTGAAAAACCACTTGTTTTCCGAATCCCACAACTTCTCTGTGGAATTAGCCAATGGCGCATCTCACATTTGTTGGTAAAAAACCCATTCAGCCTCAAAAGTCAAATTTTGAGACAGAATTCAAATTCAAAAAGCGAACATTTATTCAGGTTCCCTGGGGTGGGGAAGCCGAAAAACCACTTGTTTTTCGGATCCGACGTCTCTCAGAGGAGTTAGCCCAGGGCATATCTCACATTTGTTGGTAAACATCCAATTCAGCTTCAAAATTCAAATTTTGAGACAGAATTCAAATTCAAAAAGAAAACATATATTCAGGTTCTCCTGGGGTGGGGAAGCTGAAAAACAACTTGTTTTCCGAATCCCACACCTTCTCTCTAGAATTAGCCCACAGCGCATCTCACATTCGTTGGTAAAAATCCAATTCAGCTTCAAAATTCAATTTTTGAGACAGACCTCAAACTCAAAAAGCAAACATTTATTCAGGTTCCCTGTGGTGGGGAAGCCGAAAAACCACTTGTTTTCTGGATCCGACCTCTCCCTGAGGATTTATCCCAGAGCGTATCTCACATTTTTTGGTAAACATTCAATTCAACATCAAAAGTCAAATTTTGAGACAGAATTCAAATTCAAAAAGCAAATGTATATTCAGATTCTCCTGGGATGGGGAATCCGAAAAACCACTTGTTTTTCGGATCCGACCTCTCTCAGAGGAGTTAGCCCAGGGCATATCTCACATTTGTTGGTAAACATCCAATTCAGCCTCAAAAGTCAAATTTTGAGACAGAATTCAAATTCAAAAAGAAAAGATATATTCAGATTCCCTGGGATGGGGAATCCGAAAAACCACTTGTTTTTCGGATCCGACCTCTCTCAGAGGAGTTAGCCCAGAGCATATCTCACATTTGTTGGTAAACAAAATTCAAATTTTGAGACCGAATTCAAATTCAAAAAGAAAACATATATTCTGGTTCCCCTGGGGTGGGGAAGCTGAAAAACAACTTGTTTTCCGAATCCCACATCTTCTCTGTGGAATTAGCCCACGGCGCATCTCACATTTGTTGGTAAAAATCCAATTCAGCTTCAAAATTCAAATTTTGAGACAGAATTCAAATTCAAAAAGCAAACATTTATTCAGGTTCCCTTGGGTGGGGAAGCCGAAGAACCACTTGTTTTCCGGATCCGACCTCTCCCTGAGGAGTTATCCCAGGGCATATCTCACATTTGTTGGCAAACATCCAATTCAGCATCAAAAGTCAAATTTTGAGACAGAATTCAAATTCAAAAAGCAAATGTATATTCAGGTTCCCCTGGGATGGGTAATCTGAAAAACGACTTGTTTTCCGGATCCAACGTCTCCCTGAGGAGTTGTCCCAGAGAGTATATCGCATTTGTTGGTAAAAATCCAATTCAGCCTCAAAAGTCAAATTTTGAGACAGAATTCAAATTCAAAAAGCAAACATTTATTCAGGTTCCATGGGTTGGGGAATCCGAAAAACCACTTGTTTTTCTGATCTGACCTCTCCCTGAGGATTTATCCCAGAGCGTATATAGCATTTGTTGGTAAAAATCCAATTCAGCCTCAAAAGTCAAATTTTGAGACAGAATTCAAATTGAAAAAAAACATATATTCTGGTTCCCCTGGGGTGGGGAAGCTGAAAAACAACTTGTTTTCCGAATCCCACACCTTCTCTGTGGAATTAGCCCGTGGTGCATCTCACATTTGTTGGTAAAAATCCAATTCAGCTTCAAAATTCAAATTTTGAGACAGAATTCAAATTCAAAAAGCCAATGTATATTCAGGTTCCCCTGGGATGGGTAATCTGAAAAACCACTTGTTTTCCGGATCCAACTTCTCCCTGAGGAGTTGTCCCAGAGCGTATATCGCATTTTTTGGTAAAAATCTAATTCAGCCTCAAAAGTCAAATTTTGAGACAGAATTCAAATTCAAAAAGCAAACATTTATTCAGGTTCCCTGGGGTGGGGAAGCTGAAGAACCATTTGTTTTCCGGATCCGACCTCTCCCTGAGGAGTTGTCCCAGAGCGTATATAGCATTTGTTGGTAAAAATCCAATTCAGCCTCAAAAGTCAAATTTTGAGACAGAATTCAAATTCAAAAAAAACATATATTCTGGTTCCCCTGGGGTGGGGAAGCTGAAAAACAACTTGTTTTCCGGATCCAACCTCTCCCTGAGGAGTTGTCCCAGAGCGTATATCGCATTTGTTGCTAAAAATCCAATTCAGCCTCAAAAGTCAAATTTTGAGACAGAATTCAAATTCAAAAAGCAAACATTTATTCAGGTTCCCTGGGGTGGGGAAGCTGAAAAACCACTTGTTTTCCGGATCCGACCTCTCCCTGAGGAGTTGTCCCAGAGCGTATATCGTATTTGTTGGTAAAAATCCAATTCAGCCTCAAAAGTCAAATTTTGAGACAGAATTCAAATTCAAAAAGCAAACATTTATGCAGGTTCCCTGGGGTGGGCAAGCTGAAAAACCACTTGTTTTCCGGATCCGACCTCTCCCTGAGGACTTATCCCAGAGTGTATATCGCAGTTGTTGGTAAAAATCCCATTCAGCCTCAAAAGTCAAATTTTGAGACAGAATTCAAATTCAAAAAGCAAACATATATATTCAGGTTCCCCTGGGGTGGGGAAGCCGAAAAACCACTTGTTTTCCGGATCCGACCTCTCCCTGAGGAGTTGTCCCAGAGCGTATATCGCATTTGTTGGTAAAAATCCAATTCAGCCTCAAACGTCAAATTTTGAGACAGAATTCAAATTAAAAAAAAAACATATATTCAGGTTCCCTGGGGTGGGGAAGCTGAAAAACCACTTGTTTTCCGGGTCCGACCTCTCCCTGAGGAGTTGTCCCAGAGCGTATATCGTATTTGTTGGTAAAAATCCAATTCAGCCTCAAAAGTCAAATTTTGAGAAAGAATTCAAAAGTCAAAAGTCAAATTTTGAGACAGACCTCAAACTCGAAAAGCAAACGTATATTCAAGTTTCCACCGGGGTGGGTACGCCAAAAAACCACTTGTTTTCCGGATCCAACCTCTCCAATAGGAGTTATCCCAGACCGTATCTTGCATTTGTTGGTAAACATCCAATTCGGCCTGAAAAGTCGAATTGTGAGACAGAATTCAAATTCAAAAAGAAAACATATATTCAGGTTCCCCTGGGGTGGGGAAGCTGAAAAACCACTTATTTTCCGAATCCCACCCGTACTCTCTGGAATTAGCCCACGGCGCATGTCACATTTCTTGGTAAAAATCCAATTCAGCTTCAAAATTCAAATTTTGAGACAGACCTCAAACTCAAAAAGCAAAGATATATTCAGGTTCCCTGGGGTGGGGAAGCCGAAAAACCACTTGTTTTCCGGATCCGACCTCTCCCTGAGGAGTTATCCCAGAGCGTATCTCACATTTGTTGGTAAACATCCAATTCAGCCTCAAAAGTCAAATTTTGAGACAGAATTCATATTCAAAAAGCCAATGTATATTCAGGTTCCCCTGGGGTGGGAAAGCTGAAAAACCACTTGTTTTCCGAATCCCACAACTTCTCTGTGGAATTAGCCAATGGCACATCTCACATTTGTTGGTAAAAAACCCATTCAGCATCAAAAGTCAAATTTTGAGACAGAATTCAAATTCAAAAACCAAATGTATAGTCAGGTTCCCCTGGGATGGGGAAGCCGAAAAAGCCCTTGTTTTCCAAATCCCACACCTTCTCTGTGGAATTAGGCCACGGCGCATCTCACATTTGTTGGTAAACATCCAATTAAGCTTCAAAATTCAAATTTTGAGACACAATTCAAATTCAAAAAGCAAATGTATATTCAGGTTCCCCTGGGATGGGGAATCTGAAAAACGACTTGTTTTCCGGATCCAACCACTCGCAGAGGAGTTAGCCCAGGGTATATCTCACATTTGTTGCTAAACCTCCAATTCAGCCTCAAAAGTCAAATTTTGAGACAGAATTCAAATTCAAAAAGCCAATGTATATTCAGGTTCCCCTGGGGTGGGAAAGCTGAAAAACCACTTGTTTTCCGAATCCCACACCTTCTCTGTGGAATTAGCCCATGGCACATCTCACATTTGTTGGTAAAAATCCAATTCAGCCTCAAAAGTCAATTTTTTAGACACAATTCAAATTCAAAAAGAAAACATATATGCAGATTCTCCTGGGATGGGGAATCCAAAAAACCACTTATTTTTCGGATCCGACCTCTCTCAGAGGAGTTAGCCCAGGGCATATCTCACATTTGTTGGTAAACATCCAATTCAGCTTCAAAATTCAAATTTTGAGACGGAATTCATATTCAAAAAGAAAACATATATTCAGGTTCCCTGGGATGTGGAAGCCGAAAAACCACTTGTTTTCCTGATCCGACCTCTCCCATAGGAGTTATCCCAGAGCGTATCTCACATTTGTTGGTAAACATCCAATTCAGCATCAAAAGTCAAATTTTGAGGCAGAATTCAAATTCAAAAAGCAAATGTATATTCAGGTTCCCCTGGGGTGGGGAATCCGAAAAACCACTTGTTTTCCGGATCCAACCTCTCCCTGAGGAGTTGTCCCAGAGTGTATATCGCAGTTGTTGGTAAAAATCCCATTCAGCCTCAAAAGTCAAATTTTGAGACAGAATTCAAATTCAAAAAGAAAACATATATTCAGATTCTCCTGGGATGGGGAATCCGAAAAACCACTTGTTTTTCGGATCCGACCTCTCTCAGAGGAGCTAGCCCAGGGTATATCTCACATTTGTTGGTAATCATCCAATTCAGCCTCAAAAGTCAAATCTTGAGACAGAATTCAAATTCAAAAAGAAAACATATATTCAGGTTCCCCTGGGGTGGGGAAGCCGAAAAACCACTTGTTTTCCGGATCCGACCTCTCCCTGAGGAGTTGTCCCAGAGCGTATATCGCATTTGTTGGTAAAAATCCAATTCAGCCTCAAACGTCAAATTTTGAGACAGAATTCAAATTCAAAAAGCAAACATTTATTCAGGTTCCCTGGGGTGGGGAAGCTGAAAAACCACTTTTTTTCCGGATCCGACCTCTCCCTGAGGAGTTATCCCAGAGTGTATACAGCAGTTGTTGGTAAAAATCCCATTCAGCCTCAAAAGTCAAATTTTGAGACAGAATTCAAATTCAAAAAGCAAACATTTATTCAGATTCTCCTGGGATGGGGAATCCGAAAAACCACTTGTTTTCCGGATCCGACATCTCTCAGAGGAGTTAGCCCAGGGCATATCTTAAATTTGTTGGTAAACATCCAATTCAGCTTCAAAATTCAAATTTTGAGACAGAATTCAAATTCAAAAAGAAAACATATATTCAGGTTCCCCTGGGGTGGGGAAGCTGAAAAACCACTTGTTTTCCGAATCCCACACCTTCTCTGAGGAGTTGTCCCAGAGCGTATATCGCATTTGTTGGTAAACATCCAATTCAGCTTCAAAATTCAAATTTTGAGACAGACTTCAAATTCAAAAAGCAAACATTTGTTCAGGTTCCCTAGGGTGGGGAAGCCGAAAAACGACTTGTTTTCCGGATCCGACCTCTCTCAGAGGAGTTAGCCCAGAGCGTATCGCACATTTGTTGGTAAACATTCAATTCAGATTCAAAATTCAAATTTTGAGACAGAATTCAAATTGAAAAAGTAAATGTATATTCAGGTTTCCCTGGGATGCGGAATCTGAAAAACCACTTGTTTTCCGGATCCAACCTCTCCCTGAGGAGTTGTCCCAGAGTGTATATCGCATTTGTTGATAAAAATCCAATTCAGCCTCAAAAGTCAAATTTTGAGACAGAATTCAATTTCAAAAAGAAAACATATATTCAGATTCTCCTGGGATGGGGAATCCGAAAAACCACTTGTTTTTTGGATCCGACCTCTCTCAGAGGAGTTAGCCCAGAGTGTATATCGCAGTTGTTGGTAAAAATCCCATTCAGCCTCAAAACTCAAATTTTGAGGCAGAATTCAAATTCAAAAAGCAAATGTATATTCAGGTTCCCCTGGGATGGGGAAGCTGAAAAACCACTTGTTTTCCGGATCCGACCTCTCTCAGAGGAGTTAGCCTAGGGCATATCGCACATTTGTTGGTAAACATCCAATTCAGATTCAAAATTCAAATTTTGAGACAGAATTCAAATTCAAAAAGAAAACATATATTCAGATTCTCCTGGGATGGGAAATCCAAAAAACCACTTGTTTTCCGGATTTGACCTCTCCCTGAGGAGTTATCCCAGAGCGTATCTCACATTTGTTGGTAAACATCCAATTCAGAATCAAAAGTCAAATTTTGAGACAGAATTCAAAATCAAAAAGTAAATGTATATTCAGGTTCCCTAGGGTGGGGAAGCCGAAAAACCACTTGTTTTTCGGATCCGACCTCTCTCAGAGGAGTTAGCCCAGGGCATATCTCACATTTGTTGGTAAACAAAATTCAAATTTTGAGACAGAATTCAAATTCAAAAAGAAAACATTTATTCAGGTTCCCTGGGGTGGGGAAGCCGAAAAACCACTTGTTTTCCGGATCCGACCTCTCCCTGAGGAGTTATCCCAGAGCGTATCTCACATTTCTTGGTAAACATCCAATTCAGCATCAAAAGTCAAATTTTGAGACAGAATTCAAATTCAAAAAGAAAACATATATTCTGGTTCCCCTGGGGTGGGGAAGCTGAAAAACCACATGTCTTCCGAATCCCACAACTTCTCTGTGGAATTAGCCCAGGGCGCATCTCAGATTTGTTGGTAAAAATCCAATTCAGCTTCAAAATTCAAATTTTGAGACAGAATTCAAATTCAAAAAGCAAATGTATATTCAGGTTCCCTGGGGTGGGGAAGCCGAAAAACCACTTGTTTTCCGGATACGACCTCTCCCTGAGGAGTTATCCCAGAGCGTATCTCACATTTGTTGGTAAACATCCAATTCAGCTTCAAAATTCAATTTTTGAGACAGACCTCAAATTCAAAAAGCAAATGTATATTCAGGTTCCCTGGGGTGGGGAAGCTGAAAAACCACTTGTTTTCCGGATCCGACCTCTCCCTGAGGAGTTGTCCCAGAGCGTATATCACATTTGTTGGTAAAAATCCAATTCAGCCTCAAAAGTCAAATTTTGAGACAGAATTCAAATTCAAAAAGCAAACATTTATTCAGGTTCCCTGGGGTGGGGAAGCCGAAAAACCACTTGTTTTCCGGATCCGACCTCTCCCTGAGGAGTTATCCCAGAGCGTATCTCACATTTGTTGGTAAACATCCAATTCAGCTTCAAAATTCAATTTTTGAGACAGACCTCAAATTCAAAAAGCAAATGTATATTCAGGTTCCCTGGGGTGGGGAAGCTGAAAAACCACTTGTTTTCCGGATCCGACCTCTCCCTGAGGAGTTGTCCCAGAGCGTATATCACATTTGTTGGTAAAAATCCAATTCAGCCTCAAAAGTCAAATTTTGAGACAGAATTAAAATTCAAAAAGCAAACATTTATTCAGGTTCCCTGGGGTGGGCAAGATGAAAAACCACTTGTTTTCCGGATCCGACCTCTCCCTGAGGAGTTATCCCAGAGCGTATCCCACATTTGTTGGTAAACATCCAATTCAGCCTCAAAAGTCAAATTTTGAGACAGAATTCAAATTCAAAAAGAAAACATATATTCTGGTTCCCCTGGGGTGGGGAAGCTGAAAACCAACTTGTTTTCCGAATCCCACACCTTCTCTGTGGAATTAGCCCACGGCTAATATCACATTTGTTGGTAAAAATCCAATTCAGCATCAAAAGTCAAATTTTGAGACAGAATTCAAATTCAAAAAGCAAACATTTATCCAGGTTCCCTGGGGTGGGGAAGCCGAAAAACCACTTGTTTTCCGGATCCGACCTGTCCATGAGGAGTTATCCCAGAGCGTATCTCACATTTGTTGGTAAACATCCAATTCAGCATCAAAAGTCAAATTTTGAGACAGAATTCAAATTCAAAAAGCCAATGTATCTACAGGTTCCCCTGGGATGGGTAATCTGAAAAACCACTTGTTTTCCGGATCCAACCACTCCCTGAGGAGTTGTCCCAGAGCGTATATCGCATTTGTTGGTAAAAATCCAATTCAGCCTCAAAAGTCAAATTTTGAGACAGAATTCAAATTCAAAAAGCAAACATTTATCAAGGTTCCCTGGGGTGGGGAAGCTGAAAAACCACTTGATTTCCGGATCCGACCTCTCCCTGAGGAGTTATCCCGGAGCGTATCTCACATTTGTTGGTAAAAATCCAATTCAGCCTCAAAATTCAAATTTTGAGACAGAATTCAAATTCAAAAAGAAAACATATATTCTGGTTCCCCTGGGGTGGGGAAGCTGAAAAACCACTTGTTTTCCGAATCCCACACCTTCTCTGTGGAATTAACCCACGGCGCATCTCACATTTGTTGGTAAAAATCCAATTCAGCATCAAAAGTCAAATTTTGAGGCAGAATTCAAATTCAAAAAGCAAATGTATATTCAGGTTCCCCTGGGGTGGGGAATCCGAAAAACCACTTGTTTTCTGGATCCAACCTCTCCCTGAGGAGTTGTCCCAGAGTGTATATCGCAGTTGTTGGTAAAAATCCCATTCAGCCTCAAAAGTCAAATTTTGAGACAGAATTCAAATTCAAAAAGAAAACATATATTCAGGTTCCCCTGGGGTGGGGAAGCCGAAAAACCACTTGTTTTTCGGATCCGACCTCTCTCAGAGGAGCTAGCCCAGGGTATATCTCACATTTGTTGGTAATCATCCAATTCAGCCTCAAAAGTCAAATCTTGAGACAGAATTCAAATTCAAAAAGAAAACATATATTCAGGTTCCCCTGGGGTGGGGAAGCCGAAAAACCACTTGTTTTCCGGATCCGACCTCTCCCTGAGGAGTTGTCCCAGAGCGTATATCGCATTTGTTGGTAAAAATCCAATTCAGCCTCAAACGTCAAATTTTGAGACAGAATTCAAATTCAAAAAGCAAACATTTATTCAGGTTCCCTGGGGTGGGGAAGCTGAAAAACCACTTTTTTTCCGGATCCGACCTCTCCCTGAGGAGTTATCCCAGAGTGTATACAGCAGTTGTTGGTAAAAATCCCATTCAGCCTCAAAAGTCAAATTTTGAGACAGAATTCAAATTCAAAAAGCAAACATTTATTCAGATTCTCCTGGGATGGGGAATCCGAAAAACCACTTGTTTTCCGGATCCGACATCTCTCAGAGGAGTTAGCCCAGGGCATATCTTAAATTTGTTGGTAAACATCCAATTCAGCTTCAAAATTCAAATTTTGAGACAGAATTCAAATTCAAAAAGAAAACATATATTCAGGTTCCCCTGGGGTGGGGAAGCTGAAAAACCACTTGTTTTCCGAATCCCACACCTTCTCTGAGGAGTTGTCCCAGAGCGTATATCGCATTTGTTGGTAAACATCCAATTCAGCTTCAAAATTCAAATTTTGAGACAGACTTCAAATTCAAAAAGCAAACATTTGTTCAGGTTCCCTAGGGTGGGGAAGCCGAAAAACGACTTGTTTTCCGGATCCGACCTCTCTCAGAGGAGTTAGCCCAGAGCGTATCGCACATTTGTTGGTAAACATTCAATTCAGATTCAAAATTCAAATTTTGAGACAGAATTCAAATTGAAAAAGTAAATGTATATTCAGGTTTCCCTGGGATGCGGAATCTGAAAAACCACTTGTTTTCCGGATCCAACCTCTCCCTGAGGAGTTGTCCCAGAGTGTATATCGCATTTGTTGATAAAAATCCAATTCAGCCTCAAAAGTCAAATTTTGAGACAGAATTCAATTTCAAAAAGAAAACATATATTCAGATTCTCCTGGGATGGGGAATCCGAAAAACCACTTGTTTTTTGGATCCGACCTCTCTCAGAGGAGTTAGCCCAGAGTGTATATCGCAGTTGTTGGTAAAAATCCCATTCAGCCTCAAAACTCAAATTTTGAGGCAGAATTCAAATTCAAAAAGCAAATGTATATTCAGGTTCCCCTGGGATGGGGAAGCTGAAAAACCACTTGTTTTCCGGATCCGACCTCTCTCAGAGGAGTTAGCCTAGGGCATATCGCACATTTGTTGGTAAACATCCAATTCAGATTCAAAATTCAAATTTTGAGACAGAATTCAAATTCAAAAAGAAAACATATATTCAGATTCTCCTGGGATGGGAAATCCAAAAAACCACTTGTTTTCCGGATTTCACCTCTCCCTGAGGAGTTATCCCAGAGCGTATCTCACATTTGTTGGTAAACATCCAATTCAGAATCAAAAGTCAAATTTTGAGACAGAATTCAAAATCAAAAAGTAAATGTATATTCAGGTTCCCTAGGGTGGGGAAGCCGAAAAACCACTTGTTTTTCGGATCCGACCTCTCTCAGAGGAGTTAGCCCAGGGCATATCTCACATTTGTTGGTAAACAAAATTCAAATTTTGAGACAGAATTCAAATTCAAAAAGAAAACATTTATTCAGGTTCCCTGGGGTGGGGAAGCCGAAAAACCACTTGTTTTCCGGATCCGACCTCTCCCTGAGGAGTTATCCCAGAGCGTATCTCACATTTCTTGGTAAACATCCAATTCAGCATCAAAAGTCAAATTTTGAGACAGAATTCAAATTCAAAAAGAAAACATATATTCTGGTTCCCCTGGGGTGGGGAAGCTGAAAAACCACATGTCTTCCGAATCCCACAACTTCTCTGTGGAATTAGCCCAGGGCGCATCTCAGATTTGTTGGTAAAAATCCAATTCAGCTTCAAAATTCAAATTTTGAGACAGAATTCAAATTCAAAAAGCAAATGTATATTCAGGTTCCCTGGGGTGGGGAAGCCGAAAAACCACTTGTTTTCCGGATACGACCTCTCCCTGAGGAGTTATCCCAGAGCGTATCTCACATTTGTTGGTAAACATCCAATTCAGCTTCAAAATTCAATTTTTGAGACAGACCTCAAATTCAAAAAGCAAATGTATATTCAGGTTCCCTGGGGTGGGGAAGCTGAAAAACCACTTGTTTTCCGGATCCGACCTCTCCCTGAGGAGTTGTCCCAGAGCGTATATCACATTTGTTGGTAAAAATCCAATTCAGCCTCAAAAGTCAAATTTTGAGACAGAATTCAAATTCAAAAAGCAAACATTTATTCAGGTTCCCTGGGGTGGGGAAGCCGAAAAACCACTTGTTTTCCGGATCCGACCTCTCCCTGAGGAGTTATCCCAGAGCGTATCTCACATTTGTTGGTAAACATCCAATTCAGCTTCAAAATTCAATTTTTGAGACAGACCTCAAATTCAAAAAGCAAATGTATATTCAGGTTCCCTGGGGTGGGGAAGCTGAAAAACCACTTGTTTTCCGGATCCGACCTCTCCCTGAGGAGTTGTCCCAGAGCGTATATCACATTTGTTGGTAAAAATCCAATTCAGCCTCAAAAGTCAAATTTTGAGACAGAATTAAAATTCAAAAAGCAAACATTTATTCAGGTTCCCTGGGGTGGGCAAGATGAAAAACCACTTGTTTTCCGGATCCGACCTCTCCCTGAGGAGTTATCCCAGAGCGTATCCCACATTTGTTGGTAAACATCCAATTCAGCCTCAAAAGTCAAATTTTGAGACAGAATTCAAATTCAAAAAGAAAACATATATTCTGGTTCCCCTGGGGTGGGGAAGCTGAAAACCAACTTGTTTTCCGAATCCCACACCTTCTCTGTGGAATTAGCCCACGGCTAATATCACATTTGTTGGTAAAAATCCAATTCAGCATCAAAAGTCAAATTTTGAGACAGAATTCAAATTCAAAAAGCAAACATTTATCCAGGTTCCCTGGGGTGGGGAAGCCGAAAAACCACTTGTTTTCCGGATCCGACCTGTCCATGAGGAGTTATCCCAGAGCGTATCTCACATTTGTTGGTAAACATCCAATTCAGCATCAAAAGTCAAATTTTGAGACAGAATTCAAATTCAAAAAGCCAATGTATCTACAGGTTCCCCTGGGATGGGTAATCTGAAAAACCACTTGTTTTCCGGATCCAACCACTCCCTGAGGAGTTGTCCCAGAGCGTATATCGCATTTGTTGGTAAAAATCCAATTCAGCCTCAAAAGTCAAATTTTGAGACAGAATTCAAATTCAAAAAGCAAACATTTATCAAGGTTCCCTGGGGTGGGGAAGCTGAAAAACCACTTGATTTCCGGATCCGACCTCTCCCTGAGGAGTTATCCCGGAGCGTATCTCACATTTGTTGGTAAAAATCCAATTCAGCCTCAAAATTCAAATTTTGAGACAGAATTCAAATTCAAAAAGAAAACATATATTCTGGTTCCCCTGGGGTGGGGAAGCTGAAAAACCACTTGTTTTCCGAATCCCACACCTTCTCTGTGGAATTAACCCACGGCGCATCTCACATTTGTTGGTAAAAATCCAATTCAGCTTCAAAATTCAAATTTTGAGACAGAATTCAAATTCAAAAATCAAATGTATATTCAGGTTCCCCTGGGATGGGGAATCTGAAAAACCACTTGTTTTCCGGATCCAACCTCTCCCTGAGGAGTTGTCCCAGAGCGTATATCGCATTTGTTGGTAAACATCCAATTCAGCCTCAAATGTCAAATTTTGAGACAGAATTCAAATTCAAAAAGAAAACATATATTCTGGTTCCCATTGGGTGGGGAAGCTGAAAAACCACTTGTTTTCCGGATCCGACCTCTCCCTGAGGAGTTATCCCAGAGCGTATCTGACATTTGTTGGTGAACATCCAATTCAGCCTCAAAAGTCAACTTTTGAGACAGAATTCAAATTCAAAAATAAAACATATATTCAGGTTCCCCTGGGATGGGGAAGCCGAAAAACCACTTGTTTTCCGGATCCGACCTCTCCCTGAGGAGTTATCCCAGAGCGTATGTGACATTTGTTGGTGAACATCCAATTCAACCTCAAAATTCAATTTTTGAGACAGACCTCAAACTCAAAAAGCAAACATTTATTCAGGTTCCCTGGGGTGGGGAAGCGGAAAAACCACTTGTTTTCCGGATCCGACCTCTCCCTGAGGAGTTATCCCAGAGCGTATCTCACATTTGTTGGTAAACATCGAATTCAGCATCAAAAGTCAAATTTTGAGACAGAATTCAAATTCAGAAAGCCAATGTATATTCAGGTTTCCCTTGGGTGGGGAAGCTGAAAAACCACTTGTTTTCCGAATCCCACAACTTCTCTGTGGAATTAGCCAATGGCGCATCTCACATCTGTTGGTAAAAAACCAATTCAGCCTCAAAAGTCAAATTTTGAGACAGAATTCAAATTCAAAAAGAAAACATATATTCAGGTTCTCCTGGGGTGGGGAAGCTGAAAAACCACTTGTTTTCCGAATCCCACACCTTCTCTGTGGAATTAGCCCACGGCGCATCTCACATTTGTTGGTAAATATCCAATTCAGCTTCAAAATTCAAATTTTGAGACAGAATTCAAATTCAAAAAGCAAACATTTATTCAGGTTCCCTGGGGTGGGGAAGCCGAAAAACCACTTGTTTTCCGGATCCGACCTTTCCCTGAGGAGTTATCCCAGAGCGTATCTCACATTTGTTGGTAAACATCCAATTCAGCATCAAAAGTCAAATTTTGAGAAAGAATTCAAATTCAAAAAGCAAATGTATATTCAGGTTCCCCTGGGATGGGGAATCTGAAAAACCACTTGTTTTTCGGATCCGACGTCTCTCAGAGGAGTTAGCCCAGGGCATATCTCATATTTATTGGTAAAAAACCCATTCAGCCTCAAAAGTCAAATTTTGAGACAGAATTCAAATTCAAAAAGAAAACATATATTCAGGTTCTCCTGGGGTGGGGAAGCTGAAAAACCACTTGTTTTCCGAATCCCACACCTTCTCTGTGGAATTAGCCCACGGCGCATCTCAGATTTGTTGGTAAAAATCCAATTCAGCTTCAAAATTCAAATTTTGATACAGAATTCAAATTCAGAAAGCCAATGTATATTCAGGTTCCCCTGGGGTGGGGAAGCTGAAAAACCACTTGTTTTCCGAATCCCACAACTTCTCTGTGGAATTAGCCAATGGCGCATCTCACATTTGTTGGTAAAAAACCCATTCAGCCTCAAAAGTCAAATTTTGAGACAGAATTCAAATTCAAAAAGCGAACATTTATTCAGGTTCCCTGGGGTGGGGAAGCCGAAAAACCACTTGTTTTTCGGATCCGACGTCTCTCAGAGGAGTTAGCCCAGGGCATATCTCACATTTGTTGGTAAACATCCAATTCAGCTTCAAAATTCAAATTTTGAGACAGAATTCAAATTCAAAAAGAAAACATATATTCAGGTTCTCCTGGGGTGGGGAAGCTGAAAAACAACTTGTTTTCCGAATCCCACACCTTCTCTCTGGAATTAGCCCACAGCGCATCTCACATTCGTTGGTAAAAATCCAATTCAGCTTCAAAATTCAATTTTTGAGACAGACCTCAAACTCAAAAAGCAAACATTTATTCAGGTTCCCTGTGGTGGGGAAGCCGAAAAACCACTTGTTTTCCGGATCCGACCTCTCCCTGAGGATTTATCCCAGAGCGTATCTCACATTTTTTGGTAAACATTCAATTCAACATCAAAAGTCAAATTTTGAGACAGAATTCAAATTCAAAAAGCAAATGTATATTCAGATTCTCCTGGGATGGGGAATCCGAAAAGCCACTTGTTTTTCGGATCCGACCTCTCTCAGAGGAGTTAGCCCAGGGCATATCTCACATTTGTTGGTAAACATCCAATTCAGCCTCAAAAGTCAAATTTTGAGACAGAATTCAAATTCAAAAAGAAAAGATATATTCAGATTCCCTGGGATGGGGAATCCGAAAAACCACTTGTTTTTCGGATCCGACCTCTCTCAGAGGAGTTAGCCCAGGGCATATCTCACATTTGTTGGTAAACAAAATTCAAATTTTGAGACCGAATTCAAATTCAAAAAGAAAACATATATTCTGGTTCCCCTGGGGTGGGGAAGCTGAAAAACAACTTGTTTTCCGAATCCCACATCTTCTCTGTGGAATTAGCCCACGGCGCATCTCACATTTGTTGGTAAAAATCCAATTCAGCTTCAAAATTCAAATTTTGAGACAGAATTCAAATTCAAAAAGCAAACATTTATTCAGGTTCCCTTGGGTGGGGAAGCCGAAGAACCACTTGTTTTCCGGATCCGACCTCTCCCTGAGGAGTTATCCCAGAACGTATCTAACATTTGTTGGTAAACATCCAATTCAGCATCAAAAGTCAAATTTTGAGACAGAATTCAAATTCAAAAAGCAAATGTATATTCAGGTTCCCCTGGGATGGGGAATCTGAAAAACCACTTGTTTTCCGGATCCAACCTCTCCCTGAGGAGTTGTCCCAGAGTGTATATCGCATTTGTTGGTAAAAATCCAATTCAGCCTCAAAAGTCAAATTTTGTGACAGAATTCAAATTCAAAAAGCAAACATTTATTCAGGTTCCCTGGGGTGGGCAAGCTGAAAAACCACTTGTTTTCCGGATCCGACCTCTTCCTGAGTAGTTATCCCAGAGCGTATCTCACATTTGTTTGTAAACATCCAATTCAGCCTCAAAAGTCAAATTTTGAGACAGAATTCAAATTCAAAAAGGAAAAAATATATTCAGATTCTAATGGGATGGGGAATCCAAAAAACCACTTGTTTTTCGGATCCGACCTCTCTCAGAGGAGTTAGCCCAGGGCATATCGCACATTTGTTGGTAAACATCCAATTCAGCTTCAAAATTTAAATTTTGAAACAGAATTCAAATTCAAAAAGAAAACATATATTCAGGTTCCCATGGGGTGGGGAAGCTGAAAAACCACTTGTTTTCCGAATCCCACACCTTCTCTGTGGAATTAGCCCACGGCGCATCTAACATTTGTTGGTAAAAATCCAATTCAGCTTCAAAATTCAAATTTTGAGACAGAATTCAAATTCAAAAAGCAAACATTTATTCAGGTTCCCTGGGGTGGGGAAGCCGAAAAACCACTTGTTTTCCGGATCCGACCTTTCCCTGAGGAGTTATCCCAGAGCGTATCTCACATTTGTTGGTAAAAATCCCATTCAGCCTCAAAAGTCAAATTTTGAGACAGAATTCAAATTCAAAAAGCAAATGTATATTCAGATTCTCCTGGGATGGGGAATCTGAAAAACCACTTGTTTTTCGGATCCGACCTCTCTCAGAGGAGTTAGCCCAGGGCATATCTCACATTTGTTGGTAAACATCCAATTCAGCCTCAAAAGTCAAATTTTGAGACAGAATTCAAATTAAAAATAAAAACATATATTCTGGTTCCCCTGGGGTGGGGAAGCTGAAAAACAACTTGTTTTCCGAATCCCACATCTTCTCTGTGGAATTAGCCCACGGCGCATCTCACATTTGTTGGTAAAAATCCAATTCAGCTTCAAAATTCCAATTTTGAGACAGAATTCAAATTCAAAAAGCAAACATTTATTCAGGTTCCCTGGGGTGGGGAAGCCGAAAAACCACTTGTTTTCCGGATCCGACCTTTCCCTGAGGAGTTGTCCCAGAGCGTATATCGCATTTGTTGGTAAAAATCCAATTCAGCCTCAAAAGTCAAATTTTGAGACAGAATTCAAATTCAAAAAGCAAACATTTATGCAGGTTCCCTGGGGTGGGCAAGCTGAAAAACCACTTGTTTTCCGGATCCGACCTTTCCCTGAGGACTTATCCCAGAGTGTATATCGCAGTTGTTGGTAAAAATCCCATTCAGCCTCAAAAGTCAAATTTTGAGACAGAATTCAAATTCAAAAAGAAAACATTTATGCAGGTTCCCTGGGGTGGGCAAGCTGAAAAACCACTTGTTTTCCGGATCCGACCTCTCCCTGAGGACTTATCCCAGAGTGTATATCGCAGTTGTTGGTAAAAATCCCATTCAGCCTCAAATGTCAAATTTTGAGACAGAATTCAAATTCAAAAAGAAAACATTTATTCAGATTCTCCTGGGATGGGGAATCCGAAAAACCACTTGTTTTTCGGATCCGACCTCTCTCAGAGGAGCTAGCCCAGGGTATATCTCACATTTGTTGGTAATCATCCAATTCAGCCTCAAAAGTCAAATCTTGAGACAGAATTCAAATTCAAAAAGAAAACATATATTCAGGTTCCCCTGGGGTGGGGAAGCCGAAAAACCACTTGTTTTCCGGGTCCGACCTCTCCCTGAGGAGTTGTCCCAGAGCGTATATCGTATTTGTTGGTAAAAATCCAATTCAGCGTCAAACGTCAAATTTTGAGACAGAATTCAAATTAAAAAAAAAACATATATTCAGGTTCCCTGGGGTGGGGAAGCTGAAAAACCACTTGTTTTCCGGGTCCGACCTCTCCCTGAGGAGTTGTCCCAGAGCGTATATCGTATTTGTTGGTAAAAATCCAATTCAGCCTCAAAAGTCAAATTTTGAGACAGAATTCAAAAGTCAAAAGTCAAATTTTGAGACAGACCTCAAACTCGAAAAGCAAACGTATATTCAAGTTTCCCCCGGGGTGGGTACGCCGAAAAACCACTTGTTTTCTGGATCCAACCTCTCCAATAGGAGTTATCCCAGACCGTATCTTGCATTTGTTGGTAAACATCCAATTCGGCCTGAAAAGTCGAATTGTGAGACAGAATTCAAATTCAAAAAGAAAACATATATTCAGGTTCCCCTGGGGTGGGGAAGCTGAAAAACCACTTATTTTCCAAATCCCACCCGTACTCTCTGGAATTAGCCCACGGCGCATGTCACATTTCTTGGTAAAAATCCAATTCAGCTTCAAAATTCAAATTTTGAGACAGACCTCAAACTCAAAAAGCAAAGATATATTCAGGTTCCCTGGGGTGGGGAAGCCGAAAAACCACTTGTTTTCCGGATCCGACCTCTCCCTGAGGAGTTATCCCAGAGCGTATCTCACATTTGTTGGTAAACATCCAATTCAGCCTCAAAAGTCAAATTTT
>JALGBA010001633.1:0-61357 GCA_023970755.1 Azemiops feae | reverse complement strand
CTAAGAAGTAATGGATGGAAACTAGTCAAGGAAAGAAGCAACCTGGAACTGAGGAGAAACTTCCTGACCGTTAGAACAATTAACCAGTGGAACAACCTGCCTCCAGAAGCGGTGAATGCTCCAACACTGGAAGTTTTTAAGAAGAGACTGGACAGCCATTTGTCTGAAATGGTATAGGGTTTCCTGCCTGAGCAGGGGGTTGGACTCGATGACCTCCAAGGTCCCTTCCAACTTTATTATTATTATTATTATTATTATTACTAAAGTCTGGATACAAGTACTTGTAAATTCACTCTGAGCAGAATGTATATCTCTTTGGAGTTACTGCCTTATATTCAAAAATATCTGATTTGATACTCCATAGCTAAATCATTAGCTTCTCACTTAAGGTCCATGTCTATATTTGGTTTTTTTTTAAGGTATTCCTTTTATTTAAACCAAATGTAAAGAGGAAGGCACAAAATGTTGCAAAATAGGTAAAAGGCATTGGGTGGAACGAAAGTTTGGAAAGAGAGCAGGGAAGGATTGAGTGCAAACTAGATAAGGAGAGGAGATGGTGAGAAGTAAGATCAAGAGTTCCCTTACTACTCTGCAGTAGCAAGGTAATAATTTTGAGAACAGGCGGAACACCACCCAGGCAAGAGTAATCATGTCCTGATTGGAGACTGATCCGTGTAGAAGAAATTCTCATGCTCAGCTTTCATGTGTCTTAGGAGGTTTTTCCCTAAAGCACATTGGAAGAAGCAATAATGACCTGCCTTTCTCAAGTTAAGGAATTGATAAAAAGACATCATTCCTATAAAATGATATTGAAGTGGGTAAAATTACAGAGAGAGAGAGAGAGAGAGAGAGAGAGAGAGAGGGAGAGAGAGAGAGAGAGAAATCTGTACATGCTCATAATTACTCTTCCAATATATAGGGTGGAGGCTTGGAAAAATCATATGGGTAAAGATGTGAAAATATTATTGATGTTATTGCAGTGATCAGGTAGTCTCCTGGCTTATAGTAATTAAAATCTTTCTTTTCTTCTATTAGGTAATAATTTTGAGAACAGGCAGAACACCACCCAGGCAAGAGTAATTCCAGTTTAAGAGTCAGGAAGCAAACAATTCAAGGATGTTTGATGGCCTTTTACACTAGAAACTTATTTTTGAGATTCTAAACACTGTGATTTGCTAAAACAACTGAACTTTTTTTTACTAGCCAATGGGGAGATGATAATTCCTTCTTATTCTGTCTGGTGTGCATGAACCCATTTTTCTCATGAAGGTGACTTATTCCAAATATCTCCAGATCATGGTCCATTGAATAACCCATCAAAGGCCCCTGTTAAAAGTCTTCTTCATTAGAGCTAAGATCTGAGAGAAATGTCCTGGACGATGTTATAATGCTTTGGATTTTAATTTGCATTTTGCTAAATTTGTATTGTTTTTTCCTTTAGTGCATTGATCTGAAAAATGGCCTGTTACTGATGACCCTGTAATCCCTTGCATTGGGGTGGAGTTGGGGCAACTGAATAGAGCTGAGCATTTACTGGCTGGATACCCTTCCTGATGCCTATGTGTTATTCACAGGACATATTTCCTCTTTGTGTCCAGAGAGAGAAATATCTGCCGCTACCTAGAATCAAACTCACAGCCTCCTGATTTCAATATTGTACATATGACCTAAGAATTATGGCTGGAGGGTCCAGGACAAGTTCCTTTTCTGCCATGGTTCCCATCCCTTAGAATATCATATCCTTTGAGGAGATATTTGCCTCCACCCTCTTGGCCTTCTAGAAAGAGTCTGAAACTTCGGCTCTGCCAACTGGCTTGGGGCCTCAATGGGTGTCCCATTTTGGAGGTGGCTAGTAGATTAGTAGAAGATCACACCTCACTCAAATATGCATGGGTTCTTTTATCTACTTCACAATTCATTTTAATATTTTAACTTTCAAAGCCCAATGAATGTTTTCACTGGACATCATTCTTAATTTGTTTCGTTTTGTTCTGTTTTATGTGTGCATTCTGTTATTTATGGCATCGTAAATTGCCTAGAACATCTTGATAGTGAGATGGGTGGTATACAAATTTAATAAATAAATAAATAAAGGCATATGACAGGTTGTTTTTGCATGAAGAACCAAAAAAAACCCTTAGTCTTTCATAATTTGGCCTCACTCCTAATTTGTAGAAGATTTAAGAACTCATTATTGGGTTTCCTAGAATTACAGCAAGCAATTTGGCATCGTAAATCTATACCCCTAATAAAGATGTAGTGCATATTCTTCTGTTTCAGTGTAAAATTCGGTGCCACTCTGCTGTAAAAAGGAATCAGAAAAAAACTTTTCCAAAGCTTGAACAAAGCTTTGGATCTGCCTGAATACAGCAAATCCTTGGGAAGTCTAAGCCTTCAGCTTCTGCTGATGAATGCCAGATCATTCAACAACAAGGCTCCTTCTCATTTGTTACCTTACTGGAGAGAAACAAGCTGACTGATGTACATCACCAAAATCTGCCTGACCCAGAATGGGGTATTCTTCCCTCGGAGATGTGTCCAGCTGGTGTAGAGTTTGATACCAGCCAAGGCCTCAAGGCAGGGGAGAAGTTTTATATCGGTGTCTTCCTAATATACAGCTAGCCCAAGGATGATTTAAGGGACTATTCATTGGCTGCATTCATACAGGTCCTTTGTGTTTCCCTCTAGCTATTCCTAGAGGAGATGTCCACATGCCCACAACTGCTATTGCATTTCCATCGACCACTCAGATAGTCTAAGGATGACTTTAAACAGTTTTGGAAGTGGTGTTTTTTGTCTTATCTCACGTCTAGAAATTGCATGTTGCAAAATAGGAAGAATTGATGGAGGTGAGGAGGTAACATGAAATGATGTGTTCCATGTCATCCATTGATAGATTCAATTGGTTTTGCTGGTATCCTGTAGGACCATCCATCCTATCTAGTTCTTTCCACTCATTCCTCTAATTTTGATGTGGATCAGAACCCCAATTTCCAGACCCAGTTTTTCTTTTTTTAAAGGTTAGTTGACCACTCAATTGGAGAACTTAAAAAATATGAAGCTCTGAAATTGTCTACCCTGTTGCTGGCTCCAATCAATTCATTGGAAGTATACGTGAAAGGTCTCATCTACTGTACTTCTATAGCCTGCTGTCAAGATATTCCTTTCAAATGGTCACTTGGGTTGCTTCTTGGAGCCCAGAATTCTTAATGTCTCACCTCAGAAATATTCTGAAAGTAGAGCACAGCTCCCACAGAGCTCCCCAGACAAAATATTCAGCAGCACTAATCAGTCACCTAGTGGTTGATGGGTAAAAGTTAGTTGACAGATTGATGTCAAAGAAGAAAAAGCAAAAGTTCAATCAAACTATAAAAGGAAAAGGAAAAAAAATGCAGTGCATGAAGTAACAAAAAATTGTATGTGTTCCTCAGGCTTCTCAGGGGGATGATATAGAGTAGAGATAGAAGTTGATATATTACAGTCCCTGATCGTTGAGGTAGCAGAAATGAGAAGGAGAGCAATTGGGACTGGCATTTGCATAGGAAACATGATCTGGGGAGTGTTAGAAAAGAATTTTTTTAAAAAATGCAAATGTTAATTTCATAACTTCATCATATTGAAATCATATTTGTGTCTCTCTGCATCTCCAGAAATATTGTACAGCAGGAAAAGAATAAAAAAGAACAGTCAAAACCATCCATTTTGTCCCACTTAGTATCTTCCCAGAGGCATTTAGTTCAGCTACCATGAAAACAGGATTCTTAATTTAACAGCAAGCAAAGCTCTCACTTCAACGCAGTGTTTTGAAATAACCTCTTTAATTTTGCCTCATGGCGCATCATAAAAATACATATGTTCACACTGGCAGCTCCCTGCAGCATGGTTTCTTCAGCTATTTGCCTATTCTCCAGTTATTGCACAGGAGCAAGTTAAGAACATGGCAGTAGTATTACATCCCTTGTAATTATGAAAATCACAGTCATGTTGTTTTTTTCATTGGTGAAGCTCTGGGAATAGTGTCAATATTTATCTCTAAATGTATAGTGTTAAAATTTGCAGCAAGTGAAACATGAAAAAACTGATAGCAAAGGATAAAAAAAAAATGAATCTCAGAATTGTCTCCTGGGACACGATGATCATGGGCTGGGATTTTAAGCAGGGACTATGCTAGGAAAAATGTCACTTTTCCACTGCAGCCACAGCTGGACTGCCTCTGTACTATATAAGGACACCATGACAATCTCTTCTAGTCTGATTTGCCATCATAACAGCTACATTTAGCTTCAAACAACAACAACTATAACAATTTTTCGATAAAGTTTTCAGATTGGTGGATATATTCACTGAACAGGTGAGAGGCATTCTGACAAAGTGACTGCCTCAAGGGCTATCGACAGTCTAAAGATCTCCTTTTACCAGAAAACCCACTGAGAAGGTTGCACCACATCATTTGTATCTTACTCCAATTCAAATGGTCTTCACCATCTTGGCTTCCTTCCCCTTCTTCTGGGTGAGAAGGTCTAGGGCACTGGGCTTTCAGAATATGCAAAGGATTATGTTTAAACGTCTTCTGTGATCTAAATAGAGCTCAGAGATATTGCTAAAATGCCAAATAATGATAATTATGTCTACAAAGTCAATGAGGAAGCTCCAGGGTGAAAAAGTGGGAAGCAACTTGCCAGCTTCCCTGGTGGCTTCCCTGTTGAATTTGCTTGTGTGAAGCCAGAAACAAAGCTTGCAAATAGTGATTATGTGATTTACTTATGTGACATAAGTGAGAGCCAGTTGCCAAGTGCTCAAATCATGATCATGTCCCTGGGACAGCCATAACTTTGAGGGCTACCCATAAGTATCATTTGCTCAATACTGGCCTATCTTTGAATAGTTGATATATAAGTGGTCATTCTCCAAAAACTACCTGTAATTATATATTATAACTCAGATCTCACATGGATGGATAAAAATTGTTTAGAACACCTAAAAAGCTTAATTGTAAGGCATATTATTTTATAACACCAGTAAGTTGTACAAAAACAGTTTCTAAAATCAGGAGACCTTGTAGTTTTTCATCATTAGATGTTCCTTGGTGTTCATATCAGATCTCAGGATAATAATGAAGCATTTGGGGATAAAGATGCAGCCCAGTAAACCCAGACTGGAGGCCAGGATGGACAAGCTTTGCACGGCTACCATATATTTCCCTTTGGTACTCAGGTAGGTGGGGACAAAGGAAATCCAAACACTACAGAAAACTAGATGCTGAAGGTGATCTATTTGTCTTCGTTGAAAGTCCCTGGAAGCTTTCTGGCTAGGAAAGCCAACAAGAAGCAGATGGCAGCTAGAAAGCCCATGTAACCAAGGGCAGAATAGAACATGAGGACTGAGCCTTCAGTGCATTGCAGCACAATGTGTCCTGGTTGAGAATATAGGTCAGAATCTGGGAATGGGGGAGAAATTCTCAGCAATGTGAAACAGATGCCTACCTGAACCCCAGAACAGGACAAGACAATGGAGGTGGCCAAACCTTTCCCCAGCCATTTCCTCATCAAGCTGCCTGGCATTGTGGCCAGAAATGCCACCACCACCATGATAGTCTTGGCCAGTAAGGAAGACATGGCAACTGAGAACACAATGCTGAAGGTGGTTTGTCGAAGAAGACAAGTCACTGTGTTGGGGCAGCCAATGAATAGAAATGAGATCAAGAAGGAAAGTAGGAGGGAGATCAGAAGAATGTAGGTGAGATCCCGGTTACTGGCTTTGATTATGGGGGTTTCTTGGTATTTAATGAATATTCCCAGAAAAAAGGCAGTAGTTATGGATAAGGCCAAGGCAAAGAGAACCAGGATGAGACACAAGTTTTCTTTATAGGACAGGAAAGGTAAAACTTTGGGGACACATTGATCTCACTTCTTATTGGAATGCTGATCATCTGGACACTTTTCACAATGGGCTGAATCTGAAAAATATTTGTTGCATGTGTCTGTTTCTGCAGCTGTAAGATCATGACAAATGCAGATGAAACAAATTTACACCATAATACCTAAAATATATTTCTAAAAGTAATCAAGTAAAAAAGGATATTGGGAGAGGAGGAGATTAGAAAATACTTTTTGATTTTATTTGATTAAGGCTTAAGTTAGATGGTGAGAAAACATATTAATGAAGGATGAATGAACAAATGAGAAGTAGTGAGGAAGTGCTATGGAACATACAGCTGAGTATGGTCTGAACAGTGAAAATGTATTGCAACACTGTTGTTTAAATTCTACCTGAAGAATTGGGTTGGCACAAGTCTAGAACTTTGGCTTTAAATAACTTAATTACAGTTGGGATGTGGTTGCTGCCTTGTTAGCATGCATATTTGATGATGACAAGGGATGCTGTTTGGGTTGTTATACCAGGTTCACTCATTTGATTGTTCCAACAAGTAGAAGAGAATTGTTGGATATATGGACTGAAATGGTATTAATTGGAACCATTTTGTGATCAGATAAGAACCATGCTGGAACTCAGTTGTCCACCAGGGAGACCCATATCACAAAGATATGCACATGACCCAGGAATAATTCAATATTTGTTTCAGATATATTTATAGGACTCAACATTAATTAGAAACAGTTAGAAACAGAAAGAAGACTTGCCTTCTTTCCTGAAACCAAGTAAGAAGATAGCTACTCAAGCAGTTTTTCATTATTTATTTTAATAGCAAAATTGCAAAATTGAATGATAGTAACCAATCTTTGAAAAGTTTCTGGAACCCTTCAAGAAATTCATTTTTCTTGCTCCATGGAATTACAAAAATCCTATGCTACTAATTAGGTCTATAACTAGCAAGAAAGAAAATAACTTAAAAAATGTAGGCAGAAAAACAGGAATGAATTCTGATTGCATCCTCAATTTCTTTTTTTTTCCCCGACAGCCACCTAACTTCTTGCACAGAGAAAGTTCCATCCATAAACAGAGAACAGTCGTAGCAGCAAACTGGTGCTTCCTCTCTCATGACCTTGGCATATCCTGGGTAACAACTTTCTGAACATCAAGAAGACGGCACCATCTAAACATTAAAAATAGAGCTCAGCCAGGCAACACATGAATAAGAGAGGTTTACTTCAATGAGCTGATTTCTGGAAGCCAAGGAACACACTGAGCCAACTCAGCGAAGGGGTAGTAGCATAGAAGTTACCCCATCTGCTGGAGATAGACATAAATTAATACTGACTATTATGGAAAAGGTCATACCTCACTTTATCACATCAGTCTATCCCTCTCATTCAGGCAGGGGAGGCATGCTACAGACCTGTCAGTCAAAGAATTCTGACTGGTAAGGCCTAGGAAGAGGGCTTTTTCTTCCACTGGCCCTGTATTGTGGAACATCTTGTCCTCAAAGGTGAAGAAAGTCCCCAATGTCTTGGTCTTCTAGCAAGAGGTCAAAGCTTGGCTGTGTAGCCTTGCGTGGGAGGGACACAAGGGCCCACACAATCATGGGGTTGGTTGCAGAAATATAAATAATAAATAAATAAAGAGACTCTATGCAGAAACAGCAAATAAAAGTTGATTCTCTTTCTCTAATATCTCTATTGTCAATCCAGAAACCTTCCTTTATCTTGTTCTCCATTCTGAAGGAAAATCATTCCATTGCAAATGGTGTTTCTCTTTTGGGTATGTGCAGGAATGCTATATATTCTATCTTTCTCTCCCTCTTTGTTTTGGCAGGAAACCTCCGAAATCTGGCTTTCTGTTTTGTTGAAAGAATGTCTGTTTTTTTCTTATGGCTGAACCCCGTATCATATAAGTGATTTTATTCAACTGCTCATATTTCCCTCACCTCACTCTCAACAACACTTGCTTATACAATCCAGTGGGTTAGTCCCTTGAAATTTTAGCTTTTCTTTTATTGAAAATAAGATTGTTTTATAGGATTTTAATAATATTTTCCTATTCCAGTTCAATAATGTAGCCTGTGGAGGGCCCCAGCACAATTGATGATGTGACAGTTTTCAGTTTCTTATTAAGCTACAGAAAAACTGCTAAAGACATATAATACCTATGGAAATAAAGTTGCTATAGATTTTCTTATTTGGAGGTTATCTCAATTGTTCTCAGTATGAATTATGTTGGAGCAGAATACATAAAGACACCAAATAGAAACCAAAAACTAAGCAGAAACAGCTACCTTGTGTAATGATGCTGGCCATAGGATGGCACCCTGATGCATGGAGACCTTGACTTCAGAGAGGACTTCTCTTTCTACACTCCCAACTTTCACCCCAGCAGTTGACTTGTTGGGAAAAACAGTCCAGTGCATGATATCAAAACCAGCAACAGGAATTTCATTTTCATCTAAATAAACGCCATCCCTGGAAATATTGTGAAGCTGAAAGTTTCTCAGGAACTGATGAAGGTGCAAAGACATACATGCAGTTTACACATTTGAGCCTTTTTTTAGTGCTTTATTCTGGCTATGATTCTGGATTGGAAGCACTCTGAATAATTCAACCTTTTCAGTTAATCACTTTGATCTGAAAAAGAATGATTCAGTATGTTCTGTTTTGCAAATGGTAGGCATTGAAAAGGCGATAATAATGCAAATACTTCTTTTATTGTCAAAATGAACAGTACAGAACAGAAAGCAAAACTGGCTCTGCCCTTTTATACAAGGAGCCTGGAGATCTGTTGATCAATAGCTGCAAGTCCATTTCCCGCGCTAACCATACATTCCCGGGCTTCCAGACACCAAGTCTAGCTAGCAGGCCACGTGGTCTCCTAGCGCCTTGCACCTGCTGTCCCAACAAGCTCAGTACATTACACCCCTCCCCCCTGGTTTGGAAGTATAATGTACCCTTTCCAATAATAACTACTGCCTCCTTGTGGAGACTTCCAAAACACTCCCATATCCTAGGATGTAATAACGACACCCTAGGACCTCTCTAGGACGTGGCGATGCCGCCTCAGGGCAGGACATTTTAATCCTAGCAAAGCTGTTCTTTTGAGTGTGTTCTGAATTCTAGGCTTTCGCTGACAGGACCCTCACGTAGTCCTGCAGGAACTTTGGTGGGCCTGTGGCCCGCTCCGATCTCCTCGGAGGTGCCGCGAGTGCCCGGCCTGCAAGCTCGCCCGCCAGGCTCGGCAGACCAGGACTTGGGGACCCACTTACTGCAGGCGGGAATGGCGCGTGCAGGCTGGCCTGTTGGCTTGACCCTGCATGCCGCTTTGGGATGGAATTCCCTGAAGGGGTGGTATTCTCCCGATCAGCATTCCGCCATGGGGTGGAATTCCCTGGAGGGGTGGTATTCCCCTGAGGGGTGGTATTCCCCTGATCGGCACAAGTAGCCGGTTGGAACTGTAGACTCAAGTCAGAGTTCCTCTGTGGGGTGGAATTCCCCGGATCAGCATCAGCAGCCAGTTGGGAGCGCTGTCCCATGGACGTGGTGCCCAAGTCAGGAGCCACCTCAATTGCAAACCCCCCTGGTTGATCTTCTCGATCAGGATCGAGGGCTTCCCCAAACCGGATCCCCCATGCTCAATTGCCTCGGTGCCTGCAGCTGTGACACCTGTGATGCAACCCGGTCCGGGTGTAATCTATCTAGCTTGGTGATAAGGCGGTGACCCCATTGGAGCTCGGCAGGGCTCTTCCCTGTAGATGTGCATGGAGTGGTGCGGTGGCAGAGAAGAAAATCAGCCAACCAGTGATGCCAGTTGCCATGCGTGATCCTCTTTAAGGAGTCTTTTGTTGTCCGCACCATACGTTCCGCTTGGCCATTTGAAGCCGGGTGGAATGGTGCCGACGTAGCATGTCGAATTAGGTTCACCCGAAGGAAGGACTGAAACTCCGATGAAGTAAATTGAGCTCCGTTGTCGGAGACAATGATGTCTGGAAGGCCATGAGTGGCAAAAATGCCGCAAAGCACCCTGATGGTGATAGTGGTAGTCGCAGCGGACACTGGAACTACTTCAAGCCACTTTTATGTGACTATCCACCGCAATAAGGAAGAGCTGCCCCTGAAAGGGACCAGCGTAGTCGATATGGATCCTCGACTAAGGAGCATGTGTTGTTTCCCACCTATGGATGGGAGTGTGGGGCATTTCTGGCCTGGATTGCTGGCAAGTCGCGCACCCTTGGACCTGGGCTTCTCTTTATCGAGCCCTGGCCACCAAAGGTAGCTTCGTGCAAGTGCCTTCATCCGGACTATTCCTGGATGTCCCTCATGCAGAGAAACAAGGACTCTAGACCTCAGTGAGGTTGGGATCAGTATACAACCCTTAAAGGTGGATAGCTCATGCTTCCGCTTCCAGAAGCTCTGGAATTCCATGCCTGGACACATGTCTGACCATCCCGTGAGCACCCAGCTCAACACACGTGTTAGCATGTTGTCGGTAGCTGTTTCTGCAGCTACATCCCCTGCATGGAGAGGGGACTCAGGTAAATCCTGAATAGACAGGATGTGGTTCGCTGGTGCTGGATCAGGTTCTATTAGTTTTAAGGGCAATCTACTGAGGCCATCAGCGTGGCCCATTTCTTTGCCTGGTTTGTGAACCAGACAATAATCGTAGGCAGAAAGGAATATTGACCATCTCAACATTCTAGGAGAGATGATTTGGGGTGTCTGCTTGTTTGTTGTGAACAACCCCAGAAGTGGTTTGTGGTCCGTGAAGACCGTAAAACGGCGACTATACAAGAAGTCATGGAACTTCTTTTTCTTTTTTTTAATATGTTTTATTATTTTTATCGGGATAGAAAGGGAAGGGTAGGTAAAGGTATAACATAGGGTAAAAAAAAACAAGGATTAAACCAAGGGTAGGGGTAGATACAATAATGGGGTTACCCCCAACAATAAATCAACGCTTTAGCAAGCAGACTGTCGTCCGGGTATACATATTAAGTATGCATAATTAACATAATACTAAAAAGCTATATTAATAAATTTATCACTATTAATGGTAAAAACTTAACCCAATACATATCATTCATTCTATAAGTAACAATAATCAGTATACTATTAGTGATATATTACTAAGTAAATATAGTTACATATAAATACCGATATAACGCTTATTAATTATAATTAATTATAATTAAATATAAACATCTAACCAAAAAGTTAAAAAATAATATTCAAGAAAAAGTACATCATTTATCTTATTTAATTTCATCATCTTTGCAATTAGGTTGGCATGCATTTTTGTGGTATGAGAAAAATAAAGTACATAAATATTTTCAAAATCATGCTATAAGGAATGTATTGTTTTCAGAGTGGGAAAAAATTGAACATAAAATTTACATGAAAATACCTGAGTGGATTTCGACAATGGAAGCCTTTTCCTATCCAAATTTAATTAATTATGATAAACTCGTTAGCTATAAAGATATTTTGGACAAAGACGGGAAACTTAAAGACAGACAAATTCTTCAGCAACAGGGTATTGACTTAACATGGTGGTCTTACTTGCAAATTCAGACAAGATATGAAAAAGATATAAAGTCTACAGGATTTTATAAAGAACAGACACCGCTAGATAAAATATTGTTAAAAACTGATGAACATTTGATAAAAAACTCTATAAATTTCTGCTAAGCTGGAAGATGGAAGAAGAGCAAGTAAAAGAAACAATGATAGTATGGGCTAAGAACTTTGGATATTCTATAGACTTAGAAGATTGGCAAAAATTATGGGATCGAAATATTAAACTTACTAAAGCGGCTGCATATAAGGAGAATTTATATAAAATGTTTTATAGATGGCATATGACACCAGTTAGACTAGAGAAAATGTTTAAAAATGTATCAAATATTTGTTGGAAATGTAAACAAAAACCAGGAACTTATTATCATATCTGGTGGATATGCCCTAATGCAAAGATATATTGGCTTAAAATTCACAGATGGTTAGAAAAGATGACTAAGATACAGATAGAATTCAAACCGGAATTGTTTTTATTAGGAATATTAAGATCTAACTACGGAAAAGAGAATGAATATTTAATTTTACATATATTAACAGCCGTGGGAATAGCATTTGCCCAATTTTGGAAAAATGAAAAGATACCACCTGACCAGATTATTATTATGAAAATATTGGAATGTGCAGAAATGGATAGATTAACTTTAGAAATTAAAGAGAAAGAAGATACAATTTTCTTTAAAACATGGGAAAATTTTTATCAATGGTTAGCAATAAGATAGAATGAAAAGATGAAGTCATGGAACTTCTTGATGCCCGCCAAGATTGCCAGTGCTTCTCTATCAATTTGCGCATAATTGCGCTCAGCAATAGACAGAGTTCTTGAATGATAGGATACCGGAACTTGTGTTCCATCAGCCCTAAGGTGACTTAAGACCACTCCTATTCGGTAAGGGGATGCGTCATACGCTAAACTGACTGGCAACTGCTCATTGAAATGAGCCAACACTGCATTGGAAGACAACAAAGCCTTAACCTCCGCAAAACTTTTGTCGTGGACATTCGTCCACTTCCATGGGACCTGTTTGTCTAAGAGCCGGTGTAACGGCTCTGCCACAGCGGCCTTATGTGGAAGGAAGGCATGATAAAAATTAAAGAGCCCCAGGAAAGCTTGAAGCTCCCCCTTTGTTTGGGGCCTGGTAGCCTGCTGAATCGCTTTGAGCTTGGATTCAGCAGGATGGATGCCTTCAGCATCAATGCGAAACCCCAGGAATTCTGTGGAGGTAACTCCAATTTTGCACTTTTCTTTCTTGAGCTTTAGCCCTGCTTCGCGGAACCACCTCAAAACGGCCTGAAGCCTGCCTGCCAAGTTCTCGACCGACTCCCCTGCGATAAGGACATCATCAAAATATGGGCAGACCCCTGGAATATTATGGAGCATGCGCTCCATCACGCTCCGGAATATGCCCGGGGCTACATTCACTCCAAACTGCAGCCTTCGGACCTTGAACTCACCCCTGTGAGTTACGATCGTTTGGGCCTCTGCCATGGCGTCGTCCACCGGCAGCTGCTGGTAGGCCTGGGCCAAATCTAATTTGGCGAAAATACGCCCCCCCTGTAAGGATGCCAGAATATGGCTGACTACCGGCACCGGATAGGAGTGCTGCTGTAGAGCTTTATTTAGGGTACATTTGTAGTCAGCACAGGTTCTGACTTCTCCGTTGGCCTTTAGTGGCGTGATGATAGGGGTTTCCCATTGACTACTGTCCACAGGTTCCAATATGCCCTGCTGGAGCAACTTATCAATCTCAACATTTATCTTATGCTTTAACACAAACAGCACCCTGCGGGGTTTAATCCTGATGGGTGCAATTGAGGCATTTATTCTTAAAGCGATAGGGAGGCCTTTGTAAGTTCCTAACTCTGGGCTGAACACATCAGCAAACTCCTTACAAACCTCTGCAAGGCTCTCCATTTGTAGGCTGTTTAAGCCAGTCACTTGAATGCCCAGTGCATCAAACCAATCGAGTCCAATCAGACTCGTGCGGTTGCCTTAGACCACCACGACATCTAACAGCCCCTCGAAATCCCTGAATTTCACACGGAGTGTAGCCTCCCCCTTTACGCTTACCCTGGAATTTTGAAAATCGGTCAAAAGGATGTTCGACAGACTAAGCTTAACTCTACAGCCGCTCTTATAGCAAATATGCCCCAAGGTTTTCTGAGAAATGATTGATAGGGCGGAGCCCGTGTCCAGCTCCATACCCACAGGAACTCCCTGTAGTGTGACTTCAGATGCAGCTTTTTCTTCAATGGCTGGGTGGCCCCTGTCCTACACACATTTTTCCTAGTTGCGCAAAACCCCACCTGGTTCTGACTGGGGACCCCGGTACCTTTCCGAGGCAACTCTTCCAATGACCGGTCTTTTGTGCGACCCAAACACACAGTGGCAATATGGCCTTGCTGGCCACACGCCCGGCAAATTGCAGAGCGGAACCGACAGTCAGCCCACTTGTGGCAGCCTCCACACCTGATGCATCGAGGGAAGACAACTGCCTTGTCAGGACGCTGGGCGGGCCTTCTCTCCTGCAGTTGCTATAGCCGATCGACTTCGATATCCGACTCGTCCCGGGGTTCGGCGAGTTCTTCAATAGCTGCAAGCCTTAACAGCTCTACCTGCCACTTCTTCGGCCGTGACCTCCCTCAAAACGTCCTGGAAGGACACGGTTTCTCTGGTGAATATCTTCTGCTGAAGATTGCGGCTCCTCAGCCCACACACGAGCCGGTCTTGTAGCCGCTCTTCCAAATCCTTAAACTCACACAGCCATGCCGCTTGCCGTAGAGCCGCTATGAAATCTGCAACGGACTCCCCCAGGCACTGGTCCCACTGTTCGAAAGCATGTCACCAAGCAATGACCCAATGGCTCAAAATGTTGTTTGAGCATTCTTTTCAGCTAAACGTAAGTGATGGACTCCAAGGGTGCCGGAGCAACCAGGTTCTCTGCTATGTCAAAAGTTTCTTGCCCACAGATGCACAACAGCATCGCGGCCTTTAGTCCATCATCCTGAACCTGATTAACTCTGAAATAGTTTTCCACCCTTGCAACATAGGAGCTCCAACGTTCAGCGTGCTTTACGTCAAATTCTGAAAGATGCCCAATCTTAGCCATGGTGTATTTGTTGGTGGCCTATTCAATGCCTCGTGCTGCGCAGGCTTCTGACATGGTTCCAGGAGGACTCCTAGCGGCACTCTCCCCCAGCGATTCCAGACTGGCAGGCAGAGCGAAGGAGCTAGAACGCCATCTCTTAGCATGTGCAAGGCTTTCCTTGGTGGTTCAGTGCCTTGCCCAAGCGGCAGCACGATCCCATCCTCATCGCCAATGTTCTGTTTTGCAAATGGTAGGCATTGAAAAGGCGATAGTAATGCAAATACTTCTTTTATTGTCAAAATGAACAGTACAGAACAGAAAGCAAAACTGGCTCCACCCTTTTATACAAGGAGCACGGGGATCTGTTGACCAATAGCTGCACGTCCATTTCCCGCACTAACCATACATTCCCGGCTTCCAGACACCAAGTCTAGCTAGCAGGCCACGTGGTCTGCTAGCGTCATTGGGGCATGCCTTGCACCTGCTGTCCCAACAAGCTCAGTACATTACACAGTATTTCATAGGAAGCTTCTCTCCCTCCTTCTGCATGGAATACTAGTTCTTCTTCAGATATGTCTTCCATTTCCTTGAAGGAATCACTATATTGTCCTACCAAACATTTTAACATAGACTAAAATTACAGAAGGGTGAAATTTCAAGAATTAATTGAATTTTGTTAGACCCAAGTGCTTTCCTATAAAATCATAGTCTATTTCCTACTGTCTAAAAGATTTCTGTACAGAGAGCAAACCACACTGTAAATTGCTTAGTAGATTGCAAGCATCTTACTTCAGCTTTTCCCCAGTCTTCAGACAGTATAGTCAGCACCAGCAGTTGGATGTGGAGAGTGAAGAGAGAGTGATTACATGGAAGCTGTAGAGTCAAAATGTTTGGGGGAAAGTGCGGGCTGATCATGGTACTCAGGAGAGGTGGAGTGACTCAATGATTTAATGATGCTAGAGACAAACTTTACTCCAACGGTTTGGGTCCTAGCACTGCATGAGGAGGTGAGCTCCCATCACTTGCCTTAGCTTCTGTCCACCTAACAGTTCAAAAGCATGTTTTATGTGAGTAGATAAATAGGTACCACTTCGGTGGGGAGACAAGCCAGCACTTTATGGGGTGGTTAAAATCCTGAACCTTCCCGGTTGTGACCCCCATTTTTAAGGTGGCTTCAGAGAAGGGAGAAGTCCTTGGATGCTGCTGCAGGAAAAGTTGCTCATCTTTCTGGTGCAGAACTAGCTTGCTCTCCTCCTGTGATGTACCTGGGGAAGTGCGCAAGTACCTAACAGAACCAGTAAAGAAGCAGCTAACTACTACTCTCCATTAGCATTGTAGTCTCCTGGTTAATGTAACAATGGCATATGCTAAATAAATAAATGGAACTCAGAAGCAAAGATTCAAAGACCTGCTAGGTGTCAGATCACTTTCTGGCCTGCAAAAAAGCTGAGCCATAGAGTGGTAACCTTGCTGAAGTACAACATGCTTCAGGAAATTCAAAGCCCTGCTGAGAAGAAAGGAAATAGGAGTGTTCCTTCTCTTCCCATCACCCTTTATCTGAATTGTAACAAGAAAAAACTGTGGAAGAAGGAAGGCTAGCAGGGAACAAAAAAAGGAGCAAGAGATCTACCTTAGAGCCACTGTAGAAAACGCAAAGGCTTTGATGGAACAGAAGTGCAGAGGAACTCCAAAGAAATAAAAGACACAGTGAACTTGGTTGGGCTAGGAACCCAATCAATAAAGTGTTTCTTCATCAGTCAGTTTGGTGTAGTGGTGAAGACACCAGGCTAGAAACCAGAATAACAAGTTGGAAGGTACCTTGGAGGTCTTCTAGTCAAATCCCCTGTTCAAGCAGGAAACGTTATACTATTTCAGACAAATGGTTGTCCGGTCTCTTCTTAAAAATCTCCAATGTTGGAGCACCCACAACATCTGGAGGCAAGTCATTCTACTGCTTAATTTTTCCAACAGTCAGGAAATTTCCCCTTAGTTCTAGGTTGCTTCTTTCCTTGATTAGTTTCCATCAATTGCTTCTTGTCCTGCCTTTAGGTGCTTTGGAGAATAACTTGACCCCCTCTTCTTTGTGGCAGCCCCTTAAATATTGGAACACTGCTATCATATCACCCCTGCTCCTCCTTTTCATTAAACTAGACATACCCAATTCCTGCAATCGTGTTTCATATGTTTTGGCCTCCAGTCCCCTAATCATGCATCTTCTTCTCTGCACTCTTTCTACAGCAGGGGTGTCAAACTGCTGGCCTGCGGAACAGATGCGTCATGCCGAAACTGCGCCCACACCATTGCTGGCAGTGGAAAAAAAGTTGCGATACGTCGCGACATTTCACGCGACGTTGTGAGTTTGACATCCCTGTTCTAGAGTCTCAATACCTTTTTTATATCATGGTGACCAAAACAGGATTCAGTATTCCAAGTGTTGTATTACCAAGGCATTATAAAGCGGTATTAACACTTCACATGATTTTGATTATATCCCTCTATTAATGCAGCCTAAGATTGTGTTGGCTTTTGTTGGCACCTCATATTTGATTGTCTACTAGGACTCCAAGATCCCTCCTGCAGTTACTACTATTCACCCAGATACCACCAATTCTATACCTATGCATTTGGTTTTTCTTGCCTAAATGTACAACCTTAATTTTCTCATTTTTTAATTGATAGTGAGTTCTAATTTGGCCTTAGGCTTGGAGTCAGCTGGAGGAGGTTCAGCAATCCTCCCTCTTTCAGCCTCAGGAAGCAGGCCAGGGCAAATAACCTCTAATCTCTTGGCAAGAAAATTGCAGAAACTAGTCCAGGCATTTGTCAGGAATCAAAAACTGACTCTAAGGTGCAAACAATAAATTATTAGCTTTTTTTTTAAGTGGAGATAGACATAATCCCCTTTTGTAAAATAGAGTTATTTAATATAAGAAAGTTACTACTAAGTAATTTTGTTACTAGGCTGTTAAAAGCGTTTTAATAAGTTAAAACACATAGCTATCAGTGCTTATCATTTCTTTGTGGAGTCTGTTGTAAATCTGACTGAGAGTTGTACAAATGAAGCTAAGACAAAAGCTACAGCATGAAATCCTATTATGTTGCCTCTTGCTTAGAAATTCTGCCACACACGGCTCAAATCTAATTCATCATTATAGTATTTATGCTTAACACTGATTTTGCTCTCTTCAAGAGGTGCTAAGGCAAATTAGAGTTACCCCAAAATCTAATGCAGAATTAAAAAAAATATTTGAAATGCTTATGTTGCAGACTCAATCTTATTTTCATATATATGCATGTAAGTAAACTTAAACTTATCTGTAAGTAAACTTAATATTGACAAAAGGCTAGACCTGGATTTAGCTACCTACCTGAACCTCATCTGGGAATTGCTGGAGCATCCTGAAACTGTTTTAAACTGGTAGTGCAGTGGTTAGAATGCAGTACTGCAGGTTACATCTGCTGACTATCAGCTGCCAGCAGTTCGAGTCTCACAGGCTCAAGGTTGACTAACCCTTCCATCTTTCCAAGGTCGGTAAAATGAGGACCAAGATTGTTGGGGGCCATACACTGACTCTGTAAAAACGCTTAGAGAGGGCTATAATGCACTGTAAAGTGGTATATAAGTCTAAGTGCTATTGCTATTGCTAATTTACAATTGGGAAAAAATGCTTGTCGCTTTGGAACCACTGTATCTCTGTTGTTGCAGCACCTCAAACCAGCACAGGTAGTTTCAGTTTAGAATGCCTGTAAACTCTCTCTCATTCACTCTTAAATATTACATGTTGGGCAGCTGTTTGGAATATCTCTACATCCAATTTGATTTGGAGGAGTTGAAAGAGAACCAACAATGGAACCTCGAAGGACAGGTCTTACCTGCCATGGCTGTACAATCTGGGGTGACTGATGATCTCCAATCCTCCTCCTCCTCTTACTCAGGTGGGATGAAGAGATAACATTGAGGACTGAGGCCACCGCTTGGATTGCTCTGGAGATACTGGAGCCATCTTCAGGCATTCTTGCAAGCACCTCCTGGGGTGGTAATACCTGGTTCTCTTTTTCTATGCATCATTCCGAAACTTTCTTAGACAACACAGGCTTTGAATAGGAACACTGGAATGCTTTCTTTACAAACTGTTTCTCAGCAGAGGAATATGAATTAAGATTGTAGTATTGTCTTCTGTTTCTCTGAGTGATGAAGGAAAACAAAGCATGCTTATGTTGGAGATCAAGCCAATAGGAAAACATTTCTATACTTAAAAATGACCAAGTTGTCACAATCCACACTTTCTCCCCAATGAATGTATTAATCTTTTCAGTATCCTGTATTACTGCTAATAGTATTCCTATGGCCTGACAGTCCAGTTGACAAACTATAATTTTTACTTTGGTATTGATAAGAAGGAGTACTATTTTCATTTTTTCTGCCTCAAACATGTCTCCAGTACGTATATCCACATTTGTTGCTGGGACGACCACTGAGAGGACAATGCAAATCCCATTTTTTACAGCTACAGTTTCCAAGCTTCTTTTAAAGTTTTCTCCTCTTTCATTGTCCAGAGAAAAGAGGCCGATCCATGTCCATCGGAAATGCAGGAGCAGCTTGACAATCGCAGAGTAAGGAGGTTCTGGTTTAGGGGTCATCGATAGAAAAAAGGAACATGATGATTTTGATCAGGAATGCGGCTAATGTCACCATAGTTGATCTAAGATAAAAGAGAAGTTATTGCTAGTTTGTGACAGTTTAATGATAAAAGACAGATGTTTAAAGGTAAGGGCCTTTCCCCACTCCTGAGAAAAATATGCAGAAAAGAATACCTGCATTGCATATGCTGGCTCCCTTAGAGTTCTTTCCTCTTTTCCTAGTTCCATTTGAGTTAAAGAAGCTCTGACTATCTATGAGTGATCCTCATGGATAATCCTCATGCAGCACATTCTTCTGGTCAAATCTTAGCTATGCAATTATGCCTGGTGTATTAGAGTAGATGCAGTGGGGCACTTTTATCACCAACAGCTGACTCACATGAATCCTAACCACCATATGGCTCACCAATTAGTATATAATACTCTGCAACTTATTCCAGTTAGATAGGTGCATTGGAACAGAGGAAATTCCTGGTTTAGTAGGGGCATGCATGCAGAAACACCATTCAGATTGCAATTATGCCTGGCGTATCTGTCCTACAGACTGGATTCAGTTCCACAGGCTTAACCAACTTGCTTACAAGTATTGTCAGTAACAATTTACTTACTGACCATGGAAAGGACATTCTGTTGCAGCATGATGTCACTGTGCATACAGCCCATGAAGTTCTTCTCAACCATGGGCATCTCCTACCCATCTCTGCATCATGCCTTTCATCCTATGATATGCAACTTTTGCTGAAACCAAGCATAACAATTTCCAAACCTACCCTTAAAAATCCAGTTGAATTTTTCCTGACTCCCGTGACAAAGCATCCAGACAGTTTTTCTTTCACACTAGTAAGAACTAAGTCAAGGGATGAGTTAAAAGAGGAACCCAGTTCTAATGCAGATTTTGACTGTTAACAGATTTGGATTGTTAACAAGGCAGGATATGCAGTTATCACATAAGAAAACAAAACATTATAGAAGAACATTATAGCATTTGGTCTCCTGTTTCAATAGCAGTAGAGAGAACCAGTAGGTTTGAATCAAGCCCTAAGCTATGAAGAGATGAAATCAGCAAATATTTATAAAGACTCAAAAGGAAACTGAGAGGTATTATTATTATTATTATTATTATTATTATTATTATTATTATTATTATTATTATTATTATTATTATTATTATTATTATTATTATTATTATTATTATTATTATTATTATTATTATTATTATTATTATTATTATTATTATTATTAATTAGATGTGAACCTCAGTCAACTGAACATTCAAATTGACTGGCACTGATGGTTGACACGGGTTGCTACCAGCATCCTAGGTATCAACCAGGGACCTCCTTAAAATGTAAGATGTTCCGAGTAGCTCAGTTTTTTGTAGCATTGCTGGAGTTATTGCATGAAGCTGCAGTTTCTTGAAATATAGTTTTTGGACATAGTTCCCAGTGCCCCGATGACAATGGGTATCACTGTTACTCATTTCATCCATAATTGCGCAGTTTCGATGGCCAGGTCGCGATATTTTGTAATTTTTATTTTTATTTTTATTACTTTTATTTTTATTTTTATTTTTATTTTTATTTTTATTTATTTTTATTTTTATTTTTATTTTTATTTTTATTTTTTTTATTTTTATTTTTATTTTTATTTTTATTTTTATTTTTATTTTTATTTTTATTTTTATTTTTATTTTTATTTTTATTTTTATTTTTATTTTTATTTTTATTTTTATTTTTATTTTTATTTTTATTTTTATTTTTATTTTTATTTTTATTTTTATTTTTATTTTTATTTTTATTTTTATTTTTATTTTTATTTTTATTTTTATTTTTATTTTTATTTTTATTTTTATTTTTATTTTTATTTTTATTTTTATTTTTATTTTTATTTTTATTTTTATTTTTATTTTTATTTTTATTTTTATTTTTATTTTTATTTTTATTTTTATTATTATAGATCATTGCACAGTCATCCAGATGTTCAGACTGGATTTGGCATTTTTGTCTACCTATCGAGTCCTTACCAAGGACCTGGGATAGGCAGATGTGGATGTTTGATGGTATTACAGATATCGTCGCAGGATGGAAGCAGTTCCTAGTAAGGCTGCCTTTTGCAATTGATTAATGGTGAATTTGTCAATGCCAATGGTGTCCAAGTGGTGCTCCAGTTCTTTTGGTATTGCACCCAAGGTGCATATTACTATTGTTACTACCCTTGCTAGCCTTTGCCACAGTCATTCTATTTCTATTTGTAGGTCTTTGTATTTTGTTATCTTCTTCAGTTCTTTCTCTTCTATTCTGCTGTCTCCAAGCATTGCTATGTCCACTATCCAGACTTTTTTGTCTTTCTTATCGACAATTGTTAAGTCTGGGGTGTTATGTGGCAGGTGTTTGTCTGTTATTCTTGTTGCTGTTGCTATTGTTGTTATTCTTGTTGCTGTTGCTGTTGTTGTTATTGTTGTTGTTGCTGTTGTTTTTATTTTTATTTTTATTTTTATTTTTATTTTTATTTTTATTTTTATTTTTATTTTTATTTTTATTTTTATTTTTATTTTTATTTTTTTTTATTTTTATTTTTATTTTTATTTTTTATATTTTTTTTATTTTTTTATTTTTATTTTTATTTTTATTTTTATTTTTTATTATTATTATTATTATTATTATTATTATTATTATTATTATTATTATTATTATTATTATTATTATTATTATTATTGATCATTGCACAGTCATCCAGATGTTCAGACTGGATTTGGCATTTTTGTCTACCTATCGAGTCCTTACCAAGGACCTGGGATAGCCAGATGTGGATGTTTGATGGTATTACAGATATCGTCGCAGGATGGAAGCAGTTCCTAGTAAGGCCGCCTTTTGCAATTGATTAATGGCGAACTTGTCAATGCCAATGGTGTCCAAGTAGTGCTACAGTTCTTTTGGTATTGCACCCAAGGTGCATATTACTATTGTTACTACCCTTGCTAGCCTTTGCCACAGTCATTCTATTTCTATTTGTAGGTCTTTGTATTTTGTTATCTTCTCCAGTTCTTTCTCTTCTATTCTGCTGTCTCCAAGCATTGCTACGTCCACTATCCAAACTTCTTTATCTTTCTTATCGACAATTGTTAAGTCTGGGGTGTTATGTGGCAGGTGCTTGTCTGTTGTTGTTATTATTGTTGTTAATAATAATAATAATAATAATAATAATAATAATAATAATAATAATAATAATAATAATAATAATAATAATAATAATAATAATAATAATAATAATAATAATAATTCCAAGAATTATTAGCATGCAGCTGATTGATATCGCTGTACCAGGAGATGCTAGAGTCGAAGAAAAAGAACTGAAAAAAATTACAAAATATCGCAACCTGGCCATCGAAACTGCGCGATTATGGATGAAACGTGTAACAGTGATACCCATTGTCATCAGGGCACTGGGAACTATGTCCAAAAACTTTGCAAAATATTTCAAGAAACTGCAGCTTCCTGCAATAACTCCAGCAATGTTACAAAAAATTGCCCTATTCGGAACATCTTATATTTTAAGAAGGTACCTGGTTGACACCTAGGATGATGGTAGCAACCCATGTCAACAATCAGTGCCAGTCAATTTGAATGTTCAGTTGACTGAGGTTCATGTTTAATGAATAAAAGATAATAATAATTCCAAGAATGGCTGTAAGAGACATCTTAAGATGCTCCATAGCCAAGCCCATGAAGAGGCAAAGAGCTCAGAGGTTCATGCAAAATTGGTTGGGCAAAGGAATTAATACAAAAATACAGGAGATATTTGGAAAGTATGTAGTTTGTTCAGCCCACGTAAAGGAAAGATAACTAAGGCTATATCTCTCCAAAATGCATAGAAGGAAATACTCTTTCCAAATAATACAGGCTGATTTTGCTGACCTGCCTCTATGTAAAGAAGCATTTATTATTTGCCATATGTAATGTTAGTAATTATGTGGAGGCTTTGGTACAGGAAGAGCAGATTTCACTGCAGAGCCTAATTGACTTTTGACTGAACTGGTATCTAAATGGGTCATTTCACAGTGATCCAGTCAGGAAGATGGAGTCACATTGTAAAATGGGTCATCCAGTTAATAAGCATTGTTTAACAATCTCATTCTAAAGAACCCAAGAGAACTGGGATGGTAGAAAGCTCCAGTTCATAATAGGAGAGAAATATTTATGATGCTGTCTTGTGGAATAGAGGAAGCATGTTAAAGCTGCAGTTTACTTCAGCTATTAGATGGTCTTGCTTGACCTATTCACTTTTCTTCATATCTTTCTTTTCCAGTTTGTGCCTCAGAGCCAAACTTTAAAAAATGTTGAATTTAATAGCTTTGATAGTTAGTAAGTCTTGAACTAGGCTGCCATCTGGAGTTCCATCACTGGAGATTTTGAAAGAGAAGCTGGAAAGCCTTTTGTCTGGAATGGTTTGAAGATTCCTACTCTGGGCAGGGGGTTGGGCTGGAAGATTTCTACAGACCCTTTTATGTTTTTCATTCTAGGACTCTGAACCTCTTTAGTGCTGGTCATTAACTTTTCAGTGTAAAATTCTCCACTCATACCTTCTTGGCTTTCTTTCTTCTTAATTTGTCATACATATTTTCAAAATATCTAATGACTACTACCTCCAACTCATTTTAATATTATGTGACATATTCACACACTTTCATTCCTCAAAGTGGGCAGAAACACACTGTTATATACAGCAATTGAATATATACATACATACATACATACATTGTTGTTGTTATTAGTTGCGAAGTCGTATCTGACCCATCGCGACCCCATGGACAATGTTCCTCCAGGCCTTCCTGTCCTCTACCATCTTCTGGAGTCCATTTAAGTTCACGCCTACTGGTTCATTTACTCCATCCAGCCATCTCATTCTCTGTCGTCCCCTTCTTCTATTGCCCTCAATCTTTCCCAGCATTAGGCTCTTTTCCAGTGAGTCCTTCCTTCTCATTAGGTGGCCGAAGTATTTGAGTTTCAACTTCAGAATCTGTCCTTCTAAAGAGCAGTCGGAGTTGATCTCTTCTAAGACTGACTGGTTTGAACGCCTTGCAGTCCAAGGGACTCACAGGAGTCTTCTCCAGCACCATAGTTCAATGGCCTCAATTCTTTGGTGCTCAGCCTTTCTTATGGTCCAACTTTCACAGCCATACATTGCAACTGGGAAAACCATGGCCTTGACTATACGCACTTTTGTTGGCAGGGTGATGTCTCTGCTTTTTAGTATTCTGTCTAGATTTGCCATAGCTTTCCTCCTCAGGAGCAAGCGTATTTTAATTTCTTGGCTGCAGTCCGCATCTGCAATGATCTTGGAGCCCAGGAAAATAAAATCTGTCACTACCTCCATTTCTTCCCCATCTATTTGCCAGGAATTGAGAAGGCCGGATGCCATGATCTTGGTTTTCTTAATGTTGAGTTTCAAGGCAACTTTTGCACTCTCCTTCTTCACCCGCATCAAGAGGCTCTTTAGTTCTTCTTCACTTTCTGCCATTATAGTGGTATCATCTGCATATCTTAGGTTGTTGATATTTCTCCCGGCAATCTTAATTCTAACATTTGATTCATCTAGCCCTGCCTTTCTCACGATGTGCTCTGCATATAAGTTAAATAGGCAGGGTGACAGTATACAGCCTAGCTGGACTCCTTTCCCAATTTTGAACCAATCAGTGGTTCCGTGTCCAGTTCTCACTGTTGCTTCTTGACCCGCATATAGGTTTTTCAAGAGACAAATAAGATGGTCTGGTACTCCCATCTCTTTAAGAACTTGCCACAATTTGTTGTGATCCACACAATCAAAGGCTTTAGCATAGTCAATGAAGTAGATGTTTTTCTGGAACTCCCTAGCTTTCTCCATGATCCAGCGTATGTTGGCAATTTGATCTCTAGTTCCTCTGCCCCTTCAAAATCCTGCCTGTAGGCTTCCGGTTCCGGATCGCGACACCAGCAGTCGCACGGAGAGATCTCTCTCTCCCACCGGCTGCTTTCCCTCCGCCGGTAGACCCTTAATCGGGTCGAAAGTCGCCCCGTAGAGGCGACCACCGTTAGAGGAGGCTCCTGCTCGACTGGGGAAGAGCGGCGGCTCTCCCCAGTTCGAGCTTTCTCCTTAGGGCCGCCGGAGGAAAAGATCGCCCAATAAAATGGACGATCACTTCGTCGCACCAGCTGAAAGCCAGAAGAACATCTAAGCGAAAGAACCCCCGTGGAGAATCCGGGTGAGACCTTTCCTACCCCCTTTTTTTTCCCTAACTACTTTCCTGTTAAAAGCTTTCTTTGAACTATTTCCCTGTCGTGAGGAAGCAGCGTTTGGGCAATGGGGAAAAACAGCGTTGGAAAAAAAAATATATAAATAAAAACCAGTTAATTTCGATGGACTATTTAAATTTTGGAATACTGAGGGGACCTGAAAACATTTTATTCTTGACTATTATTGTTACAACTACGCATTTATTATTTTGAACCCTTTCTTCATCTTTTTTAACACGAAAAATAAAAAATCTATTATTTGGAAAGGAAAAAAAAAAAAGATTTTTTTGGTTTGCTGAGGACATCTTGTGTCGAAAAGTGGTACTGCAATTATATTTCTTTATGGTTGGGAATGGCTATGACCCTGAAAGAGTGATAACTACAAGATAACGGATGCAGCTGGCCTATTGAAAATTGAAGGTGAATGCTTGCTTGATTCTTATGAAGTAGAGCCTTCTTTAAAGATTAAAGATTAAAAAGCCTTATTACTATCGATATGGAACTTAATACACAACTGGACTATGAACTTATATTGGAAACAATTTTAGAAGCTGCAGAGGATGTGAGCTCCTATTTTCAATCCCTTTTCCCTACACTGAGAGAAACCGTGGAAACCACAAAACAAACTAATTTTATTCAACTGCCAACACAACCTATCGAGAAGTCTGATGACTATACAACAACTTCAACAGAGATGTCTGAAGCATCAATACCAATACCAACAGAGACTGACACTCAGATACAACTTATTGAAAATCGAGAAAAGGTGGATAAACAATTGGCAAATATAACATGGAATAAAACAGCTTTTACCATCCAAAGGCTATTAGAAGAAAGGAAAGAGAACTTTGACCAATTTGAAGCGTTAAAGAATATGGACCTTTTAATATTGTGGTTTGATTATGTAGGAACCTTACTATGGAAACCACTATGGCATAGAAAGAAGCCTAGAGTTACATTTAAAAATGTATTTTAAAGTCTTATTTCATGGGATTAAAAAGGCTTTGATTTCTTGACTGACTTAACAACGAATGGAACACGTGAAATTTTTAAGAGGATACCCTTTGTAATATTACTGTTTTAGATATGATATGTATTGGAGAAGTAAACTTTACTTACTGGTTTAAAAAGATTTTTATAGATATAGAGGCATTGATAGAATATATATTTAAATTAGATAGAAATTTATTTGTTGGCCTGATATTTTTATTTTAAGAGAATTATTTGGAAATAAAAGGAGAATAAGAGGGATGGGTGATAAGAGAAAAAAATGGTATCAATGAAGAAGATATGGGAATGTTGTTGCGAGAACAATATACCAGATATAATTATGTAAAAAAAAAAAGGGCACCCGAAGTGTTAATAATATGTCTATTTAAGGCTAATTGAAATATAGTAATTGTAAGTTAGTAAAGCTTAAAAACAGGATTTGGATTCTTAGAATTGAAATGTAACTGATATTTGATAGGACCGTTTGAAACTTATATAGAATTTATTAATTTGAATAAGTAAAATTAAATGAGGGAATTAGAGAGGGAAGTTTAAAAGACTTGAGTTGAGTTATATATTTGTGATTGTCTTTCTTTTTTTGGATGTTTAATATACCCACCTCCATGGTGGTTCCTAAGCACCTTAATGTAATCCCTGTACCCTTATAAAATCTAATAAAATATATTTAAAAAAAAAAAAATCCTGCCTGTACTTCTGTAGTTCTGGATCCACATACTGCTGGAGTCTAGCTTGTAGGATTTTAAGCATAACTTTACTAGCATGTGAAATGAGTGCAATGGTGTGATAGTTTGAACATTCTTTGGTATTGCCTTTCTTTGCAATTGGAATGTAAACTGACCTTTTCCAATCCTGTGGCCACTGTTGAGTTTTCCAAATTTGCTGGCAAATTGAGTGTAGCACTTTTACTGCATCGTCTTTTAAGGTTTTGAATAGCTCAGCTGGAATACTGTCACCTCCACTAGCTTTGTTGTTGCTCAGCTTTCCTAAGGCCCATTTCACTTCACATTCTAGGATGTCTGGCTCGAGGTCAGTGACCACTCCATCATGGTTATCTGGGACGCTAAGCTCGTTCTTGTATAGTTCTTCTGTGTAGTTTTGCCACCTCTTCTTAATCTCTTCTGCCTCTGTTAGGTCTCTGCCATTTTGGTCCTTTATCATGCCAATCTTTGCATGAAACGTTCCCTTTATACCTCCAATTTTCCTGAAGAGATCTCTGGTCCTCCCTATTCTATTGTTTTCTTCTATTTTTTTGCACTGTTCATTTAAGAAGGCATTCTTATCTCTTCTAGCTATTCTCTGGAATTCTGCATTCAATTGGGTGTATCTTTCTCTTTCTCCCTTGCCTTTCGCTTCCCTTCTTTCCTCAGCTATTTGCAAAGCTTCCTCAGATAGCCATTTTGCTTTCTTGCATTTCTTTTTCTTTGGGATGGTTTTAGTTGCTATCTCTTGTACAATGTTGCGAACCTCCGTCCATAGTTCTTCAGGCACTCTGTCTATCAGATCTAATTCCTTAAATCTATTTGTCACCTCTACTGTATATACATCAGGGATATGATTTAGTTCATATCTGAGTTGCCTAGTGCTTTTCTCTACTTTCTTCAATTTAAGCCTAAATTTTGCAACGAGAAGCTCATGATTTGAGCCACAGTCAGCTCCTGGTCTTCTTTTTACTGACTGTATAGAGCTTCTCCATCTTTGGCTGCAGAGCACATAGTCAATCTGATTTCTGTGTTGACCGTCTGGTGACATCCATGTGTAGAGCCGTCTCTTGGGTTGTTGGAAAAGAGTGTTTGCTATGACCATCGCATTCTCTTGACAAAATTCTATCAGCCTGTGCCCTGCTTTATTTTATACTCCAAGGCCAAACTTGCCTGTTATTCCGTTTATCTTTTGGCTTCCTACTTTAGCATTCCAATCCCTCATGATGATAAGGACATCATTTTTTGGTGTTGATTCTATAAGGTGCTGTAGGGCTTCATAGAACCGGTCAATTTCATCCTCTTCAGCACCAGTGGTTGGGGCATAGACTTGGACTACTGTGATATTGAATGCTTTGCCTTGGATTCGAACTGAGATCATTCTGTCATTTTGGGGATTGTATCCCAGTATTGCTTTTCCTACTCTTTTATTGACTATGAAGGCTACTCCATTTCTTCTGAGGGATTCTTGCCTGCAGTAGTATACCTGATGGTCATCTGAGTTAAATTCACCCATTCCTGTCCATTTTAGTTCGCTGATTCCTAAGATGTCGATGTTCAGTCTTGTCATCTCTTGTTTGACCACGTCTAGCTTGCCTTGATTTATGGATCTTACATTCCAGGTTCCTACAGAGAAAAGATCTTTACAGCATCGGATTTTCCTTTCACCACCAGATGCATCCACAGCTGAGCGTCCTTTCGGCTTTGGCCCAGTCATTTCACTCTTTCTGGCGCTATTAGTACTAGCCCTCTGCTCTTCCCCAGTAGCATATTGGACACCTTCCAACCTGAGGGGCTCATATCTTTTTGCCTTTTGGGACTGTCCATGGGGTTTTCGTGGCAAAGATACTGGAGTGGGTTGCCATTTCCTTCTCCAGTGGATCACATTTTGTCAGAACTCTCTGCTATGACCTGTCCCACTTGGGTGGCCCTGCACAGCATAGCTCATAGCTTCATTGAGTTACGCAAGCCCCTTCGCCACAACAAGGCAGTAATCCATGAAGGAGATATACATACATACATACATACATACATACATACATACATAGATACATACATACATTTAATAGAAAAAAAATTATTTCAGGTCTTTCAACATCTACTCTCTACCTCCAGATTTATTTAGAGGTATAAATAATGTGTGCTTTCTGGGCTAATTTGAAGAATTTATGACATGGAATTAATTGCATTTGGCTTTATACCTGTGGGATTTTGTAGATGCTCAAGACATTAGAAATATGATCAAAGAGTTCAGAATCCATCTCTTCAAGGACTGCCAGCAGGTTCTTTTGTCTTCCACATCTGTAGTTTGGGATGTTCTCCTGCCCTGTGGACACCAGGTCCATCATGGCCTCATATGTCATTCTTGCACTGAAAAAGTTCTGATAGATGTTGTAGCCCAGGGTGATGTTGGGTAAGAGCCTTGAATTCTGGTTGATTTCATGAACAGCCAACAAGAAGGGCAGAAGGTGGTAGAAGGTGTTCTCACTGCAACGTAAGAAATTTCCAAAGGTCATCATCTTCAATTTGGATGTTCATAAAAGCATGTCATATTTACTGTAGCTTTATAGCTATATAGTGCAATGCCAAAAAGATAATCAGACACTCATTATTTAATTAAATTATTCAATTTATTTGGTCTTTCCAGGTGATAGATATCTCTGAAATTTCTAATAGAAGAACAGTCCCATTGATACCACTAGGAGCTTCTTGCCAAAATAAATATCAGGGAGATATAGTAAGCTTCTTATGTCACGATCAAAAGAATCCTACCAAAATTACCAGAACTGATTCTGCCTATAATTATTTCCAAATTATGACTTCGGGGGGGGGGGATGAGGAAAATTATTCTTATAGTTTAGTAACCAGGTAAGGAAAACAATCACAATAGTTAGAAACCTTTGTACTTTCTTTTACTCAAAAATAAAGCATGGAGGTTTCTTACTATTGTAACTGTTTCAATCTGTTTAAAATAACCTTTTGCAAAATCAAAGCATTTATTTTATTTACTTACCTATTTCCAGAGATAACATATATCAGCCATAAAATGTAGAGTTCAGAATCCATCTCTTCAAGAACTTCCAGCAGGTTCTTTTGTCTTCCACATCTGTAGTTTGGGACATTCTCCTGCACTGTCGACAGCAAGTCCATCATGACCTCATATGTTATTCTTACATTGAAGAAGTTATCATAGATGTTGTACTCCAGATTGATGTTGGGTAACATGCTTGGGCTCTGGTTCATCTCATCGACAGCCAACAGGAAGAGCAGAGTATGGCAGAACATTACCAACTTACTGCAAAATAATTGGCTATCTATACAATGACTGTAGGTTGCACACAATCATCCCAAAAACATTGTTCAAAACATACTTTTCACCGCAGAATCCAGACCAGGCATTCCCACATCACAACACCCCCCTCTCCATTCTAACCCAATGCCTGGGAGGAAAAGCCAGGTTTTCACAGACCTTCAGAATGTTAAAAAAAAAATGCTAAAACCAAATGTATATACATGTTGTCATAATATTATATTACTTCTTATAGTCAGGAGGTGATTAATAGCTGGATTCAAGTGCTGGATTCACTCTTGAGAAAAATGATATCACCTATCTGGAGATAGTCCTCATCTCAAAAGGCCTTTGTTAGAGATTGTTTTGCTGCAGAATATTGATGGCTTTAGAGTTTATGCACTCTATTCAAAAATCTTTAATGCGATTCTCTATAGCTAAAATCTTAGCTTATCATGAGAGGTCTTTATCCTTCTTGGATAGAGGTTTTTGAAAGGTATTCCTTATATTTAAAGCAAATATAAAATGGAAGTCACAAAGGCTTCCCAAATAGGTCAAAGGCATTGGTTGGAAAGTAATGTTGGAAAGTGTGGAAGGAAGGATAGAGTGCAATGCAGGGAAGGAGAGGAGATTGTGGGGAGCAAGCTCAAGAGAACTCCTTCTACTGAAAGGTTTTGAGTTACTTGATTATGAGACAGTAGGCAGCTATATAACTATGACTTACACGTAAATAAATAAAACAAATATCTGCTGACCCTCTACGGTACCAAAGTAATAATTTAAGAACAGGCAGAACCCCATCAGGCAAGAATCATCTTCGAAGAGTGCTGCCAAAACTGCAGAGTGTTGAGACTGACCTTTGCTTAATAGGAACTTTGCATGCTCAGCTTTTCAAAAATTATCATGTATCTAAGGAGCCTTTTCTTCCTTAAGCAAATTGGGAGAGGCAATAATGACCTGCCTTTCTCATGGTGAGGAACTGGGAAAAGAGAAATCATTGGAGGTGGTAAGTTCAATCACCAGAATCCTATACTTGCCCACATTTACCTTTTCAATCTGTGGGTTGGAGGCTTAGAGAAAATATATGGGTAACGTAGAGAAAATATTTTAGATGTTATTGCAGTAATCAGGTAATCTCCTGGTTTATAGTAATTAAACTTTTTAAATTCTTCTATGTCACCTTCAATGGACATTTCATCTGCATCGTGGCACAGGGAAATTGGGAGAGAAGCAGAAACAGAAAGAAATGCGTTTTCAGCAATAGCATTTGACACATATTGATGGAGATGCTTCCTAAAGTTCTTTCTCTGGCACAAAGTTGAAGTTCTGCGATCTCAAAATAGCTCCTCTGCAGTGAAGATTTTCCAGTTTGCCCCACTTATGGAAGAGAAACCTGCAATTTCAGACTAGCATAGTCTCTGCCTAAGTCTACTTCTTCTCTCAGCAGTGCTGGAGATGGTTACAGATCAGATTTTCCAGTTGTTTATATCCCATTTTTAATCACATTGTTTAAAACTAAAGCTGGTGGTGAAAATTCCATAAACTTGTTTCAAAATAGAATAAATGATCATAGTTTTAATAATTATAAGGGGAATTGGGAATGTTACATCAGAACACTGCTGTTGAAGAAAATAATTTTCTTTTTTTTCTTTTTTTTATTATTATTTTTATTTTTTTAAAACAACAAAACATAACACACATAAACACACAGTGTATACTCTTTTTTTTTAAACAGCAATTTTGTAACTGTAATCTTCTATTATTTACATTTCCCCCCCTTATTCTTCTTTTAAAAAATATTTGTCCTTGTTGTCCCATTGTTTCTTATTTCCATTTTCTTCGTTCATATTATATTTCATACTAAGAATAATACATATTATTACTATACATTATTATACATTGTTATACACATATTTTCCCTTTCTTGACCTTTCTACATTTATTTTCATTTATTGTTTCTAATCTCCAACCAATCATACCACTTATTCCATATTGCATAGTACTCTGTGTCTTCCTTTTCTTTTATCTCTTTTGTTAATTTGTCCATCTCCGCACAGTCTAAGATTTTCCTTATCACTTCTTCCTCTGATGGTATATTCTCATTTTTCCAGAACTGTGCGTAGACTATTCTTGCTGCTGTTGTTATATGTAAGATTAAGTACCGTATTTCTTTACTGTATTTTCTATTTAAAATACCCAGCAGGAAGATCTCTGGTTTCCAATCTACAGGTTGATCTATTATTTCTTCCATCCATCTTCTTATTTTAGTCCAGTATTTTTTTGCAACGGGGCATGTCCACCATAGATGGTAATATGTTCCATGTACCTTTTTACATTTCCAGCATGTCGGCGAGTTGTTCTGGAACATCTTAGCAAGCTTTGCTGGTGGAAGATGCCATCTGTAAAACATCTTCAACTGATTTTCCTTGAATGCCGCAGACATAGTCAGTTTTATATTTGTTTCCCATATTTTTTCCCATTTCTCCAATTCTATGTTGTATCCGAAATTTTTTGCCCATCTAATCATTGTGTCTTTGACAACCTCGTCTTCCATTTTATATCTCAGTAAATATTTATATATATTACTAATTAATTTTATTTCTGTTCCATGTATAATTTTATCCAATTCTTGCGACTCTTTTTGTATTTCATATAATTTTTTGTCCTCTGTATATTTAGATTGAATTTGTGTGAATGTCCACCAATCAATCTCTCTGCCTACATCTTGTTCCAATTCTTGTTTTGTTTTCAGATTTCCCTGTTCATTTACCAATTCCTTGTATCTAATTATCTTATTTATGTCCAGTAGGTTTGGGTGTTTCAGAGCTTCTGTTGGGGATAACCACATTGGAATTCTTATGTAATGTTTTTGTTTTATTTTTTCCCAAGTCTGTAGCAATGCATCCCTAACTATATGTCTTTGAAAGTATCTATGTACTTTATATTTTTCGTCCCATAGGAATGCATGCCACCCCGCTTGCAAGTCATGTCCTTCAAGTGTTAAAATTCTGGTATTTTTCAATTCCATCCATTCTTTTAGCCAAGTTAGGCTTGATGCTTGGTAATATATTTCCCACTCTGGTAATGCCAATCCCCCTTTATCTTTCGTATCTTGCAAGAGTTTTAATTTAATCCTAGGTTTTTTCCTTTGCCATATAAATTTAGTAACCAATTTATTTAATTCTTGAAAGAATGTTTTCCCTAGTTTTATTGGAATAACTTGGAACAGGAATAATATTTTTGGCAATATATTCATTTTGACCGTTGCAATCCTCCCTAAAAATGAAATTTGTAGATTTTCCCAATTTTCTAAATCTTTTTTTATCTGGTGTAGTATTTTATCATAATTATCCTCCTTAATCGAGGAGCACTTCGCTGTAAGCCAAATCCCTAAATATTTTATTTTCTTAGTTACGCTTATTTTTGTTTTATCTTCCAATTCGCTTTCCTGTGCCTTTGTAAGATTTTTGGTTATTAATTTGGATTTATTCTTATTAATCTTAAGTCCGGCTACCTCACCAAATTCTTCTATTTTTTGAATTAATTTAGGGCCGGTTTCTAATGGGTCTTCCAAAATAAATACCAAATCATCAGCGAAGGCTTGGACCTTATATTCTTCCTTCTTAATTTTTAAACCCTTTATTTCTTGGTCCTCTCTGATTTTTGTCAGAAGTATTTCTAATGATAAAATAAATAGAAGAGGAGAGAGTGGGCACCCTTGTCTTACTCCTTTAGTTATGTCAATTTTTTCTGTCATTTCGTCATTCATAATTACCCTAGCTGTTTGTTTAGTATATATTTTCTCAACCATCTTTCCAAATTTTGTCCCAAATTCCATGTAGTTCAATTGTGTTATAATAAACTTCCAATTCAAATTATCAAATGCCTTCTGGGCATCAAGGAAAACCAGTGTAGCTTGTCTTTCAGAATGGACTTCATAAAATTCTAAGGTGTTCATTATTATCCTCATATTATTTTTTATCTGTCGTCCTGGTAGAAATCCATTTTGATCTGGGTGGATGTAGTTATTCAAAAAATTTTTAATCCTTTCTGCTATTATTGTTGCAAATGTCTTATAGTCTGTATTCAGTAAAGAAATCGGCCTATAATTTTGAATTTGTTGCAGGTCTGAATCTTCCTTAGGGATAAGAGTAATAATTGCTTCAGTCCATGATGCCGGTATCTTCGCCTCCTCCAACACCTCATTACAAATCTCCAACATTATCCATTGTAGTGACTCTTGTATATTTTTATAAAACTCAATTGGAATTCCATCTGGGCCTGGTGATTTATTATTTTTTTGTTTTTTCAATGCTGTTTCTAGTTCTATTGCGGTTATTGGTCTATTCAACATTTCCTTTTGTTCTTCGGTGATTTTGCTCATTTTTGCTGCCTCTATATATTGTTTAACTTTATCATCTGCTATATCTTCCTGATAGTATAGCTTTGAGAAGAAATTTTGTATTATGTTCTTTTTCTCTTCCCGTCTATATTGTACTGTTCCACTTTCATCTTGTAGTTGATGTATTGTTCTTTTACCTTTTTCTTTTTTTAATTTATAGGCCAACCATCGACCGGTTTTATTCGCGTTTTCAAAATAATTTTGTTTCGCCATCCTAATTTTCTGTGCCATTTCTTTTTGTGTTGTCAGATTAATCTTGTGTTTTATAATATTCCATTTTTCTTTTATCTTTTTGTTTTGTGGATCCTTCTGTAGGTCACTTTCTGTTTCTTTAAGTTCTTCTTGCAGTTTTTCTTGTTGAAGTCTCCTATCTTTATTTTTCTTAGAGTTGTATGCAATTGTCAATCCCCGAATGTAGGCTTTTGTAGTATCCCACAAATTTTGTGTTGATGTCTCTTCCTTTTTATTTACCTGAAAAAATAATGTCAATTCCTTTTCTAGCATCTGTATATATTGTTTGTCTTTACATAGTCTTTGATTCATTGACCATCTTTTTCTCTGTTTCTGGCCTTTCCATTTTATTGTTATTGGGTTGTGATCCGCCCAGTCATTAAGTCCTATTTCAATTTCCTCTATCCCGTTCTGTACTTCTGTTGTTACCCAGGCCATATCGATCCTGGACCAGGATTGATGCGGATACGAATAAAATGTGTATTGTTTGTCTGATCTGTGTGTCTCTCTCCATATATCCCGAAGGTTGAGTTCTGTTACCATGTTAAAGAACGATTTTGGTAATATATTTTTCTTCTTTTTGCTCTTTTTGCTACTCTTATAGTCTTTCTTAACATCAACTATTGCATTTAGATCCCCAATCATACAAATACTTTCATAATCCAGATCCACTAGTTTCTTATGTACCTTTTTAAAAAATTCATGTTGGTTATTATTTGGTGCATATACTGCCGTTAATAAAGTTTGTTTTTGCTCTAATTCTATTTCCAACATTAAAATTCTCCCCTCTTCATCCGAATATATTAATTTTGATTTTATTTTTTCTTTGACATATATAGCAATTCCTCCTTTCTTGTTTTGTGCTAGTGTTGTGTATAGTGTTCCTAATTTTACATTCTCTAGTAGTTTTCTATAATCCTTTTTTATATGAACTTCCTGAAGACATATCACGTCTGCATCCAATTTCCTTAATTTATTAAACGTTTGTACTCTTTTTCTTGGTATGTTTAAACCATTAATGTTTACAGAAAAGAGCTTAATTGCCTCTCCCGTTTTTTACTTGATCTGGTTTTTTTGTGCTTCTTGTCTCTATTACCCTTCCTTTTGCTCCTTCTCTTTCTAATCTTTCTCTTTCTTGTATCTTTTGGGTTTCTCTTTCTCGTTCAAATTCTTCTAATAGGTCTTCCTCCTGTCTTTTACTCTCTGGCCCTTCCCTACTTTCTTGTTCTTCTCCCTGCTCAAAGTGACATTCATAAAAATCCTGCGCTTTCTCGAGTGTGTCTATCTTATATTTTTTTTCTTGCCATGTTACAAATATGCCTTCAGGTACTAACCATCGAAACATAACTTTGTATTTAGTTAATTGGGTTGTTAGAAATTGGTATTCTCGTCTCTGATTTCGTATTCTACGTGGTATTTGCTTTAATACAATTATTTCTTTACCCTTATATACTATCTGTTCATCTCTTGTTTTTTTATATATTTCATTCCTTATTGATCTTCTAGTAAATCTTATATGCACCTCTCTCGCCAATCTGTGCCTTCGTGCATAATTTGTATATACTCGATATATTTCATCTATGTCTCTTCTTGTTTCCTGTTTGTCCTTTCCTAATATCTCAGCCAATATCTCCGCCATCTTCTCTCCCAAATCTTCTTCTTTTTCCTCTACGATATTTTGAAATCTTAGGAAGAACGAAGCTTTTTCCAATTCCAAGAAGGCAACAGATTCAGTCAACTCTCTGTTTACTTGTTTGGATATCTGATCCATCTTTTCTATTTTGCCATCAACTTGATCTATTTTTGTTTCAACTTTTTGAATTCTTTGTTCGTTCTTCATCATTGTTTGTTGTATACTCTCTATCTTGTCATTCATGTTTTTAATTTCATTTTTGATTTCTTTGTGATGAATTTTTGTTTCTTCATGATTATTTGCTATTGCCTCTTGGGTCTTCGTCATTGTTTCCTGCATCATCTGTAGCATTATCTGTATACTCTGTGGGTTCATCGCCAATTCTACTTTTTCTTTTTCCTTCCCCAACATGGTTCCTATCGTTCTTTGACCTATAGGAGATGGCATTATAGGTGTGGGATTTGTAGCTGGTTTTTTACTTATTTTAGTTGTTGCTGTGGTACTTGTCATTTTTATTACTTGAATAATATTTTTCCACACTTGCATATATCAATATTATATAACGTTATTCTTAGGGTTAACCTTAAAAATAAGATTACAAATAGAGTTATACCTTTTCTTATCCCACTATTATATAATATAATTTATAATACTCTTAACACCTCTTATATATATTTCTATAATACTACACACAATGCATATACATATACTATTCTCTAAGTATTATCACCGCTCTTAATTTCATTCACTATCACTCTTGTTTGAATAATCACCTTTCTCTCTATGATCCCTGCTTGTTAACAGGTGCTGCAATATTGCATCAGCCTTTTTTCTCTCTGTCTCAGTTTAATGTGTCCACACATCCACCAAATGTCACCTTATTTCTTATATCCAATGAATGCAAAACGTCCACTAGTCACTTTGTCCAGATATATGTCAGTTAAGATTCAAATTTCAATGCTATTTGTTCTTCAAAAATAAGATCCACTAATTGGTATTAAGTTTCTCCGTTGTCTCACTTCAACTTTTAATCCTTATGTTAATTTTTTCAAAGTCTCTTAATCACCCTTTGTTGCCTCCGGCCGTCCTTTCTCCAGTCCTTTCTCTAGTTTCAATCTCTGCTTCTTGCAGCTTTTAAATTCCAGTCTTTCACGTTTTATAAACTTTACTGTGGGCTCTCTGCTTCTTCTCGCTGCTCTCGTTCTGCTCTAAGGCTCCCTTCTCCGCTCTATTCAATTTCAGTTGCCGCTGTGTCTCTCTCCTTATCACTTTGCTTTTTCCGCGCCTTCTATCAAGTATTCCTCACCTCCTTCAGGGGTTTCCTTTGTCTACCATACGAAGCTGTCAGTTCTACTTTTCACTTCCCTCTCAGGCTGTTGCCATCGCTCCCGGCCGGCCTTAAAGACCGGCTTCTTCTCCGCCAATTTTAAGAGTGCTGCTCCTGTCTGCTCAGGTGTTTGCTTTCCACCCGGCTTCTCTGAAGCTTCCTCTTTGATTTACCTGTCTCTCTGGGATCGGTAAAGCCCTTACCGGGCTCTTAGCGAAGAATTTTCCAGGATTTAGGAACAGAGATCTGTTCCTTCACCCGCTCCACGATGACGTCACAGCCGGAAGTCCGAAGAAAATAATTTTCTATGACTCATGGGCATAGTCCAAACTTAAGAATCAAGAAGGGAATAATTCAGGGACGTTTGACTGCTTTTTACCCTAAAAATGTATTTTTGAGACTCTTTAAGATTGGCACATGGTAAAGCAATTAAATACTTTTTCACTAGCCAGTGAAATTTTTTTAATTTCTTCTTATTGTGTCTTGTGTGAATGAAACCATCTTCTTCAATGAAGGTCAGATATTCCAGAATGCTTACCTCTAGGTAATGATATATCCTAACAATTGTTTTGAATGATTTTTTTTCTTGAATACTGCACTCTTTTGGCCTATATTAAGAATAAGTGTATATGGATTGATTATTAACTGTCATGTGGGCATCAACATCTACTGACATCATAGCTGGACCATCTTCAGGATGATCTGTTCATAACCTGGACCTTCATGTATCTCAGTGACACACACTTTGATACTAATTGAGTACAGCCACCTTGATGCTACTCATATTCTTTATCCCAATCCACCCACCTTCTAAGGAAACCTAAAAAAAATGTAACAGGGAACAATGGGGAAAATATTACTTGAAGTGAATCTTTCCCCACTTCCAATTAATAAAAAAGTAAATCAAACCCAGCAAATTGGTTTCTGTTGATTTCTCATGATATTGCATCTTCTCCAATCAGAAGTGACAGACACCTAGATGAACAGATGTTATTGTACTGGATTTCCTGTTCCTCCCATATACTTCAAGGGTAAAGTCAAGGTGTGTGAAAAATGACATATTTCTCCTCCCATGAATTTGGAATGAAATCAGGTAACAGGTTTGGACTGCCAACACAGAAAAGTCCATACTTTGGAATCTACACCTTTGGAATTAGAACTTCAGATGGATCTGTGACAATTCGCTGCAGGACAACTCACCACGGCCAACTCGCTGCAGGACAAGAGTTACACTAATATCAAAGAAATGGTGGAATAGAATTATTTTAAAAAGGATACAAAAGGAGGGATAGAATGAAACAGGAATGAAAAAAATAAAATATTTTTTAATTTATATTAAATAATTATATTAAATTGTTAAATTGTCCCACGGCGACTTGTCCCATAGTGAGTTGGCCATAGCAAGTTGGCCACAATGAGTTGGCTACGGTGAGTTGTCCCATTCTGGCTTCAGATTAACGTTTATCCTTGAAGCAACTGATTGTCCCAGGAAATATATGTAATTAATTTACTTATATTCCATCAAATGGGTTTTGCAGGATGCAATGGATAAAGGTCTCAGGTGCATATTTAGCAGAAGGACTCAAATCTGCCCATCGTATAGCATTGACCATGGTCTCAGCTTCTCAGATTTTGTTTACCCCTTCAACTTCAGCCTTTTTTGATATTGCACTCCTACAGCATCATCTCTTGGTCCCCTACTAGATAACCTATGATAGCAAATGTCATCACATTATGAACAAGTCAGTAACAGGCCATTTTTCAGATTAATGCCCCAGGGAATTTCGACTAGATCTTATTTGTAATCATGAAGACTGGTACTCATTTTGAAAGATACAAGACATTTAACAGGGGCCTCCAATAGATTGTTCAATATATCATGATCTGGAGTTAACCATTCTACAATATCTGACTTTCATTAAGGAAGATGATTTCATCCACACCAGACAGAATAAGAAGGAATTATAATGGCCTGCTGACTAGTTCAAGAGCATTGAACTGTTTTTCCACATTTTAATCTTTAAAATCCCAGGAATAAATTTATAGACTAAAAAACAATCAAACCTCCCTGAATTGTTGCTTTCTTGACTCTCAGATTAGGATTATTCTCCTGAGCCAAACAAAATTCTTTTCTCTAACTGCACATTTTTGTGGCAATGCTCGTTCCCAATTCCCCTTCTAATTATTAAAATCATGACTATTTATTCTCCTTTGAACAAGGTTTATGGGATTTCCACCACCCAATTAGTTACCAATTAATGTTACAACAAATTGTATATACAGCACCTAAAAATCTGATTTGTAACAGCCTCCTTCTATGATGAGAGCAGAGGTTGGAGTAAAATCGAGCAAATACTGTAGCAGTCTGAAATTGCAGATAACTCTTCCAAATCTGGGGCCAAACTGAAACTTCTTCACTGTAGTTATGGTCTTCTGTGAACTCTGAGATTTAACTCTGTGCTGAATAAAGAACTATAGGAAGGATCTTCTGCAGTATGTGTCAAATGTTGCTGTTGCTGCATAAACAACTCTTTCTGCTTCAGCTTCTGTCTCAAATTCCCTGTGCCTATATGCTGATGAAATGTCCACTTAAGGTGATAATAGAAGAAAAGGAATGGTTCCATTACTACAAGCCAGGAGACTACTTAATTACTGGAATAATGTCTGGAATTGCATCTCGACTGTACCAATTTTCATTCTCCAAGCCTCCAACCCACCAACTGAAAAGGTAATGCTCAGCATGTCCAGGATTCTTGTGATTGATTTTACCTGCTCCAATGTCTTTTCTAGCAATGATTTCCTTTCCCCTATTCCTCACCTTGAGAAAGGCAAGTCATTATTGCTTCTCCCAATTTGCTTTGGAGGAAAGGCTCCTAGGGAACATGATGATTTTGGAAAACCTGAGTTTGCAAAGTTCCTTTTAAGTTCTTCCACTAGTGTCAACCTCAACAGTGGGCAATACTGGGCATTGCCAACACTGTCCCAGATGACTCTTACCTGGATGGGGTTCTGCCTGCTTTCAAAATGATTACCTTGGTACTGTGGAGAGTCAGCAATTTATTCATATTCATTTTATTTATTTATTAACAATAGTTAAGCAGTAACTCCCAATAAATGATTGAATACCTTAGAGCAGAGGGAGATCGCTTGTACTTTCTCCCTACCATTTCTTCCCTTTTCTTACATTTACTCTATAATTCCTACCACCCTCTCCACTCTTTCTTTTCACCCTTTAACACTTTTGCTACTTTTGTGGTTACCCTGTTCCTTTTGGTTTAAATAAAAGGCATACTTTTTAAAAACCAAATTCAAGGAGGGGAGAGACTTTATAAGTTAATGTTTAGTCACAGAGGATCACATTAATTGTAGAATATAGGGAAATAATTCTAAAGTCATGAATATTCTGCAGCAAATCTCTAGATCTAAAGAAGGCTTATGAAGAGATATCCATCTTCAAATAGGTAATACCACTTGCTAATCTAGCACTTGAATCCAGCTTTTAGTCATCTCCAGGAGGATATAATAGGAAGAAACCCTGTAATATGATCACAACATATACATGTATATTTGGTAGCCTCCCTTATATCTGGAGGACTGGGAAGAAACAGATCTTCCCTTAAGCATTGTGCTAGGATGGGGGTTGTGAGCTGTAAGCATAGTTAGTCTGGTGCCTGGGGGTAAGGGCTTAATTTTAATTACATTTTATGGATTGTTGTGAACTGATATATTATCTCTGGAAATAGGTAAGTAAATAAAATAAATGCTTTGATTTTGCAAAAGGTTATTCTAAACAGATTGAAACAGTTACAATAGTAAGAAACCTCCATGCTTTCTTTTTGAGTAAAAGAAAGTACAAAGGTTTCTTACTATTGTGATTGTTTCCTTACCTGGTTACTAAACTATAAGAATAATTTTCCTCATTCCCCCCCCCCCACACCAAGTCATAATTTGGAGATAATTATGGGCAGAATCAGTTCTGGTAATTTTGGTAGGATTCTTTTGATCCTGACATAAGAAGCTTACTATATCTCCCTGATATTTCTTTTGGCAAGAAGCTCCTAGTGGTGTCAATGGGATTGTTCTTCTAATAGAAATTTCAAAGATATCTATCACCTGCAAAGCCCAAATAAATTGAATAATTTAATTAAATAATGAGTGTCTGATTATCTCTTTGGCATTGCACTATATACCTATAAAGCTACAGTAAATAAGACATGCTTTTATGAAAATCCAAATTGAAGATGATGACCTTTGGAAATATATTGCAGTGAGAACACCTTCTACCATCTTCTGCCCTTCTTGTTAGCTGTTCATGAAATCAACCAGAATTCAAGGCTCTTGCCCAACATCACCCTGGGCTACAACATCTATCAAAACTTTTTCAGTGCAAGACTGACATATGAGGCCATGATGGACGTGGTGTCCACAGGGCAGGAGAACACCCCAAACTACAGATGTGGAAGAAAAAAGAACCTGCTGGCAGTCCTTGAAGAGATGGATTCTGAACTCTTTGATCATATTTCTAATGTCTTGAGCATCTACAAAATCCCACAGGTAGAAAGCCAAATGAAATTAATTCCATGTAGTAAATTCTTCAGATATACAAATATACACAAGTGCTTGCCTAGAAGGCAGCAAGAGTGACCAATACAAAAGAGCTGATTTTGTACAGAGAATAAAAAAGTCCAACTCCCTGCACGAGCCAAGAATGGTTAGACCAGTACAGATAAATTGCTGTCCAATATTTCCTCAAAAATATCCAGCGATGGAGCTCCAGGAGACAGGATGTTCCAACTCTTTTTTTAAAATAATATTTTATTCATTTTCTAATTTTACAATTAAACATTTAAAAAGCAACATGGTGACTGGGTAATCAATGATTCCATAACATAGATAAATCTTTAGCACAAATCTCAAGTTACAACATCAGATATTTCCTCTCTTTATCCCTTAATATCTACTATCTCATATTGAATTAATATAATTCTTATTGTTATCAACTAAGTAAAACCATCTTTATTACATTTATCAATAATTTTGAAGTTATACATATCTTAATTGTGTTTACATGCAATCTTATATATATCAATGTCCTGTTGTAGCTTTTAACCCAGGCTTTAATTTCCCCTCAATATTCAACTTAACATTTAATATGTTACAGTTTCTAAGCTTTAGGTAAATAGAGTTTCCCTTATCTCAACTTCTACATTTCCCCCTTTTTATAACAAAATCTAATATTCTAAATATACATCTTATCTATTTGCATATAATCTTATTCTATTTAAAAAACTTTTTCACCATATTAAACCAAAATTCTATTAATCTTATTACACATCTTACCTATTCAGTTATAATATTACTTTATTTTCTAAAATAAATTATCTATATTCGACCTTTTTCAACCTTCTAATCAATAGTATAAAATCCCCCCTAATAAATCAAAACCCTAGATTCTTTCAGCTTTACTCTGGCTTTTTTCCTTTGCCAACTAACCATGTCAGTACTTTTAATTCATCAAACAGTTCTCCCTCTATTGTTGTGTGTATTATTTGAGTTAAGAAAGACCATTTAATTACTTTTTTTTGGAAAAACTAGCCCCATTATATTTGTTTGATCGCCTCCCCATCATTCCAGTTTACCACAGTTGTCCTAATAAGTTTATCTTCCATTCAGTCTGTTCTTCTTCCAACTCTTAATAACTTTCAATGAGGATTTCCTCATTTTTATAATCTTGAGACTGAAGTAAAAATTGGAAAAGAAAGATATGAAAGAAAAACGAATGGGTCAAGACAGCTTGAGGGCACCTCCAGAAACCAGCTTTTACATGCTTTCTCCAATGTACAAGACAAAATAAAGTATGTCATCATATTGTTTCCTATTTTGAACTGGAGCTTGGCACAATGCCAGTTTTCTTGTGTGTTTTTTTAAAGTGAGGTTATTAAATAGACTTCAGCATTCCAAATGTCTGAAAGAAATTCAACCAATTAAAGAGTTCATATAGAAATATTTGAAAACAATTATATAAATGAAGACAATGAAATAATATACTAATATTAAACAATTGCTATGGGGGAATATAACAAACAATATTTCAAGTCCAACATATGAAGCAATGAAATAAGCAGTAATAATTTATGAGAATTTAACATGTTTGTCAGTTTAAAAAGATATTCCATGAGTGGGTGGGTGACCCACAGAGTTACAATGTGGGTAAAAACAGAGTATGTAGGGCTCATGTGAGCCTAAGTTTTTGACAGCAAAAGTGCCGCATTGCATTTACTCCATCACTCAGGCAAAACTCCATGGGTAAGGTTTGACCAGAGGGATGTGCTCCATGAAGACCACCCATGAAGACCACCCACAGATAATTCAGAGCTCCCTAGTTTCAAAGGGAGCATACAAGACAACAGGACAGAACATCAAGGGAGCCAGTAAAATTCATGCAGTTATTGTTTGAAACTTCTCTCAGCAGTAGGGAAAGGCCCTTAGATTTACCATGTGACTTTTATCATTAAAACTGACACAAATTACCAATACCTTCTGTTTTATCTTAGATCAACTATAGTGTCATCAACCAGATTGCTGAGCAAAATCAACATTTTCCTTTTTCATATCGGATGACCCCAAACCAAAAACCTCCCTACTCTGCGATTGTCAAACTGCTCCTGCATTTCCAATGGACGTGGATCAGCCTCCTTTCTCTGGACAATGACAGAGGAGAAAAATTCAAAAGAAGCTTGGAAGCTCTTGCTCTAAAAAATGGGATTTGCATTGTCCTCTCAGGAACCATCCCAGAAGCAAATATGAAGACAAGTGCTGGAGACACCCTCATGCAAGAAAAATGGAAAATGTTCCTTTCTCTTATCAAGAGTCAAATAAAAATTGTGGTATGCCAATTGGATTTTAAGGCCTCGGGGATATTAACATCAGTAATACAATGGCATGAGAAGAATAAGAAATTCATTGTGGGAAGAGTGTGGATTGCAACAACTTTGACAGCTTTAAGTGTAGATATTTTTGACCACTGGCTTGATCTCCAAAATAAATATGCTTTGTTTTCCTTCCTCATCCAGACAAAGGGAAGGACTCAGTATTATGACTTTAAAACTTATACATCTATGGTCACAGTGTATGGAAAGGAAGTATTCCAATGTTCCAATTCAAGTCCTTTGTTATCTAAGAAAGTTTGGAAAAAATGCAAAGAAAAAGAGGACCGGGAATTCCCACCCCATGATGTGATTGCAAGAATCCTCTCTCATAATCCCTCCAGTATTTCCAAAGTAATTCAAACTGTGGCATGGGTCCTCAGTGCTGCCTCTTCCTCCCAACGTAGTAAGAGGAGAATGCAAGTCGGATACCAGGAATCATCCCAGATTGTGCAGCCATGGCAGGTAAGTCTTCTTCTTTGAGGTTCTACTGATTTCCCCCTTCCAATTCCTCAATATTAAATTAGATGTAGAGAGGGGTGGAATATTCCAAAGAACAATTGCCCAGTTTGTAGTATTTGAGAGTGAGTTAGAGAAGGAGATGATGGAGAAAAATCTTCCAAAGTTAAAAAAACCTGTGCTGGTTTGGGATGCTTTTGTGACAGAAATAGCTCTATGGTGACAATGTGATTTTTAAAATTAAATAAGTATCAGAATATTCCAGCAATCCTCAACCCTTTATTGTGATCACAAAGTGATCTAGTTTCCAAGCTAAGGAGTTAGGCTTGATTGTTTGTTCTGGATTGAAATTGGACTTTGCTAGCTAAAAATTTCTAACATAGCAACAAGATATAAATCAATGTCTTTTCAAAGCATTTTCCGAGGGCCACAAAAAGTTCATCCACACATCTCCTGAACTAATGCATATGCTTCCATAGCTAGTCTTTGAAAGAGATAACATCACTATGCAATTTTTATTGCATTCCTAGACCAAAATTAAGCTCTGCTAATGTCATCTTGATGAGGACTGATGGTAAAATTGAATTTTCCATCTTCTACCATTACCAGTTTCCCCATATCTCCAAATGGTCTTATCTCAGGTGGGGCTGTGATGGTGAAACAACAAAACATAAACATAAAACATAGAATAATAGAGCTGGAAGATATCTGAGAGGTTTTCTAGTCCAACCCCCTACTTGAGCAGGAGACCCTATACCAGGGGTAGGCAACCCAAAACACTCAAAGAGCCACTTGGACCCGTTTCCCACCGAAAACAAAACACTGGGAGCCGCAAAACCATTTTGATATCTAAAATGAAGATAACACTGCATATATCCTTTTTTACCTTTATTATAGGTGTGTATGTGTGTGTGTGTGTATGTACACACACATGTAGGTAAAAAAGGATATATGCAGTGTTATCTTCATTTTAGATGTCAAACGGGTCTCTCTCTCTGTCTCTGTCTCTCTCTCCCTCCCTCCCTCTCTCTTTCTCTCCCTCTCTCTCTCTCTTTCTCTCCCCCCCCTCTCTTCCTCTCTCCGATCTTCTGCTCACCTGGCAAGCTGGCTTCAAGCTGTTCTCCCCACCACACATTCTTATTGGGCTAGCTCAGGGGTAGGCAACCTCGGCTCTTTTATGACTCATGGACTTCAACTCCCAGAATTCCTGAGTCAGCATAGCTGGGCTAGCTAGCTCTCTCCTGCCCTTCCTGCTTCCTGTTTCCTGCTTCCTACAGAGACACAGCAAAGGGAGGAGCCCTGCCCAATAAGCTTTTCACCTCGTCAGAGAACACCGTGAGTCCACTCTCTTTTTTACACACACACACATACAGAGAGAGAGACACAAACACACACACACATACAGAGAGAGAGAGAGAGAGAGAGAGAGAGAAGCACAAGTGCCTCTCTCTGTCTCTGTCTTTCTCTGCAAATGGCAGAGGAAGCTGGGAGCCGCAGGAGAAGGCTCAAAGAGCTGCAGGTTGCCGACCTGTGCCCTATACCATTTCAGAAAAATGGTTGTGCAGTCTCTTTTTGAAGCCTCCAGTGATAGAGCACCCACTACTTCTGAAGGCAAGCTATTCAATTGGTTGATTGCTCTCACCATTAGGAACTTTCTCCTTAGTTTTAGGTTGCATCTCTCCTTGGTTAATTTCCACCATTGTTTCTTGTCTTGCCTACTGGTGCTTTGGAAAATGGTTTGACCCACTCATCTTTGTAGGAGCCCCTCAAATATTGGAATAGTGCTATCATGTTTCCCCTAGTCCTTATTTTCCTTAGACTAGACATACCAAATTCCTGCAACTGTTCTTTGTATGTTTTACCCTCCACCCCCCCTAATCATTTTTGCAGTTCTTCTCTGCACTCTTTCCAGAGTTTCAACATCTTTTAAAAATTATGATGGACAAAACTGAATGCAGTATTCCAACTATGTTCTTTCTAAGGCTTTGTAAAGCAATACTAGAACTTCACATGAACTTGATTCTATCCCTCCATTAATGCAGCTTAGAATTGCATTGGCTTTTTTGGCTTTTTTGACTGTTGCCTCATATTTGAGTGATTGTCCACTAGGACTCCAAGATCCCTCTCACAGTTACTGACATTAAGCCAAGTTTCATCTAGTCTATATCTATACATTTCGTTTTTCTTGCCTAAGTGCAAAACCTTACTTTTATCTATGTTGAATTTCATTTTGTTAGATAGGGCTCAGTGTTCAAGACTGTCAAGATCTTTTTGGATCTTGGGCCTGTCTTCTGAGGAGATGGCTATTTCTGCCAGTTGAGTATCATCTGCAAATCTGATGAGTTTCCTTTCAATTCCCTCATCTAGATCTTTTATGAAGATATTGAAGAGTGCTGGGCCTAAAATGGAACCTTGGGGTACCCCACAGCTTATTCCCTCCATATGGATATAGTTCCCTAAAGAACTACACATTGAGTACGATTTGTCAGGCAGTTATAAACCAGTTGGTGGTGTTGTCTATCCCACATTTTCAAGAATGTGAGATAAATATCTGAAAAAGAGCTGTGGAGCCCTGGAGAATGATGAGAAAAACTTCCCATGAAATGCTGAATCAATCTCAGACTGTAGTGGTGATCTGACGAGGTTCAATTATTGCCATAGGTGTAATACTATAGGCCATCCAACCAAACAGAGGAAATAGATGAACTTTTTGCTAGTCAGTTAACTAAGGTATGTAGTAGTAATGGGGGACTTTAACTACCCTGACATCAACTGGGAGACAAACTCTGCACCAAGTGGAAGATCAAACTGATTTCTGACAAACCTAGCAGACAACTTTGTCTCCCAAAAAGTAGAGAAGGGAACTAGGGGATTAGCCATTTTAGATCTAATTCTCACTAACAGAGATGAAATGATAGAAGGTGTTGAAGCCACAAGAACCTTGGGAGGAAGTGATGATGCAATATTGGAATTCAACATTATGAAAGCACAAGCAATAGAACACAGTCAAACTAGAGTCTTGGACTTTAAGAGAGCTAATTTCAATAAACTTAGAGAGGGCTTGGGAAGGATTCCATGGATGAGAATCCTCAAGGGGAAAACAACTCAAGAAGCTTGTGAAATTTTGAAAAGTGAGATAATAAAAGCCCAGTCTAGCACAATACCCACAAAGAGGGAAAATAACAGCTCTCAAAAAAACCAGCATGGCTGCATAAAGAACTCTCTGATAAATTGAAAGATAAAAAGGACAAGTATAGAAAGTGGAAAGAGGGGCACATAACTAAGTCAGAATATCAGCAAATAGCCCGAGCCTGCAAAGATGAAGTGAGGAAAGCTAAGGCTCAAAATGAACTAAGGCTTGTGACCAAAGTCAAAAATAACAAAAAAAGCTTCTTTCAACATGTAAAAAACAAGAAAAAAGTAAAGGAAATGATTGGTCCATTAGTGGGTAAAAGTGGCAAGAAGGTGACAAGCAGCAGGGAGAAAGTAGAACTATTTAACTCGTTTTTTGCATCTGTCTTTACACAAAGGGAAAAAACAGCCCAACCTATCAAAATAGTGCCATAAAAAACAGAATAGAAACACAAGAAATGCAAGAAAATGGTAAGTGAGCACCTGTCCAGCCTAGACGAGTTCAAATCACTGGGACCAGATGGATTACACCCCAAGGTTCTCAAGGAACTGGCAGATGTGATCTCAGAACGACTGAACTATATTTTTCAAAGATCCTGGAGCACTGTGGAACTACCAGAGGACTGGAAAAGAGCTGATGTAGTTCATATCTTCAAAAAAGGAAAAAAAAGGGATCCAGGAAATTACAGACCAATCAGCCTGACTTCAATACCTGGGAAGATTCTGGAAAAGATAATCAAACAACGAATCAGCGAACACCTAGAGGCAAACAAAGTCGTTAGTAAAAGCCAACATGGGTTTGTCAAAAACAGATCATGCCAGACAAATCTTATTGCATTCTTTGACCAAGTGACAAAATTAGTGGATCAGAGGAATGCTGTGGATTTAATTTACTTGGACTTCAGTAAGGCATTTGATAAAGTAGATCACAACCTACTACTTGATAAGATAGAAAAATGTGGGTCAGACAGCATCACCACCAGATGGATTCGTAGCTGGCTGACCGGCCATATTCAGTGTGTGGTCCTCAATGGAACCGCATCTACATGGAGGGAAGTGTGTAGTGGGGTGCCCCAGGGCTCTGTTCTGGGCCCAGCACTCTTCAACATCTTCATTAACGATTTGGACAAGGGGATAGATGGGGAACGCATCAAATTTGCAGACGACACCAAGCTGGCAGGAATAGCCAACACTCCAGAAGACAGGCTTAAGATACAGGAGGATCTGGACAGACTTGAACACTGGGCACTATCTAACAAAATGAAATTCAATGGTGAAAAAAGTAAGGTTCTACATTTAGGCAAGAAAAACCAAATGTACAGTTATAGTATAGGGGGTACCTTCCTCAATAGTAGCAACTGTGAGAGGGATCTCGGAGTCCTAGTGGACAATCACTTAAATATGAGCCAGCAGTGTGCTGCAGCTCCCAAAAACTGAACACAGTGCTAGGCTGCATTAACAGAGGGATAGAATCAAGATCACGCAAAGTATTAATACCAGTTTACAATGCCTTGGTAAGGCCACACTTGGAATACTTAATCCAGATTAGGTCACCAAAGATATAAAAAAGATGTTGAGACTCTAGAAAGATTACAGAGAAGAGCAACAAAGATGATCAGGGGACTGGAGGGTAAAACATATAAAGAACGGCTGCTGGAATTGGGTATGTCTAGTTTAATGAAGAGAAGGACGAGGGGGGACATGATAGCAGTGTTCCAATATCTCAGGGGCCACAAAGAAGAGGGAGTGAAGCTATTTTCCAAAGCACCTGAAGGCAGGACAAGAAGCAACAGATGGAAACTAGTCAAGGAGAGAAACAACCTAGAACTAAGGAGAAACTTCCTGATAGTTAGAACAATTAACCAGTGGAACAACCTGCCTCCAGAAGCAGTGAATACTCCAACACTGGAAGTTTTTAAGAAGAGACTGGACAGCCATTTGTCCGAAATGGTATAGAGTTTCCTGCCTGAGCAGGGGGTCGGACTAGATGACCTCCAACGTCCCTTCCAAGTTGTTGTTGTTGTTGTTGTTGTTGTTGTTGTTGTTGTTGTTGTTGTTGTTGTTGTTGTTGTTGTTGTTGTTGTTGTTATTATTATTATTATTATTATTATTATTATTATTATTATTATTATTATTATTATTATTATTATTATTCAGAGTACTTCCAATCCAGAATGATAGCAAGAAAAACATTGAATAAAGGCTCAAATTGTAATGTTTTTTCTCTGTTTCTGCAGCTTCATAGGTTCCTGAGAATCTTCCAACATCACAATATTTCCAGCGATGGGATTTATTTTGATGAAAATGGAGTTCCTCTTGGTGACTTTGATATCATGCACTGGACATCATTTTTGGAAAAGTCTGATGCAGGGGTGAAAATTGGGAGTGTAGAAAGAGAAGCCTCCTCGGAAGTCAAGATTTCCATCAATCAGAGTGCCATTCAATGGCCAACATTATTTAACAAAGTAGCTGATGCTGCTTGCTTTTTGGTCTTCTATTTATCTCCATATGCGCAAACGTTTCTGCTCAGAAATAATACTTATTGAACTCAATTGTGATAACTTCCAAATAAGCCTCACTAATTTATTAGATATCATTTTATTTTAGTGGTTTTTCAGTAATCTATCACACATTGGAACCTGCTGTACCATCAATTATATTATGGGATTTGCAATCTACATTATTAAATTGGAATATGAAGCCATAATTTACAGTATATCAAATCATCTTGTTTTCAGTAAGAGAAAATCCGAAATGTCTATGGAGATTCTCAGTCATCCAGCTCATTGTTGTGCCAAAGGTGCTTTTTCAAAAGGCACCTGGAGTTTGTTTTTCCTTGAAGACATTTCACTTCTCATACAAGAAACTTCTTCAGTTCTGACTGAATGGTGGAGGATGGAAAGATTTGGAACTGCTGAAGGACTATGTTGTAAACCGGACATAGATTCAGCAGTTCCAAGGTTCCACACCCATTTGCTCCTCCAAGTAGCCTTAACAACTCTCAGAAAGACTGCTAATGACTAGATGACTGCAAGGAATATAAATCCTTTCATCCTCCACCATTCAGTCACAACTGAATAAGCTTCTGAGATGAAAAGCGAAATGTCTTCAAGGGAAAACAAAGACCAGTTGTCTTTTGAAAAAGCACCTTTGGGCGGAAATCCAGAATATGAAGAACTTAGCCCACTGAATTGCATAAGAGAAAGATGTCATTAAGAATGTGGTGAGGGAAATGAGGGCAGCTAAAAAAGTCATTTACGTAAAATTATACAATGACCAATTGTAAGAGAGAAAAATAATGACTGAAGAGAAAGCTAAATTTTGGAGGTTTCCTGAGAGAGCAAAGATGGAAAAAAAAGAAGTTATAGCATTCTCATAAATGCCCTAAGGAGAAAAACCTTTTGCAATGGAACTACTTTCCTTAGGAAATAAGAATAAGGCAAGGAGTCTGTTTTGGCATCTGCAATAGAGATTGATAGATAAAGAGAATCACCTTTCATTTGCCACTTGCAAGCAGAGTAATTAAAGCCCATGCCACCAGTCCTTGACTGATTTTGCTCAGTGTGCTTCTGAGCTTCTGGAAACCAGTTGATTTCAGTAAATCCTTCTAATTCATATATTGCCCCGAGTAATCTTTCTGTTTCTGTTTAGACGGTGCCTTATTCAAGATGTACAGAAAGTTGCTCCCCAGGTTATGCCAAGCTTGAGAGAGAGGGAGCACCAGTTTGCTGCTACGACTGTTCTCTGTGTATGAAAGGAACATTCTCTGTGCAAAAAGGTACAGTAGGTGGCTCCAAAAAGAAAAAAAGAAAGAAAGAAAAAATCAGGATACAATCAATATTCTCTCTTGCTTTGGGTGGTATTTGATAAAGAAGCAAGAAAAACATTAAATTTCTTGAAGGCATCCACAAACTTTTCAAAGATTGGGCACTATCACTAAATTTTGTATGATGATGTGAACATTAAAATAAATAATGAAAGGTTGTTGAGAGCTGATAATCACATTTATATTTAGCCTTTAAAAAAAGAATGTTGACTATTTTAACAAATATTGTGTCATATGGATATCTCTGGGCAGAAATATTATATTATTCCTTGAAAATGAAGTAATTGATTTTTGTTTCGGTTTTCATGCTCCTACAGCTGCAGAAACAGATACATGCTAACTATTTTTTTTCAGATGCATCCCAATGTGACAAGTGTCCAGATGACCATCATTCCAATAAGAAGAGAGATCAGTGTGTCCCCAAAAGTATAAGCTTCTTATCCTATGAAGAATTGTTGGGATTTATCCTGGCTTTCTTTGCCATTGCTTTGTCCCTGACCACTGCCTTTATTCTGGGAAGCTTCATTAAATACCGAGAAACTCCCATAGTCAAAGCCAACAACTGTGAACTCACCTACATCCTCCTGGTTTCACTCCTGCTTTCTTTCTTGACCTCTCTTCTATTCATTGGTCGCCCCATAAAAATGACTTGTTTTCTTCGACAAACCATTTTCAGTATTGTTTTCTCAGTTGCTGTATCTTCTGTGCTGGCCAAGACGGTAATGGTGGTGGTGGCCTTCCTGGCCACAAAGCCAGGCAGTAGCATGAGGAAATGGCTAGGGAAGAGTCTGGCCAACTCTATTGTCTTATTCTGCTCTGGTATTCAAGTAGGCATCTGTATGATATGGCTGGGAATTTTCCCCCCATTCCCAGATTCTGACTTTCATTCCCAACCAGGACACATCTTGTTGCAGTGCAATGAAGGCTCAGTTGCCATGTTCTACACTGCCCTTGGCTATATGGGTTTTCTGGCTGCCATTTGCTTCTTGGTGGCATTTTTGGCTCGAAAGCTGCCAGGGAGCTTCAATGAAGCCAAACTGATCACCTTCAGCATGTTGGTTTTTTGTAGTGTATGGATCTCCTTTGTACCCACCTACTTGAGCTCCAAAGGGAAATACATGGTAGCCGTGCAGATCTTCTCCATCCTGGCCTCCAGCCTGGGTTTACTAGTCTGCCTCTTTATCCCCAAATGCTACATTATTATCCTGAGACCTGCCATGAACACCAAAGAAAATCTGATGATAAAAAATCATTAAGTCTCCTGATGTTGGTTTTTATTTTTGTACAGTTTACAATCAGTATAAAATCACATACTTTGAACTCATGTTTTATGTGTTGTAGCTTATCTTTCTTCATTCCATGTGAATTTTGTATTATAATAATTGAGTAGTAAAGTTGCTAAAACAACTCAAACTATTTGAAATAATGATATCCTTCAATTGCTATAATCTGAATTCATGTTAAATCATAAGTATCATTAATGACATTAATACATTTTCTGAAACCAGGCCAGAGATGTTACCAGAGATGTTCTGACATAGTTTTAGATTAAAGTAAAGACTATGGCTAATGATGATGTGTGGGTTTTTTTTTGCTATATAGAGATGATAGATAGATAGATAGATGATAGATAGATAGATAGATAGATAGATAGATAGATAGATAGATAGATAGATAGATAGATAGATAGATAGATAGATAGATAGATGAGATAAATAGATGAGATAAATAGATTAGATAAATCGATGAGAGAGAGAAACAGAGAGATAGATAATATTGTATATATTAAGAATTGATAAAATATCAACATGAACACTGGGGCAACTTTTATTTTTTCTCCATAATTTGAATAAATTAATGAGACAAATTATTTTTTTAGACTGTCTTCAATCAAAAGAAAAATATGTACAATTCTGAATGATTTGAAAATAAAAGTCATGTAGACACCTGATGTGACAATGAAGGTGTGCTTATGAGAAGTATTAAAATGGATTTTTGTTTTTTATCCAAGTCCATATCCATATCCATTTCCATATACATATAGTTTGTGTGAGTGTGTGTGTGTCTGTGTGTGCTGCCATCCTACCAATTCGAAAGCATGTAAATGCAAGTAGATAAATAGGTACCATTTCAGTGAGAAAGTAACAATGTCCTGTGCACCTTCGGTGTATTGTCATGCCAGCCACATGACCATGAAAGCATCTTCAGACAAAGCCGGTTTTTCGTTTATGAATCAAAGATAAGCACCAGTCCTTGGGTTGATCAAGACTGACAGAGGAAATCTTTACCTATACCTACCTAAACCTTTACCTTTAAATATATAAGGTTTTTTTTCTGTGCATGTGTCTTTTCTTTGTCTTTGTTTTTTTGTCTAATGTAGAACATATTAGGAATGCTATGTCATGTAAGTCAGTACTACTTTTATTTGATCTTGTCTTGGTAATGCCATTACCTCGGCCTTTTACACCAAGGCTTTTCAACCGGTGGTACGCTTACCACCGGTGGTACTTTAGCAACTGGCAGGTGGTACGTGAACCCTAGCCAAGTGTAGCAGGGGAGGGAAGAAGCTATAGAGGTGCCACACAAACCTGGAGGAGATCAGCTGGAGCTGCAGGGCTCGGCAGATGCCCCAGGATCTGCGCGCGCGGTTGCATGCTGATTGGAGCTTCTGGTGCACCCAGAAGAGAAAAGGAGGAAGAGGAGGCGGAGAGAGGAGAAGCTATAAAAGGAGCAGGTTTTGTGGGAGAGGGAGAGGAAAAAAACACATGGAGAAAGAGAGAGAAGAGAAGAGGCTTTTGTTAGCAAAGCGGTGAGGAGAGAGCGAGCGAGCGGCCTTTGCATGCAAAGAGTGAGTGAAAGAGCGAGAGGCTTTTGCAAACAAAGGGTGAGTGAGTGGAAGCGAGTGAGGGGCTTTTGCGAGCAAAGGGTGAGAGAAAAAGGGAAAAGTGAGGGGGAAAAGGGAAAAAGGAAAGGCATTGACTTCTGACTTCCTTGGTTGGACAAGAAGGAAGCATTAACACTGAACATCAGCTTTTTACTTTTCCATAATATTATAAACTAATCATTTCTATAGCAACAAATGAATCTAACCAGTAAAGCCCAAAATCCCCCCCTTTTTTTAATCATCAAGTTTTTGATAACTTGATAAGCACTGGTGGTACTAGAATGTTGTCATGTCCTAAAAGTGGTACAATCTGTGAAAAGGTTGAAAAGCTCTGTTCTACACTATCTGTCTTTGGATATTCAGAAAGCACTGGGAAAGCAAAGCCCTCACAAATGCAATTGCAATGTATGTCTTTTTATTCACATACTGATCAATTTCACTCATTATGCTAAGTCAGGATTCTAGACTGTCCTAATTTTGATTTCTGTCATTGTAGCGTCTTACCTATCCTAGTTACTTCTGGGTTATCTGCAAAGATGAGAAAAATGTACTCCCTCCAATTCTTTACCAAATCAAAGTGTCCAGTGCCCAGCACTCAATAAGAATATACTTGGTGGTTGGACTTCCGGTTCCGGTCGCAGCGCCCGCGGACGTGCAGAGAACTCGTTCTCTTGGCCGTCCGGTTTCCCCCCGCCGGTAGACCCTGGATAGGGTCGAAAGTCGCCCTGTAGGGGCGACCACCGTAGAGGAGGGCACTCGTTGATCGCGGAGGGAGCGGCGGCTCCCTCTGCGGTCTGAGAAAACCACCTTTGGGCCGACGGGGAAAAGATCGGCCAGTAACATGGCCGATCACTCAGCTGCTCCAGCCGAAAGTCACAGCAACATCTAAGCGAAAAGAACCACCGTGGAAGATCCGGGTGAGACCTTTCCTTCCCTCTTGTTAATTTACCTTTTTCCCTGCTAACAGCTTTAAGAACTATTTCCCTATTTTGAGAAAGCAGCGTTTGATTACTGGGGAAAACGGGTTTTGGAAAAACAATTATTGTTTTTTTTACTATTTTATTTTGTCTACATAAGCAGTTGGAACTCGAGCATCCGGGTTATTGTGACTTTCTGTTTTGGCTTGTTTATCTTCAGTTTAGGTGAAAATCCTTAGGGAGGGGGTGGAATGTTCTTTTTTTCTCCCCCCCCCCTCCTGAACAGTACTGCCTAAAAAACTTTTTGCTCTCTGGGCGGACTTATGTAGATTCTTTTGGATACAATGCATCCTGGGACTTGGCATGAAGCCCAGAAACTTGACTGATACAATGTAACTTGCTCCATTTGAACTCCCACTTCCTGATTTTGGCGTGATGCCCAGACTGGATTACAACATAACAACTGACTGCCAGTTTTTATCTCTGTGCTGGACTTGACTATTGGTTTTTTTTTCTCTATCTTTCTTTGGAAATATATCTCTGTCTGCATTTTATATTTTATAACGCTGCAATCTATTCTTTAAGCTGAATTTCTTTAAAAAAAAAGAAGAAGATGGCCTACTCACAGATTAATTATGGACTTATATTAGAAAAAATCTTGGAAACGAGACTGGAACTTAAAGAACATATTAGATCGCTTAGTTTCAAGGAGGACTCAGAATTAAAAATTGAAGCTCAACCTTTGATTGACTATGATACACAATCAGATCTACAACTTAATGAGATGGATGGAATACATTTACAATCTATTGAATCTACTGAATTTATTGAAGAGGAAGAGGACACATCCTACATGATGGATTTCTTTGATGATCAAAGGCAGAACTCAACTAAAACATTTACAACTTTAAAAGCAACAGGATTGGACTTCCAAATACGAGGCACAAAAAACGTTGACAACATGACAGTACAGACAACACTGGATAAAAGGGAAAAAGAATATGATTGGACTCAATGGTGGGAAAAGGCCTTTAGCCAGTTACTAAGATGGGAGGATTTAGAGGCCCTGTTGTGGAAACCTACCTGGCACAAAAAGAAAGCTAGAATTAGATTTAAAAATAAGAGTTAAAATTTTATTTGATGGGTAAAAAGGGCTTCTGGACGTTGATTGAACTAATATTTTTGAGATCTTTAAGGTTACTTTGGTATGAGTCAACACTAGATTTAAATTATGGATTTGATTATGATTTGGAATGGCAATAAGAATAATTGGAAAATTTATAATTAAAGGAGTTAGATTGAGATTGAGACTGGTGAAATATTATTGATATTTTTATTTATAAGAATTGAATGGTAATTAGTGAGGTATTAAATGGATTAAATTGAAACAATTGAGGAATCTTTTAGGGACATGGACTGATCTATGAAAATATTGGATAGAATATATGAAATAGAATATAGTTGAGAAATATTAAGATATAATAGTTATATTACTTGTTTATGATAGAAATAATTATTGTCCTATTATTATTATTATAATGTTATTATATTACTATGTCTAATGCAATAGTTTTAAAATATATAAATTCATGTTTATTTACATAATATGTATGTGAAATAGAATAAGAGATATAATTTGATTGAGAAGCATAAATTGAAATTGGAATAATAGATAGAGGTGAGAAACAATTTATATTTTAGGAATGCTCGAATTGTATACCATAAGAGGGAACTTTTAAAGTAGTAGTTTAAATTGTATATGTATGACTGTATTTTTTGTTGTGTTCTATGGAGTGCCCTATCTCCACGATGTGTTATAAGCACTTGGCTGTAAAACAAACAAAAACTAATAAAACTTGTTATGGAAAAAAAGAATATACTTGGTGGTTGTCCCATGCACACCATCTCAGAAGAGATGATCTGAACATCATAGAAAATCCTGCCATTCCTTTGCAAGGGTCACACACTTCTGGTTCCCAGATATGTGAAGTATGTATGTATGTATGTATGTATGTATGTATGTATGTATGTATGTATGTATGTATGTATGTATGTTTTGGCTTACTTTGGATCTAGGATTTCTCTCATTTCCTGTGAGAGAAACGGAGGAGAACAGATGTTTTTGGCTATGAAAATCATATACATAACAATCTAAAAGATAAGTTATGGGGACCCCGTTAATTTTTTTTAAAAAGCAGGGCCTCTTTCTAAATAAAATATTTATTGGATTTGCCATCCTTCACCTTAAAAAAAGAGTGGAAACCATTAAGCAATAGTAGAGGTATAATACAGCTGAAGAAATCATGCAAACTTGGCTTTCCCTGAATGTGCTTTCAGTTGACTCTTATCATTTGCTTTTAATCATCTCAAATCCCGAAACCGAAGGGAAAAAATACTCCTAATGGGCAACTTGATATTTTAATTTTTGATAAACATCATGACAACTTTTCTTCTCATGATTTTCTTTTTCATATATATAAATGTTTTATTCATTTTCTATTTTGACATACAAGTGCTCAATAGACAATGTGATGATTAAGTCCATTAGTAATTCTGTGGTACATATAAGCTTCTTCCAACTAAGTCCACTATTACACCCGCCAGTACATCCTCTCTTCTTCTGGCAATAACCATTTTTCCGCATCAAGCAAATACAATTCTTATTATTGTTAGTAAACATACAATTGCATATCAACATTTGTTACACTTTTCTAATAATATCAATAATATCAGTTTAATATATCATATGCTTTCTAGCCAAAGCATATCTTAATTGCATTTGCACTCAATTTCCACTTATTTAATCCATATCCTGTTTTTGATTTTTTCAATTTCAATTTCCCATCCATGTTCAAAGTATCGCAATCATTTATAATTTTGAAACAAGTTGTATTTGGGCAACCAAAAGCATCCCTTATTCAAAAATTTTAACATATTTTTATTTCCCTTTTCATACCAAGATATAATATTCTAATTATAAATCCTAACTATCTAGTTATAATAATACTTCTATTTCTAACATTCTATTCTTAACCATATTCAAACCTCTAATTAATAATATGGCATCCCCTCTAATAGGTCAAAGCTTCTGTTTCCTTCAATCTTACTCTAGCTTTCTTTCTTTCCCAACTAACTTTCCAAGTCAGTGCATTTAGATCATCAAATAATTCTTCCTCTATTTTTGTATATATTATTTGGAACAAGAGAAACAATTTGGTTAAAGTATTTTTGGAAGAGCTAGCCTGTTGATATTCATTAAATCGCCTCCCTCCTTCTCCAGTTGCCTACAGTTCTGTTAACGATTTTATCTTCCATTCCATCAGCTCTCCTTCCTTGTCATACAGTATGTTCTGAAACTTGGGTTCATAAAATGTCTTTTACATTTCCAGTATTATCGTTGTGTCTTCTGAGTTTTCATTTATCTGAGTCTTGTCATTAGTTTCTTCCTTTAGATCTTCAATATTTGTGTCAGTATTCTCTAGTTTTCCTTCTATTTTCTGGGTTGCTGGTTCCTTCTTTGTAGTTGTTTTCTGAGTTTGTAGATTTAGGTTAGAAAATTGTTCTTTTATCTCCTTTGTGTTATTATTAATCTGCTCACAAGCTAAAGTAATTGTTTTTTGTATTAATTTCATCATGGAGAGAATTTCTTTCTGTGTTTCATCAGTATTTTCTTGGTGATATGGCAAGTTAAGGCTACTGGGAACAGATGTTAAAGATGATGTTTTACTATTTAACGCCGAGTATGGAACATTCATTTTATTATTTTTTTTGTTTTTTTTATAAGTAGTCTTTATAGATTTATCCAACCAACTGTCCGTTCTTGAGTCTCCCCTAAGCAGATACAGATAAAATTCAATTTTTTCTGTCCAGTAAGGAATATATCCTTTCTGTCCAGGGAGAAAAAAGAACCATTGAAGGTTGTTCAACAATCAAGATTTATAATCCAAAGTGTTCCATATGTTTCTTCTACAAGAAAATAATTCCACAATACAGTTCTGAAAGTCAGTATTTATGTTCAAAATTCAGACAGACCAAATTTAGAATATTTATCATCTCTGCCACCCAGATAAGCAGCCCCCAAGCCTGTTCCTTTTTTCGCAGCTGAAATTCTCAGTGGTAAAAGGAGGAGTTTCCGGTGACGTCACTGCAAGATGGGCACTGGGGAATGAATTTCTACCAGCTGGGGAGTCCAATAGGACCAAAAGTCAACCCGTAGAGGCGACTGGCCAAAGGGTGAAACTTTTCAGATCGCGGGCCAGTGGTAGCTGGCCTGCTTGATTCAAAGGAGCCCTCTGGACCAGCAGGAAGAAAGGCTGACCGCACCCATGTGGTCTGCCACAAGCAGCTGATCGTCGGAGACAACAAATTTTAAAGCGGAAGGCAAACAGCCAATCTGGGTGAGACTACTTTTCTTATCTCTCTACAAGTGGTTACCAGTTCTGTGAAACAGCATTCCAATAGCATTCAAAAACAAAGCACCTAGCTCCAGGGGGGGTTTCCTTACCCCTCCCTCCTGAAGTATAAGTGGCAGTTTAAGCTTTGGGGAAATTAAAACTGACTTATAACAATATAAGCTGACTGAGGCATAAAAGAAGGATAACTTGGAAAATGTTGGGTTTTATAAATCTTCTTTGTTTATTTTTTGCTTGGAAACCATCGGGTTTTTAACTTCTTAAACTTTTTCAAAGTATGGTGGCAATGGACATCTAATGACTCTTCAACATCTTTATCAACGATTTGGACAAGGGGATAGATGGGGAACGCATCAAATTTGCAGACGACACCAAGCTGGCAGGAACAGCCAACACTCCAGAAGACAGGCTTAAGATACAGGAGGATCTGGACAGACTTGAACACTGGGCACTATCTAACAAAATGAAATTCAATGGTGAAAAAAGCAAGGTTCTACATTTAGGCAAGAAAAACCAAATGTACAGTTATAGTATAGGGGGTACCTTGCTCAATAGCAGTAACTGTGAGAGGGACCTCGGAGTCCTAATGGATAATCACTTAAATATGAGCCAGCAGTGTGCTGCAGCTGTCAAAAACTAATCAAGAAGAGAAGCAACCTAGAACTAAGGAGAAACTTCCTGACAGTTAGAACAATTAACCAGTGGAACAACCTGCCTCCAGAAGCGGTGAATGCTCCAACACTGGAAGCTTTTTC
>JALGBA010001632.1:0-51896 GCA_023970755.1 Azemiops feae | reverse complement strand
TGCGACCTCCCCCTGAGAAGTTAGCCTTGGTTGTCTCTTGCATTTCTTGGCAAAAATCCAATAAAGCATGAAAATCCAATAAAGCATGAAAAGTCAAAATGTGAAACTGACCTCAAATTCGAAAAATATACATATATTCATGTTCCCCCCAGGTTGGGGAATCCGAAAAACCATATGTTTTCCTTCTGCGACCTCCACCTGAGAAGTTAGCCCTGGATGTATTTTGCATTTGTTGTCAAAAATCCAATAAAGCATGAAAATCCAATAAAGCATGAAAAGTCAAATGTGAAACTGACCTCATATTCGAAAAGTATACATATATTCATGTTCCCCCCAGGTTGGGGAATCCGAAAAACCATATGTTTTCCTTATGCGACCTCTGCCTGAGTAGTTAGCCCTGGTTGTATCTTGCATTTGTTGGCAAAAATCCAATAAAGCATGAAAATCCAATAAAGCATGAAAAGTTAAAATGTGAACCTGACCTCAAATTCGAAAAGTATACATATATTCATGTTCCCCCCAGGTTGGGGAAGCCGAAAAACCATATGTTTTCCGTCTGCGACCACCCCCTGAGAAGTTAGCCTTGGTTGTCTCTTGCATTTCTTGGCAAAAATCCAATAAGCATGAAAATCCAATAAAGCATAAAAAGTCAAAATGTGAAACTGACCACAAATTCGAAAAGTATACATATATTCATGTTCCCCCCAGGTTGGGGAATCCGAAAAACCATATGTTTTCCTTCTGCGACCTCCACCTGAGAAGTTAGCCCTGGATGTATTTTGCATTTGTTGTCAAAAATCCAATAAAGCATGAAAATCCAATAAAGCATGAAAAGTCAAAATGTGAAACTGACCTCATATTCGAAAAGTATACATATATTCATGTTCCCCCCAGGTTGGGGAATCCGAAAAACCATATGTTTTCCTTATGCGACCTCCGCCTGAGTAGTTAGCCCTGGTTGTATCTTGCATTTGTTGGCAAAAATCCAATAAAGCATGAAAATCCAATAAAGCATGAAAAGTTAAAATGTGAACCTGACCTCAAATTCGAAAAGTATACATATATTCATGTTCCCCCCAGGTTGGGGAAGCCGAAAAACCATATGTTTTCCGTCTGCGACCTCCCCCCGAGAAGTTAGCCTTGGTTGTATCTTGCATTTCTTGGTAAAAATCCAATAAAGCATGAAAATCCAATAAAGCATGAAAAGTCAAAATGTGAAACTGACCTCAAATTCGAAAAGTATACATATATTCATGTTCCCCCCAGGTTGGGGAAGCCGAAAAACCATATGTTTTCCATTTGCGACCTCCCCCTGAGAAGTTAGCCCTGGTTGTATCTTGCATTTGTTGGCAAAAATCCAATAAAGCATGAAAATCCAATAAAGCATGAAAAGTCAAAATGTGAACCGGACCTCATATTCGAAAAGTATACATATATTCATGTTCCCCCCAGGTTGGGGAAGCCGAAAAACCATATGTTTTCCATCTGCGACCTCCCCCCGAGAAGTTAGCCTTGGTTGTCTCTTGCATTTCTTGGCAAAAATCCAATAAAGCATGAAAATCCAATAAAGCATGAAAAGTCAAAATGTGAACCTGAAATCAAATTCGAAAAGTATACATATATTCATGTTATCCCCAGGTTGGTTAATCCGAAAAACCATATTTTTTCCGTCTGCGACCTCCCCTGACAACGTAGGCCTGGAGTATCTTGAATTTGTTGGGCAAAAATCCAATAAGCATGAAAAGTCAAAATGTGAACCTGACCTCAAATTGAAAAAGTATACATATAGTATGTTCCCCCAGGTTGCGGGAAGCCAAAAAAAAAAATATATGTTTTCCATCTGCGACCTCCCCCTGAGAAGTTAGCCCTGGTTGTATCTTGCATTTGTTGTCAAAAATCCAATAAAGCATGAAAAGTCAAAATGTGAACCTGACCTCAAATTCGAAAAGTATAGATATATTCATGTTCCCCCTAGGTTGGGGAAGCCGGAAAACCATATGTTTTCCGTCTGCGACCTCCCCCTGAGAAGTTAGCTCTGGTTGTTTCTTGCATTTCTTGGCAAAAATCCAATAAAGCATGAAAATCCAATAAAGCATGAAAAGTCAAAATGTGAACCTGACCTCAAATTCGAAAAGTATACATATATTCATGTTCCCCCCAGGTTGGGGAAGTCAAAAAACCATATGTTTTCCATTTGCGACCTCCCCCTGAGAAGTTAGCCCTGGTTGTATCTTGCATTTGTTGGCAAAAATCCAATAAAGCATGAAAAGTCAAAATGTGAACCTGACCTCAAAAATTCGAAAAAAGTATACATATTTCATGTTCCCCCCAGGTTGGGGAATCCGAAAAACCATATGTTTTCCATCTGCGACCTCCCCCTGAGAAGTTAGCCCTGGTTGTATCTTGCATTTGTTGGCAAAAATCCAATAAAGCAGAAAAAGGCAAAATGTGACCCTGACCCCAAATTCGAAAACTATACATATATTCATGTTCCCCCCAGGTTGGGGAATCCAAAAAACCATATGTTTCCCATCTGCGACCTCCCCCTGAGAGTTAGCCCTGGTTGTATCTTCAATTTGTTGGCAAAAATCCAATAAAGCATGAAAAGTCAAAATGTGAACCTGACCCCAAATTCGAAAAGTATACATAAGTTTCATTTCCCCCCAGGTTTGGGAATCCGAAAAACCCTATGTTTTCCTGTCTGCGACTCCCCCTGAGAAGTTAGCCCAGGATGTATCTTGCATTTGTTGGCAAAACTCCAATAAAGCATGAAAAGTCAAAATGTGAAACTGACCTCAAATTCGAAAAGTATACATATATTCAGGTTCCCCCCAGGTTGGGGAATCCGAAAAACCATATGTTTTCCGTCTGCGACCTCCCGCTGAGAAGTTAGCCCTGGTTGTATCTTGCATTTGTTGGCAAAAATCCAATAAAGCATGAAAATCCAATAAAGCATGAAAAGTCAAAATGTGAACCTGACCTCAAATTCGAAAAGTATATGTATATTCAGGTTCCCCCCAGGTTGGGGAAGCCGAAAAACCGTATGTTTTCCGTCTGCGACCTCCCCCTGAGAAGTTAGCCCTGGTTGTATCTTGCATTTGTTGGCAAAAATCCAATAAAGCATGAAAAGTCAATAAAGCATGAAAAGTCAAAATGTGAACCTGACCTGAAATTCGAAAAGTATACCTATATTCATGTTCCCCCCAGGTTGGGGAAGCCGAAAAACCATATGTTTTCTGTCTGCGACCTCCCCCTGAGAAGTTAGCCCTGGTTGTATCTTGCCTTTGTTGGCAAAAATCCAATAAAGCATGAAAAGTCAAAATGTGAAACTGACCTCAAATTCGAAAAGTATACGTATATTCATGTACCCCCAGGTTGGGGAAGCCGAAAAACCATGTTTTCCATCTGTGACCTCCCCCTGAGAAGTTAGCCCTGGTTGTATCTTGCATTTGTTGGCAAAAATCCAATAAAGCATGAAAAGTCAAAATGTGAACCTGACCTCAAATTCGAAAAGTATATGTATATTCAGGTTCCCCAAAGGATGGGGAAGCCGAAAAACCCTATGTTTTCCGTCTGCGACCTCCCCCTGAGAAGTTAGCCCTGGTTGTAGCTTGCATTTGTTGGCAAAAATCCAATAAAGCATGAAAATCCAATAAACCATGAAAAGTCAAAATGTGAACCTGACCTCAAATTCGAAAAGTATACATATATTCATGTTCCCCCCAGGTTGGGGAAGCCAAAAAACCATATGTTTTCTGTCTGCGACCTCCCCCTGAGAAGTTAGCCCTGGTTGTATCTTGCATTTGTTGGCAAAAATCCAATAAAGCATGAAAAGTCAAAATGTGAACCTGACCTCAAATTCGAAAAGTATACATATATTCAGGTTCCCCCCAGGTTGGGGAAGCCGAAAAACCATATGTTTTTCGTCTGCGACCTCCCCCTGAGAAGTTAGCCCTGGTTGTATCTTGCATTTGTTGGCAAAAATCCAATAAAGCATGAAAATCCAATAAAGCATGAAAAGTCAAAATGTGAACCTGACCTCAAATTCGAAAAGTATACATATATTCATGTTCCCCCCAGGTTGGGGAAGCCGAAAAACCCTGTTTTCTGTCTGCGACCTCCCCCTGAGAAGTTAGCCCTGGTTGTATCTTGCATTTGTTGGCAAAAATCCAATAAAGCATGAAACGTCAAAATGTGAACCTGACCTCAAATTCGAAAAGTATACGTATATTCAGGTTCCCCCCAGGTTGGGGAAGCTGAAAAACCCTATGTTTTCTGTCTGCGACCTCCCCCTGAGAAGTTAGCCCTGGTTGTATCTTGCATTTGTTGGCAAAAATCCAATAAAGCATGAAAAGTCAAAATGTGAACCTGACCTCAAATTCGAAAAGTATACGTATATTCAGGTTCCCCCCAGGTTGGGGAAGCCGAAAACCATTATGTTTTCCGTCTGCGACATCCCCCTGAGAAGTTAGCCCTGGTTGTATCTTGCATTTGTTGGCAAAAATCCAATAAAGCATGAAAAGTCAAAATGTGAACCTGACCTCAAATTCGAAAAGTATACGTATATTCAGGTTCCCCCCAGGTTGGGGAAGCCGAAAAACCCTATGTTTTCCATCTGCGACCTCCCCCTGAGAAGTTAGCCCTGGTTGTATCTTGCATTTGTTGGCAAAAATCCAATAAGCATGAAAAGTCAATAAAGCATGAAAAGTCAAAATGTGAACCTGACCTGAAATTCGAAAAGTATACATATATTCATGTTCCCCCCAGGTTGGGGAAGCCGAAAAACCATATGTTTTCTGTCTGCGACCTCCCCCTGAGAAGTTAGCCCTGGTTGTATCTTGCATTTGTGACCACGCCTGATTTTACAACCTCTTTCGCCACTGTCATTAAGTGAGTCCAGCTTCTCCCATTGACTTTAATTGTCAGAAGCTGGCTGGGAAAGTTGCAAAGGGTGATCACATCACCCCGGGATGCTGCAACCCTCGTGCGCACAGGCTGGTCGCCAAGCGCCCGGTCGTAGCCAGGAAAGGGAAGCTTCAGGCTTGGGAGGTCCAGGACACCTGAAATCCGAAATCCGTGTCCTGCCAGCCTATGAGGCACAGGGCTCTGTCGATTCCAAGATAGATCTGGAGGGAGGAGAGAGGTTGCCCCCCCCCGTTGACCTCCTCAATACTTCAGAGATTGTCCTGGGAGCAAGGAGGATTCTCATCCGATCCCTGGAAGGGAAGGATTTTCTCCTGCCCGTTCCTTCCCGTCTCTAAACTTACAACCACAATTGGGTTGTAAATTGCTGAGGTCACGAGCCAAGTTGGACCTGATTTTATGAAGGTTGTTAAGTGAATCACCGCTGTCATTAAGCGAGTGGTTATGAAGCGAATCAGGCTGTGATTAAGCAACTCCGGCTTCTCCAAAACTGGCAAAAAAGAGTCACAGATGGTGATCAGGTGACTGCTTCAAGTGAACAAAAAAGTTTGAGAAAATTTTTCAGTCATATCCTGACAAAATATAGAGACAATATAATCGACACAATTGATCAATTTTAGGAAACATTTTGGGAGAGCAGATGACAAATAAAATGAACAGAGAAAAAAAAAGATTATTCATAAACTCTTTGAAAACAACAGGTTGATTCCCAGAAAGAATGGGGGTCAAGGTTGAACTGCTGTTGAAACATTTGAACACTTATTGCTATTCAAAGAACTTGCCAAAGAACTGGGGGGAGGGGAGGGTGAGAAGGAAGGCAGACGACCCAAGAATAGAGCGGGTGAGCCAAGAACCCACCAAGGCCGCTACTGCAGGTGTCCGAAAAGAAGGGAACGGTTCTCAAAACAAAAAACTGAGGCATAATTGGACAGCACGATCACTATTGGGGGGGGAGATGGGGAAGTTACTGTTTAAATACATAGCACTGCATGGGAAAACCTCAGAGCTGGTTTCAATTCCTCAATGCCGAAACGGTGTACTCAATAAACTTTCGCTTTTGGGATTGCAAAGTTCCTGAGAGTCCTGCTTCTCTTGGGTTTGCTAGTTGCAGGGTTGAGAATGGGTTTATCAGGCTAATCCTCTCCCCGGTAATCCTGATGGAAAACACATTCAGATGTGCTAATTCCACTTGACTGTAATATTACATTAACAAAACTGCAAATCTGAAAGAACAAATCTCCCACCAAGTCTTTTTTTCAGCCTGAAAAGTGAGCGAGGATCCTTTCTGAGTTTCTTTCTCTGCCTTTTATGCAGCCGCAGGATTCCCCCCTCTTGTCTGATCCTTCCCCGGGCAGCCTCTCTTCTCCTCGTCCCAAACGTCATTCTCACGTATCCTGACCCTTCCTAAACAGATCGTGGGAACACTGGTGATATTACTTGGTCTCAGTAAAGTACTCACAAACAATTTTGTGATGTGATTAGAAACCTGAGGGGTGGATGGTATGATAACTAAGTGGATAAAAACTGTCTTCAAAATGATACTCAAATCATTTTTACTCTTTTTAAATCTTTCTATGAAACCTGAAGGTTATGGATAACAATGTGCCATTGGTCATCAATTTTTCTATGTTGTCATTAATACAGTAGAGTTGATCAATCTCCGTCATGCAATATTTGATCTAAGATGTAGATCTTAGACTAAGCTAATTTGATGTGATTTAAAGAATATCAAGTTTTTCAGTGTACAAGCCTTATTTGAAACTTCATTTTAAAAGTTTGCTAAAATAACAAAGTTCTGCCTCTGGAAGGGGCGGCTGGGGAGGCGCTTTGGGGCCGTCCGCCCAGTCCAGACTCGGGGGGGAAAGTCCTTCAAGCAGCAGCGTCCATCCTTCCTCCCGATCCCTGGCAGGAGGGGGAGAGGAAGGCAGCCCAGGGAGGGCCACAGCCCCATTCCCCACTTTCCCATCTGATGGGACACACGGCCCTCCAAGGGCACACAAGCAGCTCGGGGGCCCCAGAGGGAACCCTTCAGGGGGCGGAGGGGCTCCTGCTTGGGCCGGGGTCAGACTAGGTGATCTCCAGGGACCCCTCCAGCCCTGGGATCCTCTGGGACCCCCCCCAAAAGAACCGGGAAGGCTGCTGGCCTGCGTCCCCCCTCCACCCCCCCAAGCTCCCCCTTTGGGGAACCTTCCCTGACTCCCGGTTGGAGAGGAGAGAAAATCTCCCTGTGGCTTCCCCCCCCCCTTGAATGGAGGGAGGAAGATTCCCCTCAGGAAAGAGACTCAGGCCACAAAATGGAGGACACTGTGGGGTCTTTGCCAGCTTTAGCTGTCCTCCTCGCTGCCTGGAGGGCCAGCTGGGACTGAAAGGCTGTAGGACTGTAGACCGCTCCTTGCAGGCAGTGTGAGGAACAGCTAAAGCACGGAAAGAGGATTGAGGACCCTGAGTGCTGCCTAGGGAATTCTGGGAGTTGAAGTCCGGACATCTTCAAGTTGCTCAGGGTGGGAAACCCGCCCTAGGAGGCCCTGCGCTGGACAGTGGGACAGATGACCTCCGAGGTCTCTTCCGACTCCCTTTTCCCGCTACTCTAACCACTTCAATCCCTTCATAGGCCAGGCAGGCGGTTGAGGAGGGTTTTTCCAATCTCCTGTACAGGCCAATCAAAGCCTCGGCTGGTGACGTCAGGGGCTCCCCCTAACCCCATTGGCCGGAGCTCACCATGGCAACATGCAGCATCCTTGGTGGGGCTGGACTGCTGGAGTGGATGGCCGGCTCTGTGGGCCTCGCCCCCTGTGAGGTCATAAATAATGCTGTGATGTCGCCCCTGAGGGCAGATATATAAGGCAAAGTATAGGAGAGAAAATCTGAGGCGAGTTGAGGCGAGGCGAGGCAAGGCGAGGAGAGGCGAGGAGAGGAGAGGAGAGGAGAGGAGAGGAGAGGAGAGGAGAGGAGTTCAGTTGAGTTGAAGAGAAGAGAGTGAAGTGGACGACATTGGAGAAGATCGGAGGAGAGCTGAGGAGAGGAGGCCAAAAAGCTTTTTTATTAGTGTGGAAATTCAGCAAGCAAGATTAGAAGATCAGGTAAGACTGCACCTTGATTCTGCAGATTATCTGTCCTCCTATTAAAGATAATAGGGGATGGGGTGGGGTGGGGTGGGGTGGGGTGGGGAATAGAATAGAATAGAATAGAATAGAATAGAATAGAATAGAATAGAATAGAATAGAATAGAATAGAATAGAATAGAATAGAATAGAATAGAATAGAATAGAATAGAATAATTCTTTATTTGTCCACGTGCGATTGGACACACAAGGAATTTGTCACCAGTGCAGAAGCTCACATATAAAGAGCAGGTCACAGGTCATAATCACAGTTACAATCATTAATCGTAAGTTACAAAGAACAATTGATAAATCATAAGAAACCAGTAGGAGAAGGCAGTAGGAAAGATGAGAAGCTGAGAAAAGATGAGACAGTGCTGTGGGAATTGAGTATTCAGCAGAGTGATGGCACGGAGGAAAAAAATTGTATGTCTAGTTGTTTTGGCATGCCATACTCTATAGTGGCGGTCCGAGGGGACAAGTTGAAACAGTTTGTGTCCAGGATGTGAGGGGTCTGTAGAAATTTTCTCAGCCCGCTTTCTGGCTCGTCCAGTGTACAGGTCCTCAGTGTAAGGCAGGCTGGTTGTGATTATTTTTTTCTGCAGTCCTAACTATCCGTTGAAGTCTGTGTCTGTCTTGTTTGGTTGCTGTACTAAACCAGACAATTATAGAGGTGCAAATGGCAGACTCCATAATTCCTCTATAGAACCGTATCAGCAGCTCCGTGGGCAGCCTGAGCTTCCTGAGTTGACACAGGAAGAACATTCTTTGTTGTGCCTTTTTAACGATGCTTCTAATGTGAGGTATCCATTTCAAGTCCTGGGAGATTATAGAACCCATATAGATAGATATAGATATAGATATAGATATAGATATAGATATAGATATAGATATAGATATAGATATAGATATAGATATAGATATAGATATAGATAGATAGATAGATAGATAGATAGATAGATAGATAGATAGATAGATAGAGACAGACAGACAGACAGACAGACAGACAGATGAAAGAGAGATGTTTGTGTTTGTGTCTCTCTTGTGTGTGTGTGTGACAGAAAGAGAGATCAGATTCAGAATCAGAATAGAGCTAGAAGGGACCTTGTAGGTCTTCTAGTCCAAGCCTCTGCTCAAGCAGTAGGAGATCTTCTACCATTTCAGACAAGTGGCTGTCCAGTCTCTTCTTAAAAACCTCCAGTGATGAAGCACCCACAAAAAGATGAAAGAGAGAGAGAGAGATGGGAGCACCAAGGATCCCTCATTTCAACCCAGAGTTACAAACCTTCTCCTTTATTGGTAGGATCTCCTTCCTTCATTCTTCACGGCAGGATGAGCCACAGGCTGAACAAGTTGCCGTTGCTAAAGAAGAAGGACAGCGATGAGTCCAACCTCCAGGTCAATTGTGACCAGCAGCAGTGGGACCCCCAGGAAGCCCATTTCTCTGGCTGCCACCCGTCCACTTCCCCAGACTCAGCCACTCGGCGAGCCACGCAGCTCCTGCCTCTGCTTGTGAAGTCTTCCGCAGCTCCAACGGAGGCCAGGAAGACGGTTCAGCTTCCAGCGCTGGTGCTTCCCGATCTGGGTCAAAGGACAACCCTGAGGACCACTCCAGAGACTGCTCAGGCAGAAGACCAGCAAGGCGAGAAAGAGCCCACCGCCTTGCCAAGGGTGCCCGAGAGGGAAAGGTCTCAGAGGAGCAGCCTCTCCCAGGGGAGAAGACCTTCCAAGGCCGTCCTGCCTTTATATCCAGGTATACACAGTACAGGGCTGGGCTATCTATGGAACCAGCTTTGTCCTATCAAATTAGCCCATCCCACTCTTTCAATCAATCAATCAATCAATCAATCAGAATAGAGGTGCTTCTTGACTTCTGGCCAAAGGTTCCTCGCCTCTTCGAGGTCCTTATCAGAGTCAGCCTTCTCTTGTTTGAGGTGGACACTTGGCTAGTGACCTCGCACGGTTCTTTGTGGAATTTTTCAATATAGTTCATCAAAGATTTGTTCTCCTCTAACTGATGGCATGATCTTCTTCAGGTTTTCTGCAGGTCTTCCATTGTGGTCTTAAGTTGATCCAGTGTCTGCTGGAGACAGCCGTGCTGCTCTTTCATCCATTGATCATCTCTCTGGAATTCCTGGGTCTGGAAGTCAAAGGAGTCTCTCAGCTCATCAGCCTGGAGGTTGGGACCATCAGTGGTCGCTGAGAGATCACCCAAGGATATTGATGGTATGACCATTTCCTCCTTGTTGCTGACCTGTTTGAGAAATGGAGAGACACATCAATCACATCCTCTCTCCGTTCAGGGCTAGTTTTGCTAACCTGCTTCTCCACTCTGGCTTTTTCCTACAATTTTGGAGTCCATCATCTTCTGCTAGCATGAGATGCAGCGGGAGTTAAGAACCAATGGACAATCTGCAAGGGGGTCTCCTGCCAAAGGGCTCTTTAGATATAATCTATCCGGATCAGTTCTCAGCCACACAGCACCAGCTTCAAAATAGCCTATCTGAGGGCACATCAAGAGAAAACCAGCTCTCTGGAGATGTTCCTAATGCTGGGAAAGGTGGAAGGAAAGAGAAGGAGAGGACAATTTGGGGTGAGATTAGTGGATTTGATTACCGTGTTGATGGGTGAACTTTGGGGAGACCTGAAAGTCCGGACTGGGGACAGGTCATCCATCTGCCTCTGTGGTCACTCAGAGTCCACACTGATTTCAATGCTGTCAATCAATGCAGACCAAATTCCCTGGAGAAGTCTGCCATGTTGGGAAAAGTGAAGGAAAGGGAGGAAGAGAAGGATCCCCAGGAAGCAGCTATAGTGGGGATGGGGGCAGGTTGGGAGACCCGGAGGAGCAGACTGGGGACAGATCTCCATGGGGAAAATCTATCTATGTGGCTGCTGAGAGTCAACACCAACTTGGTGATATTAATCAATCCATCAGTCAGTCAGTCAGTCAGATGACCTTCAAGGTCCCTTTCAGCTCTAGGATTTTATTGTCTACTTCCTTTTCATTGTAGCCTTAATCTCCAAAGAGGAAACAAATTAGAGTTAAAACTAGTAAGTGACAATAGCCTCACACATTCATTAAATTGTAACAACTTTGTGTAAAAATCACACATTTGGCCCCTTTAAGGCATCTGTGGCCTTCAATCCCCAGAATCCAGCTGGCTTACTAGGGAATTCTGGGAGATGAAGTTCACACAGGCCAGGTTTGAGAAACACCCACATAATCCATCAATATTGATCTCTTTTCAAACTACTCTGACTCCCATTTGATTCTGACTCCAGTTCAAGGCAGATCATCTCTCGAAACCCTCCAAAGGAGCTGGAATCCTCCATCGGTCACTCTGGCCATCTCTGGCCTGGCTTTGGTGTTTCTGATAACTGGAGAAGGGGGTGACCATTCGAATTAAGATGGACACCTCCCCCCATTACTTACAACTTCCATCTTCAGCAGGAAAGCCAGGCTCAAGCCAGTGTGACTTTGAGACGATCTTTCTCTCTCACCCTTAGCCCAGCTCACAAGGTTGTTGTTGAGGGAAGGATGGAGCCTAAGTTATGTTCATTGCCTTGACCTATTTAGAGAAATAATAAAGGTGGGATAAAAGTCCACTTTATTAAAAATAAAAATAAGTAAATACTTCAGTCCCCAGGCGGAGAGTGTTTGGGAAATAATTATATCTGGCCAACGGTGTCCCTTTTCGGTTAATTTCCCCAAATCCTTGGACCAGGTCAATTTCTACCTTTGGGGGCCCAAGGCCCATCCAACTGGGACATCCTGAAGCCACGTTTGGGGCCCCTGAATCTTGCAGAGTTTTCCCAGCGCAAAGCATGGCTGCCGGCCGGCTGGCCCCAGTCCATCTCTGGAGACCTGCACCTTCCAGGTGGCGGGTGGGGAGTTTGGTCCCAGGTAGGGAGGCTCCTGACACGGCAGGTAGGAGCCCTTCTGGGGTGCTGGGGCTGAACCCCCTTTTCTCATCTCCTCCCCCAAATGGGCCTTCACGGGAACCGTCTCTTCCTCCGGACAAGCCCAGACCAGCGAGACCCTGGCGAGGCCCACAGAGCCGGCCGTCCACTCCAGCGGTCCAGCCCCACCAAGGATGCTGCATGTTGCCATGGTGAGCTCCAGCCAATGGTGTTAGGGGGAGCCCCTGACGTCACCAGCCGAGGCTTTGATTGGCCTGGACCGGAGATTGGAAAAACCCTCCTCAACCGCCTGCCTGGCCTATGAAGGGATTGGCGGCTCTGGAGGGGCTTCTGCAGCCGCCCTGGAAATAGTGACCATTTTTCAGACTTACGACCGTTGCAGCATCCCCGTGGTCTCGTTGTGGGAAAAAGAGCTCATTGTTTTTACAGAGCTGGGAGAGGCCATGCTCGCCTGTGGAGCAAATACATTGCATACATTTTAATCTCATGAGCCTAGCTTGAAGCTGGAGAATTGTATCTAGGAGGGTCTCTGCTACGCTGAAAACCCCTCCTAACCAGAATCCACTGATAGGATAGCAACTTTAGAGACAACCCCTAGGAACTAACAACCATAGAAGGAAATTTGTAAATAAGGGCGGGGAGCGATAAAATTAGAGTAGTGGGAGATGTAATCAGGGGCAGAGATAATTATTATTCCCTTTAGGCACTTTTGAAAGGTTGTGAGGACAGGATTACAGCAGGATTGCGAAGCCAACGAAGAAGAGGTGGGAGGTGAACGTTTAAGGGCAATGGAGAATATAGAGAGCGAATATTGAAGGTTTGAGGTGTGTCCACTGTGTCCTTGCAAAGGAGTACAAATAAATTACCATTGTTTTCCCTTGGAAGTTTTGGCTTGTGGTTTTTATTTCAACTAGACAACAAATCTCACATTGTTATTGCGACACAAGAACTAAGTGGTTAGAGTAGCGGGAAAAGGGAGTCGGAAGAGACCCCGGAGGTCATCTGTCCCACTGCCCAGCGCAGGGCCTCCTAGGGCAGGTTTCCCACCCTGAGCAGCTTGAAGATGTCTGGACTTCAACTCCCAGAATTCCCTAGGCAGCACTCAGGGTCCTCAATCCTCTCTCCATGCTTTAGCTGTTCCTCACACTGCCTGCAAGGAGCGGTCTAGAATCCGGCCTTTCAGTCCCAGCTGGCCCGCCAGGCAGCGAGGAGGACAGCTAAAGCTGGCAAAGACCCCGCAGCGTCCTCCATTTTGTGGCCTGAGTCTCTTTCCTGAGGGGAATCTTCCTCCCTCCATTTCAAGGGGGGGGGAAAAGCCGCAGGGAGATTTTCTCTCCTCTCCAGCGAGGAGTCAGGGAAGGTTCCCCAAAGGGGGGAGGTTGGGGGGGTGGAGGGGGGACGCAGGACAGCAGCCTTCCCGGTTCTTTTGGGGGGGTCCCAGAGGATCCCAGGGCTGGAGGTTCCCCCAGAGGTCACCTAGTCTGACCCCAGCCCAAGCAGGAGCCCCTCCGCCCCCTGAAGGGTTCCCTCTGGGGCCCCTGAGCTGCTTGTGTGCACTTGGAGGGCCGTGTGTCCCATCAGATGGGAAAGCGGGGAATGGGACTGTGACCCTCCCTGGGCTGCCTTCCTCTCCCCCTCCTGCCAGGGATCGGGAGGAAGGATGGACGCTGCTGCTTGAAGGACTTTCCCCCCCCGAGTGGACTGGGCGGACGGCCCCAAAGCGCCTCCCCAGCCGCCCCTTGCAGAGGCGGAGACCACAGCTCCCATCATCCTCAGCCCCCGCTAGGCAGTCCTCAGAGGCCAAAGATGGAGCTCTGGAGGAGGCTCTTCTGTCCCCCGAGGGGGCCGGTGGGCTCAGTGGTCGCAGCCGGAGAGGAGGAGGAGGAGGCCCTCCTGGAAGAGCCCCTGCCAGCCATTCCTGCCCCAGGGAGGTTTGGGGCAGGAGAGCCTCGCTCAGCCCCCGGGAAGCTTTGGCGACTCTGCCCAGGTTGGAGGCGTCGGGAAGGGGCCGAATCCGCAGGGCGTCCCCTGCTTTGCTCAGTCGTGGCTTGGAGCAGGCTAAGAACCGACCAGGATGGCTCCCAAGCCAGGATCAGGGTCGGGGGCTCCTAGGGAAGTCCGGTTAACTGTGGCGTGCTTCCCTTCTGATGGCCGTAAGAAACCATGGTTTGTGCGTTACACAAGACCGGCCGATGACTGGGGATCCCTTCGGGTGTCTGTCTTGTTTTCCAAAACGGAGGTCACATCTTCAGACCAGTCTGGGGGGCCACGGGGGACCCTCCTCTTCCTCAGGGTCACGGAGGGAGGCCGGCCACCTTTTACCCCCCCCCAGGCAATGCCGGACCCCCTTGGGAGACCCGGCCCTGCACGGCTTCTCCCCGACAGGAGCCTCTCCCGGAAAGAGAGGCAGCCCAAGTGAGGCTGGAGAAACCAACAGGCAACCCCGGAACCCATAAACCAGGTTACTCTCTTCCCAGGAATGGGGGGGTTGGGGTCTGCCCTGGACCCCCTCCTCCTTCCTGGCCATCCCCGGCCTTCTCTATGTGTCTCGGCTTGGCTTTCCCTGAGCGCCCATGTATGGGCAGAGGTGGCAGTGGAACATGGGACATGGGCTCCCCCCTGTCGCCAGGACTCAGGTGATAGAACCTGGAGGGGGATTTTGCAAATCTGTTTCCCTTCCCCAACATGAGGGTCCCCAGCTTCCTTCTCCCAAGAGGGGCTCCCCACTCAGCCGGGCAGAGTCCTGTCTAAAGAGCCCCCTTGCCTGGCCTGTGCATGGGAAAGAGTGGCAGGGGAACATGGGATATGGGCTTCCCCATTCCTGGGTCTCTGAAGATGGAAGTTGGGTTTTGCAGATCAGCTTTCCATCTGCAACACGAGGGTCCTGAGCTCCCCTTCCCCCCTCCCTCCCTCCCTCCCTCCCTTCCTTCCTTCCTTCCTTCCTTCCTTCCTTCCTTCCTTCCTTCCTTCCATGGGGCGAGAGGCTGCCTTGATTTCCCCATCTCTTTTCACTTGGTTTTTTTTTCTAACTTCTCTCTGTCTGCTTCTTTGTGTGTGTGTGATTTTTTTTTAACTCTGCAAAGTTCTGGTAACTAGTTTTTCACTAAAGTTGATTTTGTTCAATAGACTGGCTGCACTATTGCATCAGCCTTTTGTGTGGTGCCCTTGAGCATTAACTTTCAAAATAAAGTAAACTTTGGTTCCAACTCAGCAGGCAGCTATTTCAGATCCGTGACATGCTCAGGCATTAACTAGCCCCTGCCATTCAAATGGTCAATTCCCATCTCTTGCCCAATCTCACATTTGGCTACAACATCCATGGCAACTATTGGAGCACATTACACACTTCAGATGCCTCGCTGGACATTCTCTCTACTGGAGAAGGGAATGTCCCCAACTACGGCTGTGGAAGGAAGGAGAACCTCTTGACTCCTCTTGATGGAGCTGACAGGGACATCTCCATCCAGATGTCAACGTTAGCAGCCACCTACAAAGTTCCCCAGGTTTGTGTGTGTTTTTCTGTATCTGGTAAAGGGAGAGGTGGTGGGTGAGCAATAGATGGAATTCAAGAGCTGCTTTTCTCTATATTAGCAAAAATGTCAGCTATATTTTAACCTGTTATGTTCATGTTGAAATTAATCACAAAAGGCCTGAAATGCAAGGAATACATTCTCTGGAGAAGACATTCTACCAACTATTTAACTGATCAAAAAATATCCCTAGTTGTTGGGGCCTCTATTGGCATGTTCATTTTCACGTATAAATAATGCCTGCCATATCCAGTTGGATTGAAGTTGGCAATAGTAGCATTTTATCTATCTAAAAAGTGGCATAGAAAGGACTCTAGCAATTGTAGGCCAAATGGACTAACAGATATTGTGACCAAAATTTATGCCATGATCCTCTTAGTTTAACTTGAGAAAAATGCATTCCTTGCAGAAGAACCAGAAGGTTTTAGGTAGAGTTAAAAACTGTATAAATTTTATAATAAATGATGCATAAGTTAATCTAATATTGGCAACAAATTTGTCTTGAAATATCTAATTACAAAATATATCAGTGAGGTAAACCACGGTTTGCTGGCTTTATAGATGTCAGTGCAGCATTTGACACAATAAACAGAGAAACATTTTGTAGGAAATTGATTGCTCTTAAAGTGGAGCTCAACTATTGACTCTGATCCAATCCCTTTGTACAAGTCCTTGTTTGAGAGGGAAGTTTGGGCTCACTGGAGCCACGAGAAGAAGGATCAACTCTTATCAAGGGGGAAGGGAAGGGTGTATATTTGAACCCTTGTTATTCAGTATAGATATGGATGACTTGCTAGGACTAATAAAGGATCCAAAAACGGATCATAAATAAATGTTATTTCATTCTTTGACAAAAATTACTAAATAGGTGGACCAGGGAAATGCAGTGGAGATAGTATACTTGCATTTCAGAAAGGCCTTGGCAAAGTAAACCACCAGCTACTTCTTGGTGAGCTAAAAACATTCGGGAGAGACAGCATCCCCACCACGTGGACTCAGCGTGTGGCCCTCAATGGAACTCCATCTGCGTGGAGGGAAATAAGCAGAGGGACACCCCAAGGCTCCATTTTACACCCAGTTGTAAGGACCTGCCTCAGCTACCTTCCCAAGAAAGTAAAACTCTTGAAGCGGTTTGCATTTCAAAAGGAACGTTGACTGAGAGAGAGTGATTGCAGAGAATCCTGGCGGAGTCTGAAAATTCCCCCACGAAGCGTTAAGCTAATTCCCCCTGTTCAACCCCCACCCCATGCCCCATGTCCATCCATAGCCAATAAAACGTCGCAAAGGTGTGGTGAGAACTCGGAGGCAGGAGGGTGAGAAGAGATCGCCCTGGGATCACCGTGACCTTGAATGCCAGGCTGGAACCGGTTGAGAGGGAGCCTGTGCAGATGGTTAATTGTCCCCCCCCCAACTCCCAAGCAGTTACAGCAAAAGCATGCAAAACAATTCCCCCACGAAGTCTCCTCAGAATGGCAGCGTTTTGGTCATAAAAGACTTAGATGAGGGAGTAGAAGGGGAACTCATCAAATTTGCACATGACACTAAAGTGGCAGGAGTAGCCAAAACCCCAGAAGATAAGCTCGGGATCCAAGAAGGTCTTCACAGAATTGAACAATGGGCCTATCGAACCAAATGAAATTCAGTGTAGAGAAAAGTAAGGTTTTACACTTGGGCACGAAAAACCAAATGTAGATTTACAGATTAAGGGAAACCTGGCTCAATAGCAGTGAGAGGGATCTTGGAATCTGAGTGGACGATCACTTTAATATGAGCCAGCATTGTGTGGCCGCAGCCAAAAAAGCTAATACAATCCTAGGTTGCATCAACAGAGGGAGAGAATCAAGATCACGTGAAGTATTAGTGCCGCTTTATAAAAGCCTTAGGAAGATCACCCTTAGAATACTGCAACCAGTTTTGGTCGCCATGTTATAAAAATCATGTGGAGACTCTGGAAAGAGTGCAGGAAAGATGATTAAGGACCTGGAAACTAAAACATATGAAGAATAGTTGCAGGAATTGGGCATGGCTGGTTTAAGTGAAAAGGACTAGGGGTGACATAATAGCAGTGGACCAATATTTGAGGGACTGCCACAAAGAAGAGGGAGGGGGGTCCACCTATTCGCCAAAGCACCAGAAAGCAAGGCAAGAAACGATGGACACTAATCAAGGAGAGAAGCAACCTGGAATTAAGGAGAAACTTCCTAACAGCGAGGACAATTAACCAATGGAACAGCTTGCCTTCAGAAGTTGTAGGTGCTTCATCACTAGAGTTTTTAAAGAAAAGATTGGACAGCCACCTGTCTGAAATGGTATAGGGTCTCCTGCTTGAGCAGAGGGTTGGACTAGAAGACCTCCAAGATCCCTTCCAACTCTTTTATATTGTTATAAGATCTGTTATAGGTAAAAATGTTTAACGTGCTAAATATCTCTCGGAACACACTGATTTACACCATTAATGAGATATTTCCATACTTACACTTTGGATTGTATACCCTGTGAAGACGCCTTGGATCCTTGTGTCATAATAATTATCTAATTATTTAGAACATTTGCACTGCTCAGGTGACCCTGAAGACACAGATAAGCCTCCAGCTAGCTTTAAGGACTTGCTAAAAGAATGCAAATGAACAGCTGCCTGCAGGAGTATAAATCTTTCCATTTTGCACCATCCAGTCAGAGCTGAAGAAGCTTCTTGGATGAGAAGCGAAAAGTCTTCAAAGAAAAACCAGAAGGTCCAGTTTCCTCGTGAAAAGCATCTTTGGGATAACCCAATCACAGCCTCTGAGGAGTATCTTGGGGTGAATAAAAGGACTTCAGCTGCTGCCCTCAGAGCTGATTTGGGAATTTACACAATTTCTTCTTTCTCTAAAATCAGAAAATATGGGTATTGGCATAAAATTTAATCTATGGAAACTGACAGACTCAGAAAATTGTAGCTGTTAGAACAGACAAAACTTCAATTAAACACCTCTTAGATTCCACAACTGACAAATTATATTAGCACCTGAGGTCTCCCTGTTTCTTGTACAACTGGAGAAGAAGCTCAAAAGATTCCTCCACAAAGAATCTGGGCTATAGAAGCAGAAAAAGATTCAGCAATCCTCAAAAATTATAATAGGCCCTTTACTGGAATAGAATACTTCAGTTGGCATTTGCATGTGTCAAATTGCGGTAAATTGTAGGGGTGATACAGTAATATGATTTAAATTATTGTTTTTAAATTTGTTTATTATTTTCCATTTTTATTATACAATCTTGCTAATATTCTGTCTTTAATATTTTAAACAATATCCGATTAACAAACTATTCTAATACATTCATGAGAACCAGGTTGGATTTATTAAAATCTAATATTTTAGACTTGATCTGACCCCAAACATAACACAGCATTCTTCATTGCTTTTTCAGATCATTGATGAAAGAACTGGAGAGGCTCTGAGTGATAAAAGTCAATTCCCTTTTTTCCACCAGATGCTCCCCAAAGAAGGGTTCCAGGACCCAGCAATTGTCCAGCTGCTGCTCCATTTCAGATGGGCCTTGATTGGCCTCTTTGCTTCAGACACAGAGAAGGGGGAGGATTGCATGAGGACTTTCACTCTCCCTCCCTCAGCCACAACCATCCCAGACTGGCCCATAAACACTGACCCTGCCAGCCATCATGGCTTGGTCCAACCATGGTTTTACTGCAAAGCTTTTTGATCAGAGTAGATGTAAGCCCACATCACCATCATACCATATGCTGCAATCCTGGCTGACCATAAGACTCAATGCTGGTCAGTTGGGTGATATTGGGGCCGGTGTGCCCCAAGCACACTCAGAGCCTACTTTTACCCCAAGTTCATGTTAACCTGTGTAAACCACCATCTCTAACCTACAGGCTGTTTTGCAAACTGATTTTCTCATTGCCTGTCTTTCACCGGCGAGGCAGTCCCTGTTGTATAGCGACACACTCTTCAGAAGAATGTGCAGCCTTTCCAACATCTTTATTTTGTGGCTGCCGCTACCTCGTTTTGGGCCAGGTGTTTGTGGCTTCTGTTGTTGTTTATTTCTCCTGGAGTTAAGAACGCTTCTTTGTGATGCAGACCAAGGAAACCTGGAATTAACCAAACCACCTTGAGCCCTAATAACCAACTTTATTACTGGCAGGGGAAGAAAAAATGGGGGAGGGGCTGATTTTTGTTTTTGTTGTTTGTTTTGTGTTATGTTTTGTGGTTGCTGCACAAGCTGCAGAATGAAACCTGACAATCTCCTGAAGACCAGCGGGAGACAGATTGGTGTGGATGCAAGCCTGGGCTTTGCAGGGGGGTGTGTGTGTCAGCTGGACGGTTGGCCCTGATCCTCCTTCCTTTGTCCGATTTATCTCGGCTGTGCAAGTTCTCCAAAACCTGCTCCTGTGCACCGGCCACCTGGAGGAATACCAGGCTCTGGGGAAGAAGGGCTGCTGGAGGATGCTGTTGAGCCCTGACCGTTTATTGGAAGCCATTTCCCACCTGGTCGGGTAAGACATTAAAAGTCCAAAGAGCTTGGCTATAGAGAGAGAGGGGAGGGGAGGGGGAGGGAGAGGGAAGGGGGAGAGAGACAGAGGGGGAGAGAGAAAGAGGGAAAGGGAGGGTGGGAGAGGAAGAGGGAGGGGAGCGGGAGAGGGAGGGAGAGAGAAAAAAGGAGAGGGAGGGTGAGAGATGGAGAGGGAGGCAAGGGGAGAAGAAGAGAGACGGAGGGAGAGAGAAAGAAAGGGAGAGGGGAGAGGAAGACAGAAAGGGAGAGGAAGAGGGAGGGAAGGGAGAGGGAGAGAGAAAGGGAAAGGTGGGAGAGGGAGGGGAGAGAGAAAAAGGGGAGGGAGAAGGAGAGGGGGAGAGGAAGAGGAAGAGGAAGAAAGAAATGGGGAGAAGGAAACTGAGGGAGAGGGAGGCAAGGGGGAGGAAGAGGGGGAGAGGAGGCAAGGGAAGAGGGAGAGAGAGGAAGAGGGAAGGAAGGAGAGGGAGAGATGGGGAGAGGGAGATAGAGGGAGAGAGAAAGAGGGAGGAAAGGGAGGGAAGGGGAGAGAAAGAAAGGGAGAGGGAGGGAGGGAGGGAGGGAGAAAGGGGGGAGAGGAAGAGAGAGAGAAGGGGATCAAAGGGGGGGGGGGGCAGACAGCCACTAACTTTTGCAGTGATTTGCATTCATTTGTCTAAACGTTGCAAGATCCAGACTTCTGTAGCCCATTCAATATCCACAAGCATTTTAAATAACCACATGCTTGTTTTTAATCCACATTATATGTCCACCTGGTTCTTTTTAACTTGGTTTGGATTTCTTTATTTATGAACTGTTGTTAAACACCCATGGAGGGTGGGCAGCCATAGAAATTCTCTAAATTGAGTCATTTATTCAATCACTTTATCGATGATTCAGGTAATGATTTCTCTAACTTGGTGATTCTTCTCACCTGCAGATCTTGTCTGATCTCGCCGTACTTGATCTCTTAGGACCTTGTTCACGTTCTCTACAGCACAACTCAAGCTGATGTTTAGACAGGCCAACACATACAAGCGCCATTCTGACATAAAGGTGAAGACCATTGGGATGGCTTTCTTCTTGGAGGTGAGCAGATGTTGTGGTGCACCTCAACGTTCTGGAGGTCAAGGAAAGTGGCCCAGGGTTCACGAGAACTTTGTTGTTAGAAACTAGAAGTTATGGATGCTCCATCACTGGAGGTTTTGAAGAAGAGATTGGACAGCCCTTTGTCTCAAATGGTAGACCATGCGTTGAATTAGCAGGTCAGTCCCAGAATTTGGAATGGTGTGTTGTGCAGGTTCTGAGGTTTTGCTTGATAAAAAATACAGGAAACCAGAAGTTGCCTTTAAGCTTTACTTTTTTATTCAGCTGAACAAAGACGGGCTCCTCTGAAAGAGAGAAGGCCCGAATGAGAAGAAATCCTTGTATTTATTCCTTCTGATTACATAAGCAATCCACCCGGCAAAGCTGACACACATAAGACAAAGATTTCTCCCAGTAAGTCTGGCACACTGTAGCTAAGAAGGGAGAAAGCAGAAGTAGCTAAAAATGTTCCCTTTGGGGGGTTTCCCTAAAGACATCGTACATTCCCGGGTGGGTTAGGTCCTACAATGTCTGAAGGCAAGCTGTTCTACAGGTTAATTGTCCTGACCATTAAGAAGTTTCTCCTTAGTTCCAGGTTGCTTCTCTCGTTCATTAGTTTCCATCCATGGTTTCTTGTCTTGCCTTCTGCTGCTTTGGAAAATAAATTGACCCCCTCCTCTTTCTGGCAGACTCTCAAATACTCTCAAAGGATCACTGGAAAGCTTACACCCTGCTTTATATTACTAGAACACAGTTGTTGCTGAACTATTTCTAAGCATTTTCGATAAAATTAAAATTCTGCAGATGGTTACCCAGGCTATCTTTGCGGGAGAAAAAGAGAGAAAGAGAGAGGATCAGTTTGTCCTGATTTGGTTGACTTACATCAGCAACATTTTCCAAGAGGTGCGGGATAAGATAGACTGCCTTGTGTCCATGGGTCTCAACATCCAGGTGTCGGAACATGACCTCCATTGTCCGGAGAGCTTCTTTAGTAATATTCTTATCTGAGTGAGTCGCACAGTTTATCACAGGAATTAAAAGCGACTCTAAATTCTTATTCTGGAGGAAGTGGGGAAAGAAGCTAGAAACAATTAAACATGGTCACTGTAGTTCTCTAGTAGAGATCAATGACAAAGACATTGGAAACCCACAGAACATAGAATAATAGGGTTGGAAAGGAACTTGCGCAAGCAGGAGACCCTATGCTATTCTGGACAAATGGCTGTCCGGTCTCTTCTTGAAAACCTCCAGTGATCGAGCACCCACAACCTCAGGAGGCAACTTCCGTTCCACTGATGAACGGAATAACAGAGTCGAAAGGGACCTTGGAGGTCTTCTAGTCCAACTCCCTGCTCAAGCAGGAGACCCTATACCATCCCAGACAAATGGCTGTCCAGTTTCTTCTTAAAAATGTCCATTGATGGAGCACCCACAACTTCTGAAGGCCAGCCATTCCACAGATTAATGGTGCTCACTGTCAGGAAGTTTCTCCTTAGTTCCAGGTTGCTTCTCTCCTTTATTAGTTTCCATCTGTTGCTTCTTGTCCTGCCTTCAGGTGCTTTGGAGAACAGGTTGATCCCCTCTTCTCCATAGCAGCCCCTCAAATATTGAAAGACTCTGGTCATCTTCGTCCTTTTTTTTTTGTTTTTTTGGTTGGTTGGAGTAGATCCACCTCATTTCCCAATTGTTCATCATATATTTTGGGTCCAGCTAAAGCAAACTGAAGGGAAACACTTCATTTTACCCAATTAAACTTACCATAATATGCCCCATTTCAAGCGCATAAACATATGCACTTAGAACATAGAACATTGTATGATATAGAAGAAATTTCACGGGAGAAAACGATTCAATATTTGGAAATGAATAATTTACCAAAAATCTCAGAAAACTTTAAAATCATGTTAAATGAAAAAATAACAACGATGGAATTAACAGAGGCTACGACTTCCTTAGAAGAATGAGACTCCATGAAAAGTCTCCAGAAAGAGGTAGGAGAAAACAATTGCTCAAGGCCTCGTTAAAGGCTACTAATGTCTTTAATCAATGTGAATAAGTTTGTTTGTTTGTTTGTTTTAAATAGTGTATTTTTTCAGTGTTACAGGAAGAACAATTTGGACTTCCTGCAATAACATCTATAAACCAACAATGTGTTTGAGGTACATAATATATAGCTGTATTCAGTATACAAGACATTAACAATGACATTAACACTTGAATACTTGCATCCAGTTTTAGTGTTTTGAATCACTAAGTTTGTCTTTTTAAAATATGGTATTTTGTCAATGTTGCAGGAAGAACAATGAAGGCTTCCTCCTATGACATCTACAAAGAAGACTGGAGATCTGTTGAGGTCTATAATATATAGCCTCAGAGAAGGGGTGGATTAAATCAAGTGATGTGGATTGAGTCTCCTTCTTTGAACTATAATTATGCTTACATTTTGTTAATTGAGTTTTGCATGCTTGTGTGTGTTTATCACTTGAAATAAGTATTTAATTAATTTTTATATTTGTGTAAGTTTAAAGGATTTTGGAGGCTGTTAATCAGTAACTTTGTGGAGACCTGGGTCAGTTGATTCCCTGTACAATATTTCTAACACAGTTATAAGATTTATGAATTCTCCCCACAGGCCCTTTGTCTTCCTTCAAGACCTTCACCAAGGACTTTGCCATTTTGCCCCCTCCCCCCTCCTCCTCCTCCTCCTCCTCCTCCCGTTGCTTCCAGCCCAGCAGCCTCTTCCCAGCCGTGGAGGAGGACGGAGAGGCTCAAGGGCTGCTGGGAGGCATCAGGACCGGCAGAATTTCCCCCCCCCCATCCTCCTCCTCCTCCTCGAAATTATTGTCATGTTTCTCTTTTCAAAGTTTGTCGCATCAATTTCTAATCAATATCACAGATTTTCAAACACCAAGAGTGAGATTGTCCTTGCTGCAAATCATTATTTATGTATCCATTATATAAATTACAATAAATTGCATCTCTGCATCCTCTCACAAAATAATTTTTTTAGTTAGCAAATCTTTATGAATAAAGTTGGAAGCTTCATTTTTTTTATTATATTTCTTCTCCCGGAAATGATAAATAAAGAAAGGCTACCTGCAGAACTTTCTGTAAATATTATTTTCACATTTTTGCAGCCATTCCCATTCTCCCCACATTGGAAATGAGACTTTTGGGGGGATTTATAATGTTTCCACAATGGCAGCACAATTCGACTGCTGTGAATAACAGCCAAACAGGATCGGTTCCCTGGGTGGGGAGCTCTGTTAACTTCAATAATACGGATAGTCCTTGACTTATGACCACAATTGAGCCCAAAATTTGCATTGCTAAGCAAATGAGTTTTGCTCCATTTTACGACCTTTTTTGCTTCAGCTGTTAAGTGAATCACTGTGCAGTTGCATATTTTGCTTGCCAGAAGGTCACCAAAGGGGATCACATGATCCCAGGACACTGCAACTGCTAAGCATCTGAAGTTTGATCAAGTGACAGTGGGGATGCTGCGAAGGTCGTAAGTGTGAAAAATGGTCATGTCACTTTTTTCAGTGTTGTGACTTTGAGTGGTCACTAAAGGAATGGCAGTAGGGAGGAAATTGCAGAAGCAGCTTCCATCTTCGCCCCTTTCATGAGCTTTTGTTGTAACTGCCAAAAAGGCTGAGCTCTTCCTTGGGGAGCCTTAAAAGGGATTTGACTGTCTTGGTGCAAGTGCAAAGGACTGAATTTGATGTGTGGATGGAAACACTGTAAAAAAAAAACTTAAGAAAAGTGTGTTGTGTGTGGGGGGTTAATCTCCCAGTGGTTTTCTGCGGAAGCCTTGCGTTGTGTCCCCCCTTCTTCCACCTCCTCCTCCTCCTTGTGACCGTCAATGCATCAAGCAGACAAGAGACAGAAACAGTCATGGGAAATCTTATAACATCCAGAGGAAGGGCTTGGAGACTGGAAAAGGCTAAAGCAGAGAGAAAAGGGAAAATAGGAAAATCTCAAAAAAAGTGAAAAATAAATAGCAGAAAAGAAACAGAAAACTCCATTTTCTTGACTTATCAGAAAATTCACAAAACTCACAGAGACCAGAATAAATGGCAGATGTTGGCATGCCCACAATTCTCACCACAAAAAGAAATTCAGTTATTTAAAGGAGGAAACATAACATCTCCAAACTTTTGTATACTTCAATGGGTTTTTAAACCTGGCATTTTGTTTTATGCACACACAAATTTGTTTTCCCCCCTCCAGATATTCTGTCAAAACTTTTGTGCTCTCCAAGTACAAGTCTTATCTAATATCACCAATCTTAATGACAACAGAATGAAGTTTCATCTTGTTTTCTGATCTTTATGTATAGCCTTTATAATCCAATAGGTTCTAAGATATGAGTCCAGTCCTAAAAGCAATATTTTGTAACGGTCCTTCTTCTCAGGCATCCAAAAATTGTCAGTCAGGCAAAGTTGCAATCCACAATATTCAAAGTGTTCAAAATGTTCAGCCACCCTGAAAAGAATTCAAAGGTCTCTCCCAGCCAGACATAGCCAAAAGTCAATTTTTTCTTTCTCTCCCAATAGTCTTTAAGATTAAAAGTCCTGCTCAATAGATATTTATAATCCAAGAAGGTCAGGGTGATAAATATGCCAAAATATTTTCCTCTATTGCCAGCTGTTCTCCATTGAGTTAGGAATCACTGAGTACCCAGGAATTGTTATCTATTTCTAGGCTTCTTGTCAGGTCAGCATCAGTCCTTGCAGTTGTGGTTCTATACTCTAATCCACCACTAGATGTCATTCAGTATCCATTTTCCACTCTTAAGACAGAAGGTTAGTTTGTTATATTTCACCCCAATGTTTTTTGAGGAGAAAATCTTAACAGTTATCTTGGTTCTCAAATTTATCAAAACAGTATCTTTATGTTACTTCCACTTCAATATTATGTATTTCTGTCCCCCATAAAATAAATTAAAACGCCGCTTCCGTTCTCTGGAAGGGTGGGGCTACAATCCCCTTCTCACATTCGGAGGTTTTAGCTTCTTGGGAACTTTTTCCAGGAAATTCAGTTATAAAGTAGTAAAGAAAGGATCAATATTCTCACCCAGTTTCAAACACGCCATTTACGATCTGCTGGTTAGTGATTTCTTCTTCGGTTGTCAGTGGCTAATGGCTGGCCACAAAAATGCAGCCAGTCTTTCTGCCGGTTTGGAGGGCTTTCCTTGAATCGATCGGAAAGACTGCCATCTCTCCGGGATCAATGAGGCACCCCTCCTTCTTCATTGCCTTTTCAGGGAGACTTTAGGTCTTTTTAGGGCCCTCAGCAGGGTGAAATTGGGTGGGGAAGGCAGAGCCCTGCCTTCCTGCATCCGTCTCTCCACAACGCCAAACCGGAAGTCTCTTTAGACAAGTTTCTGGGTGGGTGTGGCATCGTCGAGGCTGTGGGCACATCCATGACCTTCATTCAGTCTTTATTTAATAAACTAAGAAACTTCAAAAGAGAAAGGAACTTATATCAGTATGGAAAGACAACACAGAAAGTGTCAAGGGAAAAAAGAAAAATAAAAAACTTCCATCCATTCTATGACTTTCTCCATATTTACCCAACAAAACAGGCTGTCACATTCATGCTTCTTAGTCAGCTCTCATCCGAAAACTGATATTGCTAGAAAAGATGGGAAATGAAATTTCACTTCAGGCAGAAACAATTTTAAAATCTGCTCTAATCTAGGATTCATATATGTGATCTAACAGTAAAGAAAACTGCCACCAGACTCTACTTTTAAGACTAGATAGTTGAATAGTACTAATGGCTTCCTTGATATTAGAAGACAGGCAGCACTAGAGTTAAGTGACATCAATCTAGAGTGTCACCAAACTCTTTGGCTCTGGGTGAACTTCTTCAATAGTCTCTGGAGACAAGAGCCATCTTGAAGGACAGCAGAAGTCAATTCCCTGGGTGTTGAACTATCTTTTCTCCAGCATCCCTTTCTGGATATGTCCTGACAGGAAGGATCCACACCACTACAGAACAGTGTCCCCCAGGAGTGTATTTATGATTTTTCACTCATAGGATTTTCTCCCGATACCCTTCTTCACTTGGAGCCCTGGAAAAAGTTCAGAACCCCACAATTTCCCTACAATTAACCTCATCCCATTCTTTGACGCCTACTCTGCTCCTTCTCCAGTGACTGCCTTGGAGGTAAACATCAGACTGAAGCAACATGGAAAAGATCTTTCATCAGAAAAGTAGGCATGTTTCAGGTCACACTCTTTGTGATACAAGATTTGGACAGGCGGGGGGGGTGTGCTCTTGAATGTACATTTCTCTCTCTTTTTTCTCTCTTCTTCCAGATGAAGCTCAGTTTGTCTCCCTTTGAATCAGGAAATCCACTGGATATTCCATCTTGTGAGAGTACTTGGAATTCTTGTAGTTTTTCTTTAGAAACAGAAAGGGGATTTATGCACCCTATGAATTATGGACCTCCTGCTTCTGCTGCTGATGCTGCTGATGTCCCAGCCAGTCTCTGGGAAGCTTAGAATAAAGTGCCTGCTAAGTTTGGAGCACCAGGATGGAAAAACTCTAAGGAGCTATTACAGGCCAGGAGACCATCTCATTGGTATAGTCATAACTGCAACAAAAACAGCATTTTCTTTCAGTACAGCTCCTTATAGTCAGTTTGACTTGTAAGTCATTCACTGATAAAGTTGTGTTCCCTCCATTTGCAGTTCTACCATGCTCCTTCTTTTCTTTTTATTTCACTTATTTCTATATTGCAGAACCTGTCTAATTTCCTGACTCATTTGGATTTCCATGGCTTCTTTTTTCTTATTTTGTGGAAGTAACTGAAATTCAAAGAAGGGGCAGAATTAAGCCTGTAATAATTCCAAATTGGTTTTCTTCTCTCTGTTCATGATGAGGATAACAACATGAACATTCTTTTACAGGAGAATGTCTAATGGTCTCTTGAGAATGCTATACTATATTTTTACCATTCAACTGGTCGACAAGAATCCCCAGCTCTTGTACAATCTCACATTGGGCTATAATATCAAGGACAACTATTTGTACACACTTGGCACTTCAGATGCCTTGCTGGACATGCTCTCTACTGGAGAAGGGAATGTTCCCAACTACGGATGTGGAAGGAAAGACAACTTTTTGGCTCTTCTTGATGGAGCCGACAGGGACATCTCCACCCAGATGTCAACATTAGGAGGCATCTACAAAGTCCCACAGGTTTGTGGGTGTGTTATTCTCTATCTGGAAACATGAGTGGGGCGGTGATGGGTGAGCGACAGATCCAACCGTATCTTCTCCATGGAATTTGAGCTGCTTTTCACCGTGGCCCTTGTAGGACTCATGGCTGGGGATTGGGATCCACAGTGGGGAGGGGAAGGATCAAAAGAGACATATCCTATCATGGCCTCATCCCCATTCCGTTGGGGGCTTCTGCTGCACACGTGAATTGGTAAGACGAGTGAATAGATGAACCATTGTTATTCAGTCTGAATAGATCAACCGTTGTTATGACTTACCAGGCCTAATGAAGGATCATGAAGTAAACACGCTAAGGAGCTAAATACCCTTTTTTATGCTGATGATGTAATATTATAGTCTCAAGCTGGGTTGGATAGTTTGTTGAGAAGAATTGGTTCCTACTGTTGTAATAATTCTCTGATTATTAATAAATCAAAGTCAAAATTTAAGGTCTTTGGAAAATGACATCATTGCCATTGATATTTATTCAATGGTGACTCAATGGAGCGAATTAACATCTTTCCTTACCTGGGGTTGTTTTCTCTAGAGCTGGATGTTAGCTCCCTCTTCATCAATGAAGCTCATTTAGAGCAAGGTCCTAAGTGAATTTGCTGCTTATTTCTTTAAAAAAAACCTATAGCTATCCAAGCTTCCTTAGCCCTATATATTAAAGTTTACATTGCCAAAGTTACCCCCAAGCTCTTATGTGAAAGGGAAGTTTGTTAGTTAAAATACATCCCTACTAGGACAAACCCAATCACAGCATCTGTGGAGTATCTTGGAGATGGATAAAAGGACTTCCGCTTCTGCCCTCAGAGCTGATTTGGGAATTTATACAATTGTTTTTCTCTAAAATTGGGGCTATGGAAACTGAGAGAATCCCAAAATTTGGTCTGTTAGAATAAACAAAATTTCAGTTAAGGCCTCTTTGATTGTAGATCTGACAAATTATATTAGAAGCTGTGGTCACTTCTATACTCAGAGAAGACTGAGATTGCTACACAAAGAATCTGGGATATACAAGCAGCGAAAGATGCAGCCATCCTCAGTAAGGCTGGCACATTGAAACAGATGAGCTGCTGTAAACATGCCTTCCAAATTTCAAAGAATTTCAGTGAAAATATGTGTAGGCATCTTTGGGTGGTATTTACTTGACCAAGATTTGAGCAGCTGGAAATAATGGTTGATTATGAAAGATTTAACCAAATTCCTTATAATTAATAGAAGTTTATTTACGGAGCCCTGAAGATAGAAGATATAACACATCTATTATTTCAATGTCATTTTTGTAAGAAATAGAGAGATCAGTATTTTGGACCCACATTAGACAAATGACCTTACTGAGATCCTTATTTCCTGTGTGGTCAGAATTCAAAAATTGAACAAAACAGTTCAACTGAAATCTGCACATGTGGGTTTTGTAGGGTGATATGTTTGCATTTATCATTCTTATTCTTTCTTTCTCAATTTCTTCTTGCATTCTGTCTTTATATATAGACTTATTTATATTCTGTGTTCTACATCTTGATATGGCCTAGAGGCTTATTTAGAATAAATTATTCTAATATGTTCATGGAAAGAAAAATGCATTTATTAAAAGCTCATATTTTGGACTTCATCTGACCCCCAGTATAACACAGCATTCTTCACTGCTTTTTCAGACCACTTGTAGGACTTCTTCAGAGGCTCTAAGGGATAAAAGCCAATTCCCTTTTTTCTACCGGATGTTCCCCAAAGAAGGGATCCAGTACCCAGGAATTATCCGACTGCTGCTCCATTTCAGATGGACCTTGACTGGTCTCTTTGCTTCAGACACAGAGAATGGGGAGAATTTCACGAGGACTTTCACTCCTGTACTTGTCAGGAATGGAATTTGTGTTGTTATATCACAACGATTCTCAACGACTGGGCATGCAGCAGCCCTCAGGGATGCCCTCTCCAAGTGGAGACAAGTCAATGTCTTCATTCACTTCATAGAAAATGTTCCCCTTGTGGACAGAATCCTTCCTTTCCATTTAACATTTATGCATTTGCCAGGACCCATTAAAGGGAAAGTCTGGATCATGACAAGTTTGGCAATATTTGTGATGAAAAAGGCTGAGGTTTTGAAATACGTCCATAGTGTTTGGAGCTTTCTTCCTCAGGTGAAAAAGAGGCCCAAGGATGATGTCTTTTGTTCTGTCCTTAGGATGGTAGACATTGAAGAGACTCGTGAGTACAATAACAAGTTTTATTCATCACACACAGAAAACAGAACAGAACAGAAAATGAAACTGGCTCCGCCCTTTTATACAAGCAGCCCTGGGAAACTGTAACCAATCATTGCACGAGTTTCTCCCGCGCTAAAAGCAAGCATGCCCAGGTCTCCATGTGGCCGCTAGCTTTGCCTGCACCTGCTGTCTTAGCAACTCAGTACATTACACCCCTCCCCCCTGGGTCAAAAGCATAATGCACCCCATTAAGTTCTGCCTCCCCATGGAGGCTCTCCAAAATCACTCCCACTAACCTTGGCCCCGGCCTGGGACCTCTTAGGACGTGGCGATGCCGCCATTGGGCAGGCATTGAAAAGAAGCAAGGTTGTTCTTTTGAGATCGTGCCGCGTGCTCGGTGTGTTCTTAATGCTAGGCTAGCAAGTTGTTCCTTTGAGCATGTTCTGAACGCTAGGCTAGCGCAGACAGAACCCTCACATATTCCTGTAGGAATTTTGGCGGCTTTCTGGCCCTTTCCGATGTCCTCGGAGCTGCAGCAGATGCCCGGTCTGCAAGCTTGCCCGCCGGGCTCGGCAGACTGGGGCTTGGGGACCCGCAAATTGCGGTCGGGAGTGGGGCATGCAAGCTGGCCAGTTGGCCCAGCTCTGCGTGCCGGTTTGGAGTGGAAGCTCAGGAAAGACAAGTGTAAAATTGGGGTCACGTTCACAGAGTTTCTGGGGTTTCGCATAGACGCGAAAGGCATACATCCTGCTCAGTCCAAGCTGGAAGCGATTCAGCAGGCACTCAGTCCCAAAACAAAAGCAGAACTTCAAGCGTTCTTGGGACTGTTAAATTTCTATCATGCCTTCCTTCCCCACAAGGCAGCCATGGCGGAGCCATTACACCGGCTCCTGGACAAACAGGCTCTATGGTCGTGGACACGTGTCCACGAGAAGAGTTTTGCTGTAGTTAAAGCATTACTTTCTTCAAATGCGGTGCTGGCTCATTTCAATGAGCGACTCCCTGAGTCTCTCAGCCAAATTTTCCACTGATTCCTCTGCGATGAGGACATCATCGAAGTATGGGCATACGCCCAGAAGGTCTCTGAGCATTCGCTCCATGACACTCTGAAAAATACCTGGCGCTACGTTAATTCCAAACTGTAGCCTTCGCACCTTGAAAGCCCCCCGATGGGTCACTATCGTTTGTGCCTCTGTCGTGGCGTCATCCACCAGCAGCTGTTGGTAGGCCTGGGCCAAATCAAGTTTTGCAAAAATGCAACCCCCTTGTAGAGATGCCAGAATATGGCTGACTACTGGCACAGGATAGGAGTGTTGCTCCAGAGGTTTATTCAGCGTGCATTTATAGTCAGCGCAGATTCTGACTTCTCCGTTAGCCTTAAGTGGCGTAACTATGGGGGTTTCCCATGGACTACTGTCCACAGGCTCTAAGATGTCTTGCTGCAAAAGTTTGTCCAATTTCGCATTAATTTTATGCTTGAGAGCGAACGGCACCCGGCAAGGCTTGATCCTAATCGGTGCGACAGAAGGATCTAATTTCAAGGCAGTTGGGGGGCCCTTGTATTCCCCTAACTCTGTGGTGAATACATCTGCAAATTCTTTGCAGACCTGGTCCAGGCTGGCCATTTTTAGATTGTTCAGCCCCGTTACCTGAATTCCCAGGGCCTCGAACTAATCAAGCCCGATTAGGCTTGTCCTGTCCCCATCGAACACAACGATGTTCAACATTCCCATGAATTTCCGGAATTGCACTCTTAGTGTGGCCTCCCCCTTAACTCTGACCGGGGAATTCTGAAAATCGGTCAATATTAAATTTGATGATTGAGTTTCACCCGTTGGCCGCTTCTGCCACAAATCCGGTCAACAGTGCTCTGGGAAATGATGGACAGGGCGGACCCGTGTCCAGTTCCATCCTCAATGGAACCCCTTGCAACATGACTTCGATTTGCAACTTTTTCTTTAAGGGCTTATGTCCCCCGGTTCTATGGACGCCATGCCTGCTGGCACAGAACCCCATCCTGTTCTGGCTAGGGACCCCGATACCTTTCCGAGGCAACTCTTTCTTGGAAATTTCTTTTCCACAACCTAAACAAACAGCAGCGATGTGGCCTTGCTTGCCACATGCTTGCCAAGTTGCTGTTCAGAACCGGCAGTCGGCTCATTTGTGCCATCCCCCACACCCCATGCACCTAGGGAAGGGATCTGCCTTCTCAAGAAGTCTAGGAAGTCCTTTCACCGGGGGTTGTCGCACCAGGTCAACTTCCTGGTCCAACTCGGCCTCTTCCTCTGGTTCGACGTCCTCATGGTGGACGGTTTGCGATGGCTGAGGGTTCTTTGAGAGCCACAAGGCCTGTACAGCTTCGCCGGCTGATTCTTCTGCTGTGATCTCTCGCAACACGTCTTGGAACGAGATGGTCTCCTTCGCGAAGATCTTCTGCTGTAGATCTCTGCTCCTCAGCCCACAAACTAAACGGTCTCGTAACCGTTCCTCTAGGTCCTTGAATTCACACGGCCTTGCTGCCTGTCAAAGAGCAGCAATGAATTCTGTGGCGGACTCTCCTGGACGCTGGTCCTGCTGCTTGAAAGCGTGTCGCCATGCAATGACCGTTAGCCTTAAGTCTCCAATGGCACTGGGGACACTAGGTTCTCCGCAATATCGAAAACGGCTTGGCCACAAACACAGAGCAGCGTTGCAGCCTTCAACTCGTCTTCTACAATCCTGTTTACTCGGAAGTAATTCTCAGCCCGGGCGACGTACGAGCTCCACCTCTCTGAGTGAGCAACGTCGAATTCCGTGAGCCGCCCAAGTTTTGCCATGATATAGTCTCTTCTCTACCACGTGGATGTGAGGGTGATCTGGCTGCGACATCTGTCACCCCATTGATCACCAGGGTTGATTCGGCTGATCTGGCTGGCTAGGCGGGTGTCCCCTTCCTCCCTCACCACTCCATGTGTGTCCCTCCCGAAGCTGCGTGCTCAGTGGAAGAGGATGACCATCCCAGATAGAAGGAGTGTACCGATCTTCGGTCAAGGGTATACGATAGCTGCGCTCCCCTACTAGAACCTCCAAACAAGCTCTCTACCACGTGCTGCCACTCTGCTGGAGGGTTCCAGGGCAGTTCCTCGCAGCACTCTCCTCCAGCGTTTGCATACTGGCAGGTGAGTGAGCCAAATTAGGAACACCTTCCTTCAGCGTGGTCTGGCCTTCCTTCACGGTGAGTCGGGCCCTTCGTTATGGTGGCAGCACAATCCCACCTTCACCGCCAATTGTTCTGTCCTTAGGATGGTAGACATTGAAGAGACTCGTGAGTACAATAACAAGGTTTATTCATCACACACAGGAAACAGAACAGAACAGAAAATGAAACTGGCTCTGCCCTTTTATACAAGGAGCCCTGGGAAACTGTAACCAATCATTGCACGAGTTTCTCCCGCACTAAAAGCAAGCATGCCCGGGTCTCCAGACATCCAGTCTCCGCAGCGACCACGTGGCCACTAGCTTCGCCTGGTTCCCGCCCTGCACCTGCTATCTTAGCAACTCAGTACATTACACCTTTCAACCCAGATTCCTTGTGGAATTCCAGTTTCAAGACAAGTATTTTCTCTGCTCTTTTTCCAAGCACACCAGTTGTGTCAAAGGCCGGAGAGGATGCCTGCAGAAAGCGCCGCTGGTGACCCAAGGGATACATGAAGGCTTTTGGATGACAAATGATGAGACCATTTATACTGCCATTAAGGCTCTGGCCCACATCTTGAATGCTGCGTATTCCTCCCGATCCAGGAGGAGAAGGATGGAGGGCGAAAAGATGTTGGGGGCTGCAAGGCTGCAGCCGTGGCAGGTAGGGGATCCCGACGTGGATCCATCAACCTTAGTTCCTTTGGAGAAGGAATCCAAAGGAGAAGGAAGGGAACCATCTCAACCTCCTTGTGCTACAAAATGTGAACAGGTTTGGCCAATCTCAATCGCTCAGGACACCATGTTCCAAAAAAGGGCATCATGATGGATTTCCTTTGATATTAAACATGGGGAAATTTAAAACTATGCATACCTTTAAAAATAAATTGCTATGAGTAGGGCTTTGGAATTAGTATCATAAAATTTTACCTTTATAAAGGAGGCTCTGAGACCATCTAACCCAACCGCTCCTCTCTGCAGGAGTCCCAGTTAAAGCTGTTCTGACTGATGACTGCTGGGTGTTTGCATCACTGAAGTTTTTCAAAAAGAGACTGCACCACCTTTTGACTGGGATGGTATAAGGCTCCTGCCTTGAGCGCAGGGTTGGACTGGAAGACCTCTGAGGTCCCTTTCAGCCCTAGGATTCTATTGATAGATGGTCCCAGAGTCCCTCGGATTTTCAGCTCCCATCGTCCAATGTGGCTCTTCCGATCTTTAATTCAACTCTAAGAGCAGCAACTTTGTTCACTTTCTGCCATCTCGTCTCCAAGGGTGGGGCCTTCAAGGGGACTTGAAGTTGCGGTACTTGACTTGGGGGTCTCCCCAGAGCAGAACCTTCACTCTGCTGGTTCACGTTTGGTTTCCAATCAATGACTATTTTGAGACCATTTTCAGAAATGTCCTCATCAAGTTTGATATCCCTCCTCTTTCTTCCCTCGCATCTCATTTTCCTTCTTCTAAGAGAGGAATTTTGCACTTGCCTCTTTCTTAAATCCCATTCGGGGGGTCCCATTTTGGTAAACCATCAAGATGTGTTTTGAATTTGATATCTGGGTCTAAGATGTACATTAAGAATAACGTGAGGAAAAAGTGCAAGCGAAATCTTAAGGAAACATCTACATTGTGTCTGTCATCAGTTTGTTCTTGTGCATAGCTTGTTTAAGCCCTGGTTGCTAAAAATTGCATTTTTTTTCTACTGGATTTTATATATGCGCCTCTGACTATTGGGAAATAATAAATATTGTGCCGGAAGTTAGGTATTTTTAAAATGATATCAAAACAGGTTTGTTTAAGAGTTGGTATAAATGTTGCATCACAAAACCACATTTTATCAACTATCTACCTGTATTAATGACAATAACCTTTTTTATTTTATATTATAACTTTTATAAAATAATATAAATGATTTTTATTTGTATAAAAATACAATAAACATTTTTTTCGTATATTGCAGGATCTGTCTAATTTCCTGAATGATTTTGATTTCCATGGCTTGCCATTTTTTGTCTTACTTATATTACTTGCATATAAAATATAAAATACAACTATAAATAAAAAATATAAATAGATGACAAGGACTAATTATTATTCAAAATTCCCCAGTTTTATGAAGATCATTGAAATTATCTTAATTTATCAACTTAATCATCAGGAAGCAGTTTGCTAATACTCAGCTGAAATCAACAGCCGATATCACTAGCATTCCCACTATCTATTAAGGAAGTGCAATGATACCTGGAAACATGACATGGCATCAAACTAGAAAGCAGGAGATCACGAGTTCAAGTCCCACTTCGGCCTGAAAACCAGCTGGGTGACTTTGGATCAGTCTTTTCTCAGCCCAACCCACCTCACAAGGTTGTTCTGTGGGGGGAAACAGGAGGAGGAGGAAATTGTGTTCGATACCCTGTTTCCCCGAAAATAAGACCCCACCGGAAAATAAGCCCTAGCATGATATATAATATAATCTTGTAATATAAGCCCCACCCCAAGAATAAGCCCCAGTTAAGATCGTCAGCCAGCTGGACACATTTAGTACCGTATTTCCCCCCAAATAAGCCCTTTTGGAGCAAAAATTAATATAAGACCTGGACTTATTTTCAGGGAAACACGGTATGTCCAGCACCTTGAGTAATTTATAAAAAAATAATAAAGGTGGATAGCAAATAAATAAAAATCAATAAATGACCTCGGGGGGAAGGTGGAGGAGATGCTGTGTAGGGAAAGATCAAACAAGGTGGGGAAGCCCACAGCTGCATAATTGGCAGAGAAAGAACCTCGGAAAGGACCCTCCCTAACTTTTCAGGCTTTCAAAAGAGTCGGGGGGAGATTTCTACTTTCAGACTTGCAAGATTCTCTTGATGCAGCTTTGCAGTAAAGCAGAGTTAGCTCACATGGTCATGTCTCCTATCTCGCCTGCCAGGGAGAAGATTTAAAAGTTAGATAAACTTTCTGCTTCACAAATCCAGGCTTTCTGGTAATCAGCCTGTTTTTCCCCAAGAATTTTATGCATACCCTCTTTTTTGTTGTTGTTCAATTTAATTCTGATCTCTTCTAAAATGTTCCCTTTAATAGACAAAATTGGTCAATTACATTTTGTCGATGTATGATTTACCAATTTTGCTGAAGATTTTTCACTTTTGACATTTGTGGCATCCCTTGTTCTCCCAAGTCACGGTATTTCAAAGTTAGATGATGGTAGAAGATTCAAATGTGAAAAGACCACATGGGATAAGAAACCAATGTTTCTGTTTTAAAATTCATCAGTGTTTTCATTCTAGTTCCTCTCCTTTCTGGAGAAGAATGGAGTTTTTCAATATTTCCCACTTTAAACTCTATGTGGACCAAAATGGAGATGCAACAGCAGACCTGAATATCACTGGCTGGGTGGTTCTCCCCAAGGAGGACCCCACCCAAGAGCAACTGGGGAGTTTTGAAACAGAGAGACTTATGATCAACCAAGATGCTCTTTCACAGCTAAAGTTGCTCAAAAAGGTGGGGAAAATATTGGCATTTTTTCAATGTTTTCCAAAGCCTCAGGAGCCATTTCAAGTGGGCTAAGCCTAGTCCCCAAGGTGGCTGACCTTCACTGAGAACTGAATGTGGGGAATAGACCTTTATAGACTCTGAAACTGCTTGGGAGGCTTCAGCACTATTGACCAAGGTGTCCTTCAAATGCTATAATAGGGAACACTGTTTTTAACTGATTCAACAGTGTTCAACATTTTGTGTTTTGTTCTGTTCTGTTTTACTTTACATTTTACATTTAAATGTGGGAGATACTGTAGAACACACACCCACAGTAGACTGCTTGGGTGGTTGTCCCATGTTCAGTGATGTTTTTAAGCAGACCAGACCTATTGAGCAAGGTGTTCTTTACATAATTTGGAGCACTTTTTAAAGCTGAATTAGACACGTCCAACTTTGGATGATCGGTGACAGCTATTCTAGGATTCGATTTCCAGTGTTGGACTGTGAGGACATAGGATGGGTCAGAGTGGTGGACGTGGTCTTGGAGGTGGCAAGGAGAACAAAGAATTCTGGTCACTACAATACAAAAATAAGGCTGAGGTCCTAGAAAGTGTGCCAGGGGCCTGGAGGCTAAATCATATGAAGAACAGCTAAGGGAACTGGGTATGTGTAGCCTAATGAAGAGAAGGCTCAGGAGAGACATGATAGCATCTTCCAATACTTGAAGGGCTGTCGTATGGAAGAGGGCATTGATTTATCCTCCATAATTCGTGAGGGCAGGACAAGAAGCAAGGGCTGGAAGCTCATCAGAGAGACTCAACCTGGAAATAAAGAAAAAATTCCAGACAGTAAGAATGATTAGCAATGGAACAGCTTGTCTCCCAGAGTTGTGGGTGTTCCATTGCTGGAGATCTTCAAGAGAAGATTGGACAACCATTTGTTTGGAATGATATAAGGTCTCCTGCCTTGGGTGGGTGATTGGACTAGAAGACCTCCAAGGTCGCTTCCAGCCCTAAGATTCTATGATTTTAGGACACAGGTCATAGTCATTTTGTGTATCCTTTGCAATCTTGTATCTCCATAAAACTGGGGAGACAGACTCTTAAGTGCTGGGGATTGTGGTGCTGATAGCCTCTTGTTCCTTGTCCTCAGATAGCAAAGAAGAAGGCAATTCTGTTAAACAGTTCCCAAGTTCAGGTTTGGACTGAATCTAATGAAGTTGGACCAAGAGCAGCTAGATACCCTCTTGGTCCCAATGGCAAATAAGCCTTGGGATTCAGTCTGCCATTGCTGGGGACAGTGTCCCATGTTCAGTGATGTTTTTAAGCAGCCTAGACTTCGCAGAATTAGCCATGGTTCTCTTTCGACCCTCTGGGATAGTGTAATAGAAGTTCTGCTCCTAGGAAGGAGCTCCAAGGCTTTCAGCTCACATGACGTCAAAATGACTGGTCTGAGGTGATATAATTCTCTGACCTAGGAAACTGAAGCACTGAAACATGACTTTGACCCCCCAAAATGCCTTTCAGATATCAGCAGTAGTAAGGACAATTAGAAAATGCTAGTTAGCTTTGGCCTTTGGGGTGTAAGAGGGCACCTTATCTGAAAACCCCCTGAATTCCATTGTTTATCTTGATTGTTAGCTACCTCCAGTCTCTCTGGGAGAAAAGAAGACCCCAAATTTAACTGATAATGAAAGTGGGACTGTGCCAGTTGCTGTCACCTAATTGTAGTCAGAAAGGACCTTATCTTGGATACCAAGCTGGGCATTAGAAGTATCCCTTCAGGATCTCGTTTCACTCTTTTCTAGAAACTAGACAGTTTTAATCTCATTTCTCTATCATGGCAGCCATATACAATTGAAGAAAAAATACAAAATAAACAAAGAACATTGCCTTTAAAATTGACAGCCCTAATTTAAAGGAATTTTTCCTTTATATCTTAATTGGAAGATCATTTTGGATTACTATCAATGGGGAAAAGCTTAGGAATATTTTATGTAGTCCAGAAAAAGCTTTCCAGATCTCCTGGTCAGAGGTTTCTTTCTTCATCATCACAGTTTTATATTACACTAATAAATCTAATAGAATTTAGAATAAACTTTCTTCTCAAATTTAACATGAATAGTTTATAATCCTTAAAAATCTTGGATATATAAAAAATGGAGGAATGGATGTTAATTCAGCCATTAGGAAGAATTTATCAGTTGTCACTTAACATTTAATCTTTTCTCAATTTCATTCCTCCAAATTGTATTAAGTAGAAAACTACTGTATTGCAATGTAATATGCCAGAAGCAAAATTGAGGAATTAAATGAAGAATCTGTCAGTAGTTGTATCTCCTACAATCATTTGGAATGAGTCAGATATTTCATAATTATCTAAGTAAGTCCGAGAGACTATTTGACTAGTGTCCATGTCTACCTCCATTTTCTCTGGATGGTGAGTCCTAATACTTTTTAATTTTTTGGCAATCCTTGTTTTTCTGCTTAGTCCCTGCCTCAGTCCAAATGTGTGGAAAATTGTCATCCTGGATTTGTCAAGAGGGCTCAAGAAGAAGAGCCAGTTTGCTGCTATGACTGCATTCCTTGTCCAGAGGGGACCATCTCCACTCAGGAAGGTGGGTGACACTGGAGGAAAGGAAGGCCTTGTGGAAATGGATTTATCCACAATATTTTGATGAAAGTACATGTTGAAAGACACTTTGAAGTATAATTGTTTTCTTGCTTATTTTCAAAACACATAATTTATTAGGACATCTCCCAATTTTATAGACATAAGCTATATAGATATTAGAAAATTATATTCTCATTTCTTTTTCTGTCAAGTTGTTAAGCAATGCATCTTGGAAAATATTCCTGTTATGGGCTGTTCTCCCAAGAAGGTATTTCTTGAAATATAAAAGGACAGAATATTAAAGAAATATCGGCTTTTTTGTTCTGTCAGATACAGAAAAATGTACAAAGTGTCCAGATGATAAATATCCAAATGAGGACTGAGTCCAATGTATCCCCAAAGTTATAATCTTCCTGTCTTATGAAGAACTAAGGAGAAACTTCCTGACAGTTAAAACAATTAACCAGTGGAACAACCTGCCTCCAGAAGCGGTGAATGCTCCAACACTGGATGTTTTTAAGTAGAGACTGAACAGCCATTTGTCCGAAATGGTATAGGATTTCCTGCCTGAGCAGGGGGTTGGACTAGATGACCTCCAAGTTCCCTTCCAACTTTATTATTATTATTATTATTAACATCTGGGCATCATCCTGATCTCTTTTACGCTATTGTTGTTCATAACCACAGGCCTTGTTTTAATCATCTTCATCAAATATCAAGAAACTCCCCTTGTCAAAGCCAACAACCGGGACCTCTCCTACATCCTTCTGGTCTCCCTCCTGCTTGGTCAGCCAAGGAAAGCACCTGCCTTCTCAGACAAATGGTTTTCAGCATCATCTTCTCAGTTGCCGTTTCTTCTCTCTTGGCCAAAACCATCATGGTGGTGCTGGCCTTCCTGGCCACAAAACCAGGAAACCGAGTAAAGAGATGGATGGGGAAGAGCTTGGCCAACTCCATTATCCTTTCTTCTTCTACTGTCCAAATTATCATCTGCTCCCACTGGCTGGGAGTTTCTCCCCCATTCCCTGATTCTGACATCCACTCCCAGCCTGGAGAAATCATTCTGCAATGCAATGAAGGGGCTGTTGTCATATTCTACATCACCCTCATCTACATGGGCTTCCTGGCTGCCATCTGCTTTACGGTGGCTTTCCTGGCGCAGAATCTACCTGGAGCCTTCAACGAAGCCAAGCTGATCACCTTCAGCATGCTGGTCTTCTGCAGTGTCTGGGTGACTTTTGTGCCCACCTACCTGAGCACCAAAGGGAAATACATGGTGGCTGTGCAGGTCTTCTCCATCCTGGCCTCCAGTGCTGGTCTGCTGGGCTGCATCTTCATCCCCAAGTGCTACGTTATCCTTCTGAGGCCAGACTTGAACACAAAGGAGCATCTTACAGCCAGAACAAATGTATAAACACATAATTTAAAGAATTGTAAAATTTCCTTTTATTTGAAAGAACACATTGTTTCCATTAGGTAATATGCAGGAGTCAAAGAAAATCATATCTACATGTTTCCAAATTGGAAATGGTTGAATGCCTGTAATTGTTGTAATTCTCTTTCCTTTCATCTCAATAAATCTTGCTAAAGAGAAGTCTGTGAAAATCATTCACAGGAATTTGTTGTTCAGCCACTGCTATGAATTTGACACCTTTTAAGAAGCAATGTGAGCAATTATTCCTACTGACAGCAGCTAAAGTGTGTGCGAGAGAGGAAAAATGGTAAGATGGATGCTGCAAGAAACAAGCTGAAACTATGTTGTATTATAATCTCCATGAGAACATTTCTACTCAATTTCTACTTTATATAAATCAGCTCACTATAAACGAGGGTAAGAAATGCATCTTTTGCTTTCCAAGATTCTGTATTTACTCCTAATGCTATTATTAAAACTGTCTTAATGAGTTCTGGGGAATTTTTGCTTCTTTGATGTTTCCCAGCTGTGAAACCCATTGTCCTAGAATAGGATTTTTCAACCTTGGCAACTCTAATGGGTGGACTTCAACTCCCAGAATTCCCCAGTCAACATCTGTGATTCTGGAAGTTCACTGAATTCACTGAATTTTGAACCAAGCAATAAATGTGCCATGTGCCTTTTGGCTCTTTGGTTGCCCATCTGGGCCTCCAAGGCAGGGCTGCTGGGCTGCAGGTTCCTCCCCAAATGTTACATGATCTTACTAAGAATAGATCTGAACACAATGGAAAATCTAATAATAAAAGTGAAGTAGAAAACCTAAAGCCTCTGGATTTTTTTTTTATGAATGTAATTCAATATATTTAATGTGTTTCAAGGAATCTAAAATATCTTTGGTATTAGGTAGTTTGGGGTGATATGCACAAAACTATCTGCAGAGAAAAGGTTTTATTACTCTATTATCCTTTTCTAAATTATATCAGAGTGTATTGAGGATTTGATTAGAGCAGTGGGGCAAAGAGACAGTGAAATAGAAAAGCCACTTTGGATTCAGATATGACATTCAGACATTTGCAGGTTTCCACAAGCTGCAAAATGAGAGAAGCAGTTTCTGCTTTCGGCCTCATCCTTCCTAATTGCCAGCAAGCTGCCCCTGATTCCATCTGTCTCTGCCCAAAGTCTCCCCTGGAGGATTCGCCCAAAGAGCAGAGCTGAAACTTTGAGGACAATAATTCTCCCTGTCAGGAGGCATCCCTGACTAATTCAACTAGTTTTTGTATTCAGAGATTGTTGGGCATTTCTCTGGATAGAAATGAAAGGGAAATAATTCCCATATGGTTCATAATGATAGGGGTAAAGATCGATTTAAATCAGTCATGAAGAACTGAGATGTTTGGCATCTCAGTCCTTGAAATTGGCCCCGGAGGGAATATACAGCACCTGAGGCTGAAGAAAAAGAAATCTGACATTTGTTGCCATCGAGGTTAAAGAGAAAATCCCTGGGGCCAGTTAATGCCCAAACATGTCACAGATCTGAAATAGCTGCCTGCCGAGTTGGAGTCAAATTTTACTTTATTTTGAAAGTTAATGCTCAAGGGCACCATCACAAAAGGAATAGTGTGGCCAGTCTGCATGAACACAATCAAGCTCAATCAAAACTAATCACCAGAACTTTGCATAGTTAAGCAAAAACCACACACACAAAGTGGGAGGGTGCTTCTGTGTCTTTGGAAATGATTTCTTGTTTACAGGCTCTCTTCCAGCTCTACAGAGGAGCCATGGCAGATGTCCCACCTCCCCCTTACAATTATGGAAGTGCTGGGGATTTCTTCCTCCTTCTTGTCTCTCCAAGAAGTTTTCCAACTGTCACCTTGGAAACAGCCTTGTGAGTGGAAATACAGCGCAAGGTTAAACTGCTGTCCTCAGTGTGAATAATAACTGGCTTGGCCTAAGTTGGAGGCATTGCTTGTCCCTGAATAATTTCAGCCTCTGGCCTTTCTGCTCTCCTGCTCCTTTCCCACTTGAGATGTGTACTGCACGCTCTGATAAATCAGTCCTGCACAACTCGTTTCAGTCCAGATAGACATTTTACAAATCCTTATTTTAATCCATCTTGACTCAGGCAGCCTCATGGACACCCCCAAAATCCAAGGCCTGAATGGCCCCTTGGATATTAGTATTAGTATTAGTATTAGAAATCCACCTCAAGTTCTAAGATTCATTCTCTCTCCTTTCCTCAAAGTCATTAATTAAAATGTTGGTGAATCCAATATCCAGAGTAGGACATTGTGACCAAATTCAACAGTTGATGGTCATTTCCAAAGGAATGGTTGAGGAGACCTCCTTGAGGGCATTTTCTCAGCCAGCTTGATAACCACTAGTGCATATTGCCCTTCATCTCACACTTGCTAATAAAGACATTGGGGTTCCTCCATTCAATATTTGTTACCTATAGAGCATCCACCCATCTTAAGAAAGCGACCTGATTGGAATATCTCCTGTGACACTTTCTTAGCAATTGTTGTGGGTGGCTGATCTAACACTCAGCTCTACCCTTCTCGAATAACCTGGCATGGCTCCAGTTCTCCAGGTTCCTCCGAGAGAAAAGATCAGTCAATCGGTTTCCTTCAGAAGAGCTGAGCAAGCATGGAATGGACTCCCTGTGAAGGTTGTGGGTTCTTCACACCTAGAGACATCTAAGAAGGGGCTGGACAGATAATTCTCATATACGGTTTAAATAGGTTTCCTGGATAATGCTGAGGGTTGGTCTGAATGACTTTTTGTAGTCCATTCCCAATCTACTTTTTATTTTCTCCAGTAGCCCAGACTATTTATCTACTTAATTATTAACTGGTGGATTTATCTATTTATCCACACACACTTTTTTATTTGCAAGATTAACTTTTTAACAGTTGAATATCCAGTGTATAAGTCAAGAAAATCATCAATTTGTTTGTTTGCTAATTTGATTTATATTCTGCCTGAGTCCAGACTGACTTTGGGTGGCTCACAACATAACAAAATCAAAATACAATACAGAAAGGAAAGGAAAGGAAAGGAAAGGAAAGGAAAGGAAAGGAAAGGAAAGGAAAGGAAAGGAAAGGAAAGGAAAGGAAAGGAAAGGAAAGGAAAGGAAAGGAAAGGAAGACGGAGAATACACCAATAGTGTATAATGTAAACATTGCATGATACAATGATTTTTGCTTATAATGTTGGAACAATAGGAAAATTTAGGGACTACAGGACTGAAATTTATACTGAACTACAATCTAAAAGAGAACTTTTATAAAATGATTACTTGTTGGTATTTGACAACAGATAAATTGTCAAAAGTGTTTCAATATTTGTTGGAAATATAATTGTAAGGAAGATACAATTTATCGTCTGTGGCAGATCTATGATAAGGGAAAGAAATAGTTTATTATGTTTTGATTCAGAAGATTCTTAAAATGGATTTTCAGTGGAAACCAGAAATTTTTCTTATTGGGTAAAGAAATTAAAAAAAAAATGGAATTCTGTTCTTGTATATGCTGACAGCAGGAATAATTTTATATGCTGAAAAATGGAAAGATGAATTAATTGATTGATTAATTGAGAATTGATTGAAAAGCTGATGGAATTACACTAATTAGGAAAAAAGACTGTAAATAGAGAGCCGGTTTGGTCTAGTGGTTAAGGCACCAGACTAGAAAGCAGGAGAGCTTGAGTTCAAATCCTGCCTTAGCCATGAAAGCCTTTGGATCAGTTACTCTGTCTCAGCCCTTACCCACCTCACAGGGTTGTTGTTCAGGGGGGAAATAGGTGGAGGAAGGTGAGTTGAACATGCTGGCTGCCTTGAGTTAGTTGTAAAAGTAATAAAGGTAAGATAGAAATAAATGAATTTAAAAAATAGCTTTGTTTCCACTTGGAAACTGCTTGTGGACTTTCTGCTCAAAAGACAAAAAAACCCCTTTGATTCTAGTTTTTGATGATTAAGTAGGTAATTATTATAGAAATGGTTGTCATTTTATATAAGTAAAAAAATGAAATTATAACTCTATCATGTATCTTACTGCACCAAAAGAAGTTAGAAGTCACTTTATTTTTTTTTTCTTCACTGTATTCCTGTTTCTCCTATTTTCCATTGTCTTTATTTTCATTTGTTTTTCATGTTTAAAAAATCTTTTAAAGAGATGTCAGCTAAGGAGGGGAGGTTGGGGAAAACAGCTGGCTCATTTCCCCAAAATAATTCTGTCTCTATTCACTAAATCTCTTTAACAATACTCAGTTAGCCTGATGTCTTTATCCCTTTTTGCCCTCCAGAGTCTGTCTGATCCAGCTGCATTCCTTCCTCTGGATGGGCAGAGAGGCAGCTCACAAAAGCCGGTGCCTCCCATTAGAGCTTCACCCTCAGAATAGGTGGCACCAGACCCGGAGAGGCTGAAACGGCTCTCCTCCTACACAGTGAGAAACAAAGAGAAATTGGAATGAAGAGGAGAGAAGTTACTCTTCTGTTTCTCAGATGCAGAGCTCTGCCCCAGATGTCCAAAAGAACAGCGTCCCTACAAGAAAAGAGTTCAATTACAATTTTTCTGTCCTCTGAGGACCATCTGGGGATCATCCTCAGATCCTTGGCCGACTTCTTCTCTTTAGCCACACTCTGGGCCTTAGGAATTTTCATTAAACATCAAGAAACTCCCATAGTCAAGATAAGTAACAGGGATCTGTCCTCTGTCCTCCTCATCTCTCTCTTCCTTTCCTTTTGCTCCACTTTCTTCTTCATTGGTCAGCCAAGAAAAGCCACCTGCCTCCTCCATCAAACAACCTTCAGTATCATCTTCTCAGTTGATGTCTCCTCTACCTTAACCTAGACCACGGGTCGGCAACCCGCGGCTCCGGAGCCGCATGCGGCTCTTTGAGGGATCACCTGCGGCTCTGGAGCCTCCGCCGTGGGCGCGTGCGCATGCGCGGGCGGGTGCGCGTGCGCATGCGCGAACGGGCACGCATGCGCGAACAGGCGCATACGCGGGCGGGCGCAAATGCGCGCATGCGCGGGCGGACGCGCATGCGCGGGCGGGTGCGGCTCCCAGGGGTTTTTTTTTTTAGGGAAACGGGTCCGTGCGGCTCGTTGGATATTTCGGCTGGCCGACCCATGACCTAGACAATCAACATAGTGGTGCTGGCCTTCACAGCCACAGGCCAGGAAACCACCTGAGGAGATGGTGGGAGAAGTCTGTCCAGTTCTTTCATACTTTCATGCACTGGAGTTTAAAATGTGTCACCTGGCTGGGAGCTTCTTCTCCATTTCCTGAATATGACATGAACTAGAGAGATCCTCCTTCAACGCAGTGAAGGTTCTCCTGCTATGTGTTATGGTACTTAGAAGGTACTTAGAATAACAGAGTTGGAAGGGACCTTGTAGGTCATCTAGTCAAACAACCTGGCCAAGCAGGAGACCCTACAGCAGTGGTGGCGAACCTATGGCACACATGCTAGATCCGGCACTCAGAGCCCTCTCTGTGGGCACGCACGCCATGCCCAAGAGTTGGCAACCATCCCTCTTTAACCAGCCGCCCGCTAACTCGCCGAGGTCCCATGTGGCCGGATGCATCCCAGCACGGCTGGTTTCCCTCCCCCCATCCCATCCTTCCTGGCCTCGCATGCTCTCCTTTTCCCAGGCACGACCCACTGCATCGCCTCCTCAGCTGTTGGCTGGTCGTCAAGCTCAGAGGCTGCTTCTCTGAACTGCTGGCGGTGGGCTGCGGACCCCCAGAGTGCACCGGTCGAGGGGCTGGCAGGCTGTGGTTGCTGATGGACACTGTCGGCCCCCATGCACTCGCTGGCCTCTGTGTGCAGGGGCCAATGGTGTCAGGGAGCAGCCGCCCCGGCCCCTGCCTCACCTTGCCCTGTGACAATGGCACCCCCGCCCTGTCTCACCTTACCTCGCCTCACCCTGTAGGATGAGCCTCCTGCCCACTGCCACACCTGGATCTCCCCCAACCCTGCCTGGCCCCCACAGGCATCCCTCCCCAAGAGCAACATCAAGGTGACCACGCTCACCTTGGCCACACCCACCCAGTCTGCCATGACCACCACAGCTATGCCCACCCAGTGGGCTACTCCCACCTGGCACCTGGCAATAAATAAGTGGGTTTTGGGTTGCAGTTTGGGCACTCGGTCTCTAAAAGGTTCGCCATCACTGCCCTACACCATTTCCAACAGATGGCGGTCCAGTCTCTTCTTGAAAAATTCCAGTGATGAAGCTCCCACAACTTCTGAAGGCAAACTGTTCAATTCATTGATAGTTCTCACTGTCAGAAAAGTTCTCCTTGTTTCCAGGTTGAATCTCTCCTTGATCAGTTTCCATCCATTATTCCTTGTCTGTCCTTCAGATGCTTTGGAAAATAGGTTGACCCCCTCCTCTCTGTGACAGCCCCTCAAATATTGGAAGTCTCCCCTGGTCCTTCTCTTCACTAGACGAGCTATGCCCACTTCCTGTAACCGTTCTTCGTATGTTTTAGCCTCCAGTCCCCTAATCATCTTTGTTGCTCTTCTCTGAGACAGCCTGAACCCAGAGCCACCAAGGACCTGGTAAACCAGGCACGGAGAGTAGAGCCTGAGATACGGGCTGTCATCTGTTCCCCCCACTCAGCCCCTTCCCCAGTTCTCCCTTCTAGGCAAAGGTGGACCTATCAGGGAGCCTCATCCAAAGAAGAAACACAATCCGTGAACAATTGATCCAAATGAACTAGGGACACCTCCCAGCCTCAGAGATGGGAATGTCACACCCCACCAAGTGCATTCACACAACCAGAGGGGGGAGGGGCATCAGTTCTCCAAAAATCAGGTGGCTAGAAAACAGGTCGCACCATCTTGGCTGTGGGAACCGCCTCCACCTTTGTAAACCGCCCAGAGTTACCCTGCCAGAAGATGGGAGACAATAAATTTGATAAATAAATTAATACATCTCAGCTTCAGGCCTTTCAGTCCATTCTTGATTTAATAAACCAGAAAAAAACTTCAAAATACAAAGAATCTTACATTAATACATATAAAGACAATGCCGAAAGTGTGAAGAAGAAAAAAACTTCCACCAACTCTATGACCTTCTCCCTATTCAGCCAACGATGCAGCCCACAGGCTGTCACTTTCCTGCCTCTCATCCCAAAATTGATATTGCTTAGAAAAAAGGGGAAACAAAATTTCACTTCAGGCACAAGGAATTTTAAAGTCATGTGCAATTTATGATTAATATATGAAGTTCTGATATAAAAGAAAATCCCAAACAGGCCCCACTCTTAACGTTAGGCAGAATCCGAGGGTCTGATTGCTTCCTTGGCGGTTAGAAGAGAGGCAACACAAGAGTTAAGTGTCACCAACCTAGAGTGGCACCAAACTCCACAGCTCTAGGTGACCTTCCCCAGCAGTCTCTGGAGACAAGGAGACCACATTGAAGGACAGAAGACATCAATTCCCTTGTTATTGAGCTACCTTCCTCCAGCATCACTTTCTGGACATGTCCTGACAAGAAGGACCACAATCACAACAGAACAGAACCCCCAGGAGTGTGTCTGTGATTTTTCACTAACATGCTTTTCTCCAGTGTCTGCTGGAGCCCAGAAGAAGTTCAGGATCCCAAGAGGAGAAGCTGCTTCTCACTGTAATTATGACCACCTGGGTCTTTGAGATCTCTGTGCCTTTGATAGAGACATCAGACTGAAGCCATAAGCAAAGGATCTTGTATAAAAAAGGATAAATTCCTTAGGTGAAGCTCTGAGGAAACACGTTTTGGGAAAGGCCGGGGCTCTGCTCTTGATTGTACGTCTCTCTCCTGCCAGGTGAAGCTGAGTATTTCTCTGTTTCTATCAGGAAAGTCACTGGCATCTCCACCTTCTGAGAGTGCTTTGAATTCTTCCAATTGTTCTCTGCTGTTGGTGTTAGAAACAGGAAGAGGATTAATAAAGCCCTATGAATTATGGACCTGCTGCTTCTGGTTCTGATGCTGCTGGTGTCCCAACCAGTCTCTGGGAAGCTTAGAACGAAATGCCCGCTGAGTTTGGAGCACCAGGATGAAAATAAACCGTGGAGCTTTTACAGGCCAGGAGACCATCTCATTGGTATAGTCACCACTGAAAAAGAACTATCGAATATAATATTGCGTTTCAACATGGCTCCTTTTGTTCCATCTCCATCGTAAGTCGTTCAAGGCGATGGACTTGCATTCCCCCCATTTTCTAATTCTAACACTCTCCTTCTTTTCTTCTTCTTTTCACTTGCTTCTATATTACAGGGTTTCTCTAATTTCCTGGATGATTTTGATTTCCTCTTTTTTCTTATTTTGTAGAAGAGATTCAAATCCAGAGATGGGATTAAAAAAACCCAAAGGCAATCCAGATTATTTTTCTCTCCCCAATCACTCCTGAATTCATCGCTTGAATTCATTTTATTTAAAGTAGTGATTGAAACACTTCTTGTTGCCTCTATTCAGCCCATTCCCCTATTTGTATAACTGATTATTGGTTTTGGATCAATATTGGCTTAAGACTCAGTAGGCTTGTAGAGACAAAAAGGAATAAATTCTTTAAAAAATGTTGTTGCTTTTGATGATAATAACATGAACATTTTTTACAGTAAGAGTTATGATATTTCATACACCCTACTATTAATTTTCACTATTCAACTGGTCAACAAGAATCCCCAGCTCTTGCACAATCTCACACTTGGCTACAACCTCCATGACAACTATTTGAGCCCTTCATGTACTTCAGATGCCTTGCTGGACATTCTCTCTACTGGAGAAGGGAATTTCCCCAACTATGGCTGTGGAAGGAAGGAGAACCTCCTGGCTCTTTTTGATTCAGCTGGCAGGGAGATCTCCATCCAGATGTCAACATTAGCAGACACCTGCAAAGTCCCCCAGGTTGGTGTGTGTTATTCTCTGTTTGGTAAAGTGAGCAGGATGGTGGTGGGTGAGCAACAGATCCAAGCATACCTTCTACATGGAATTCAAGAGTTGCTTTTCTCCATATTAGCAAACATATCAATTATGTTTTTTCTATTATGTTTATGTTTAAATTCCTCATGAAAGGCCTGAAAAGCTGTAAGGTCCCTGTAGAGGACTTTCTCCCGGCTATTCAAAAAATATCCCAAGTTATCGGTGAACTATTGGCATGTTCATTTACACATAGAAATAATACCTGACATATCCAGTTGTACTCAACTTGGCAATAGTGGTGTACCTTTATACAAACAAAATGGAATAAATAGGACTCTAGCAATTACAGGTTAGTTAGACTAATGAATATTGTGGCTAAAATATATATCATGTTCCTCTTAAGTAAACTTGAGGTTGGGTAGAACAAAAGTGCATTCCTTGCAGAAGAACAAGAAGGTTTTAAGTAGAGGAAAAGGTTTCACAGTTTTATAATAATTAATCAATAAATTAATAATCTAATATTGACAACAGACTTCTTTTGAAATAGCTAATTACACAATATGTCAATCAGGTAAACAATGGTTTTCTGGCTTTATAGATGTTACTGCAGCATTTGATACAGTAAATGGAGAAATATGATGGAGGAAATTGATTTCCCTTAAAATGGAACTCAGACTGTTGGCCCTGATCCAAGCCCTTTCCACAAGCCCTTGTTTGAGAGGGAGGTCTGGGCTCAGTGGAGCCACGAGAAGAAGGATCGATACTTACCTAGTTGTAACATAAAAGAGTACATATTTGAAAGCATCTTATTCAGTCTAGATATTAATGACTTACCAGGACTAAGGAAGGATTCTCATGTACATGCCTAACGTGCTAAATTGTTTATTTATTTAGCATATAGCAAAGGTAAAAATAGCCAGGAGACTACATAGTGTTTGTTTTGCAGCCGAGGAATGCTAGTCTGTTCAGTTTGTGCTCATAAGCTCATCCAGGGTGCCCCACAGAACTGGCTCCACACCAGAAAGACGAGAGGTCTCCTGTGGCATCATCCAGGCTTCTCTCACCACCGATGTCGCCTCGCAGTTGGGTGTCACATCCGAGCAAGTCCAGCACTGGCAGGGGCCCAACAGTCTGCATGAAACATGCCACATTTCCCACCAAAGTGGTACCTATTTATCTACTAGCGTTGTCACAGGCTTTCGAACTGCTAGGTGGGCAGAAGCTGAGGCAAGCAATGGGAGCTCACCCCACCATGCAGTGACAGAACTCGAACTGCCGGAACAGATTCAGTGTCTTTAAGCCACTGAGCCTCTTATTTGCTAAATACACCTTGGTTTAAACTGATAATGCAGTACAGTTATCCTATGGGTTAATTGTGTAAACTCTTGAGAAAGCTTGACTCTTAATGACATAATAATTCTCTGATTATTGATAAACGAAAGTCAAAGTTGTGGTCTTTGGAAGACAAATGTAGCCAATATAGCAAGTAACACCTTTCCTTACCCAGCGTTACTTTTCTCTGAGACTGAATCTTGGGTCTGCCATCATCCAAGGAGCCCACTTAGAGCAACAGCAGGGTTGAATTTACTGCTTAAATTAAAAAAAAACCCTCATAGCTGTCCAGCTTTCTTCCCAATTATTAGAGTATATAATGCCAAAGTTACCCCCAAATCCTTATATTTAAGTTTTGGGCTTAAAATATAGAGGAACAAACCCAGTCAGTGGACCCGAAGAGTATTTTGGACATGGATAAAAGGGCTTCAGTTGCTGACTCAGAGCTGGATTGGGAATTTATACAGTTTCATCTTT
>JALGBA010001631.1:85000-257596 GCA_023970755.1 Azemiops feae | reverse complement strand
TTCCTTCCTCTTCTCCTCCTCTTCCTCCCCGCAAGCCCCCCTCCCTTCTAGCACTGATGATGTTACCTCGTTGGGTCACGAAACGTCTGCAAGGAAACCCCCCAGCTCAGAGAGCACCCAGGACCCCACAAAAGGGAAATTTTAAGAGGGAGAACGGAGAAATCTCCCCCTGCCCCACGTTTTCTAATTTTTTGACTAAAAGCTCCTAATGGCTGGTTGTCTTTTTTTTGCTTCGTCTCACCACTGCCCTGTCCATCGTAGAGCAATCCATGATGTCAAAGCTACAGATATGGGGATGAATAAAGTCAGATTCAAAGCAGAAGTGGACTTCGATGGACGCGTGGTCACTCGGTCCTACCTGGAAAAACAGGACATTGAGCAGCTACTCCAAGTACGTTAAGTCAACGCATTGCTTTGGGCAGGGTTTCTCTCGTTGGGGATGCAGTGATATCTTTGCGCTTCCCTGAAAAAGGGGGGAGAGAAAAAATATCTGATGTTCTAAATATTAATTTTGCAGATTAAATCTCTCAATTGCATTCAGCCCCACAGATTTGCAGAGATCGGTGCCCGGTCTACTATCACATCGATTTTTTCAATGTCAATTCAGTGAGCCCAGGTGTCAGAAATCCTGGAAAGTAACTTAAAAATAAAGACAGCCTTTGCTAGACAACCATTCGCCCTTTTTCTTCTTTTCCATTGTATTTTTTTTAATCCGACGGCAGGAGATCCAGCAGGTTAAAACGCTGGAAGATTTAGAGGCCTTTATGCTTAAGCACGGAGAAAACATCATCGACACTTTAGGAGCAGAAGTGGATCGGCTCGAAAAGGATCTCAAGGTGAGTAGCGGCCGGCCGGCCGGCCAAACACATGCGGGAATAAAAAGGTGAGTTTGCTAGTCACCCTGGACTGGGAAAATCTCTGGGGGAGGCTCCCACAAGACAGCAAGCGTATTTCAGGATAAGCATCCCAAAGGTGCTTTTTTCCAGGAGACAACTGGACTTTCTTGTTTTTCCTTTGAAGACGTTTCGCTTCTCATCCCAGAAGCTTCTTCAGCTCTGACTGGAGGGTGGGGAACGGAAGGATTTATACTCCTTGCAGACAGAGCTGGTCATTTGCCTCCTTTTAGAGAGTCCTTGAGGCCACTTGGAGCTTTGCCTGTGTCCTGAAGGTCACCTGAGTGGTGCAAATGGGTGTGGAGGTCCAGTTGCAAACTTCAGTGTCGATAATGTGCCATCTTATTTTTCAGCCAAGTAAACATCATTAATTCCATTTCAGAAACTGAATCCTGAAGTACGGCATGTGGATCTGGAAATACTGTAATCTTCACGGAATCAGCTTCTTCAGATCTCTCTCTCTCTCTTTTTTTTTTTTTTTGGATCGGCTTCTTTGAGGACGGCCACCCTCTGAAACTCCGGCAATCTCAAAACATCACACCTTTTTAAGTCCCCTGGTTTTCCTGCTGATCGGTTTTCTATCCAGATCAGCGACGGCTTTCCTTGAACTGGCTACGTAGAGCTGTTACTGCCTCTTTTCACGGGGATCCGTAGAACATTTGCAACTAGACACTTTAAATAAGTTATTTTACATGTCCGTTTTGGGGGGGGAAACGCATCCTATATCTATTTTACTGCCCTATTTCAAGTATTTTTAATTTGCAAAACCATCCCCATTTGGAGACCGCTTTTCTCTTAGAGTCAAATTGAGGAATTCTAGTTCTGTAGCCTTTTATCTCTCTCTCTTTCTCTTTTTTTTTTCCCCCCTTGTCTGAATTTGGTGTCTGCGGCGTTGCCCATTCTAGTCTCCTTCAGGTAGTTTGAGATGACCACATCCAACCTCTTGTCTCGGTGTTACAATCTTATAGCTGCTCCTAGCAAACTCTGTAGCTTTGACCCAGATGACCTGGACAGATTTTTGGAGATTCCCCTTATAACCATGTACAGAAAAGCTGCAGATATTGGAATTGTGCCGGACCGGTACTTGGATAGCAGCACTTGAGATAATTTAATGGGTGGGCTAAAGTTTTTAATCTGCGTGATCATCTTCCAGCTGTTGACTTTGCGATATCAAAAGGCGAAACACGAAAAACCCATTACTTACACTGCTTGGCTGGTTCTAAATCTCCGTTGTGTTTCCCTTTTGTGTTCCGTCGGATATTATTTGTGGGGGGAGATGCCAGAAGGAACATCGGGAAGAACTTTCCAGAGGTTCAAACTTGTCCTTCTCCCGATCCTGGTTCCCCTCCAAGCCTGGTGGACCTCAAAGAGTTCCCAGACAGTGTGGGAACTGTAAGGTAACGCATCTGGAAAGTAGTACATTGAAGGAGGCTTGTTTTGTTGAAAAAACACGTCACCAATGCTAGTTCAGGATGACTTTGGACCTGCTCTCCTCAAAAGTTGAGTAGTATCTTGAAAGTAATGCCCGATAACTTAAAATACATTTGATGTGTTTTGTTTTTTTTAATTAAAATCGTACTAAGGTGGCATCAGACGGCATCTGAAGGACCTCAACTCAAACGTTGAATGTGTTTAGAATTGGTAAAAGAGTTTGCAAATGGCAGATGGAGCCTATGAAATTCCTCTTTCTGGGGAATATCGGGATGCTGCTGCTGCTGAATGTAGCAGCTGTTTGGGCTCCTGAAGAAAAAAAAGAATGCCTGGGGATTAAATGTACTATGCTGGACAGCTTGGGAGGCGTTGAGACTCAAACGGCCAATGCTTGAACTGGGCAGACCCTGAGTTAATTGGCTTTAAAGAGCTTTTCCCCTCTATAAATAGAAATCGGGAAAGGCGTGCTCTGAAGCTAAACGGATAAAGATGCTGGTTTATACGCGCATCCTCATCACTTGCACCATACTCGATTCAGTACACGATATGGTCCAGCCCCCTTATCATGGCGAGGTGGCCGATTGCGTGCAACGTTGGAGCTGTGAAACTTCTTCGTATAAGGAAACCGCAGCCGGAGGGGCTGTGGCACACACACTGGGGCAATCCCGTGCCATCGAAGCACCGACGGCAAGTTTGCAAAAGGAGCTGAAATCATCTATGCACTTTATCAACCTCTCGGGAGTTTCTTGCGAAAGAAGTCTTTGGCTTCTGAGGCAAAGACTTATTATTTTTTTTTCCTTTTAAATTTATTTGGGGGGCGATGCAAAGTGCATTTGGCTGGGTGGACGTGAATTTTGAACCCTGTTTTTTTTTTTTTTTTAAAAAAAAGCCGTGGCACAAATTATGTGTGGAGACCAAAATGCGTCAGATTGGTTTAGTGTGGAAACAAGAAAGCAAATCCGTTCCCGCGTTAGTAGCATTTTGACCTTTCTGTGCACGATTGAATGTAAATGATGCTATATATATATTTTTTTCCAAAGTTTCAGGAAAAGAGCTGTACATAATGTAATTAGCGGCTACCGATAAACCGTGTCCTGTACATTTAGAACGAAAGGAGTGTTTCTCCTTGTTTTCAGTTGTCATGGGGGAGATTTCAAATTGAAGCCAGGTTCCCACACAACCCTTAAGTAGCATTTTCTTAACTTTTGTCGGTGCCAGAGCAATCTAGACTTTCTAATCTGTGCGATGGCTTGTGGAGGCGTTCAGGAAGCTAATTAAGGAGAGAAGCAACCTAAAACTTAAGAAATTTCCCTAACAGTCAGAACAATTCATCAGTGGAACGACTTGCCTGCAGAAGTTGTGGGTGCTCCAACACTGGAAGTGTTTTAAGAAGAGACTGGACAGCCATTTATATCCAGAATAGTATAGAGTTTCCTGCTTGAGCAGGGGGTTGGACTAGAACAGGGCTTTTCAACATGTGGTACGTACCACTTGTGGTACATTAATGAGTGGCAGGTGGTACCAGCCCTGCCTAGCCAAGTGTAGTGGGGAAGGGAAAGAGCCAGCACAGGCAAAGACTTACAGTGAGAGAGTCCTCTGGAGCTGCAGATTTTACTTATAAATGGAGCCATTTGGGGAGGCTGCCTTAGCCGGCAGCCAGTACTTACAATTTTTTTCTTCCTTAAGTACCGGCTGGGCTCCTTACTTTCCTTTCTAGCCAGTAACTAATTCTTAAAGGGGAAGTGCCTTTTTAAGCTAGTTCACTCAGCAGCTTGTCTTTTCTGTCTCTGGAGGCCTTTCCTTGTTTGATCAATATATGGAAGAGGGAAAATATGGGGGGGGGGTTCAAATTCTTCCTTCAGAAGGAGATGGGAATGAGAAAAAGGGAGGGAGGGAAGTCCCGCCTTAGCACTTGGCCACCATCAGCTCTGCCATTGACTTTGCTTGTCAAAAGGTTGCAGAAGGGGATCACATGACCCTGGGACACTGTGACCATCATAAATATGAATCAGTTGCCAAGCATCCAAATATAAATCACATGACCCTGTTGCTGCAATGGTCATAAGTGTGAAAAATGGTCATAAGTCATTTCAGTGCAATTGCAACTTTGAACAGGTGTTTTTTTTTGTCACCAAGTTTTTGACACCTTGCTAGGTGGTACTCGAATATTGCCATATCCTAAAAGTGGCACAATCGGTAAAAAGGTTGAAAAGCCCTGGCTTAGATGACCTCCCAAATCCCTTCCAACTCTATTATTCTGTTATCCCAGTCATCTCTGCCTTGCCCCTCGATCTTCCATGGATTTTCTGCAGAATGTGAAGCTGATTTTGAGAGAATGTTAGGAAGAGTTATATGTCCGGGAGGGGGGGGGGAATCTCCCATCTGGGTATTCACCGGGACATCCACAAAATTACAAGTACAAGCAGCTGCAAAACTACCCAAGATCATTTGGAATCTCCCGGAATCGGCAGAATTTTTCGAACAGGTTGTGGTTAGCATCCTCTCCCAGGCCACCCACTAAGCAACCGGTTGTGTATTTTCAAAGCATAGGTGTCTCCTTGCTTACCAGAGTTCAATTTAGCAACAGGCAATGACTTATTGACACAAAATTTATATGCAAACTTTCCAGACAGGCAATGCAGCAGATTATTTTTATTGTGCATTGTTATGCAACAGAACAAATGGATTGAAAGCATAGACTAATCAAAACCCACCATCACCACCACCCAAAGTAGTAAATTCTAGTAACAAAAATTGCTTTATAATTAAAAAATATCACTTTTTTTTAAAAAAAAAATTGCTTAACGCTTTCTATGTTTTACTTCCTGGAAAGAAAGACGTGACTTGATGTCATTTAGAAAACAAATTCACATAACGCGATAGAAATTTTCACCGAAACATCACTAGGCTATATTACATTGCTCACTTTGTACAGCATCATTTTGTGATATACCTTAACACCAGACAAATTGCTCATATAATCGACTTGGAACACTTGTAACAATAAAAAATATCGGAAAGGATGAAGTTCTAGGTCACGGTATCCACAAATATATTTTTTTTCTCCTACAAAATGGAACGAAGTCGTGTTGGCACTGATGTGTGCATTGTAACAATACATACTGGAGGGGGGGGAACTAGCTACAAAAACGTGAGGAAGATTTTTGTGATCGGAGTGAGTAAGGCAGTGGGTTCCTTCGTAAAAAGGGGCACTGAAACTGTAGACCAGATTTCACTCATAGATGCATTCAGATCCTCAAACTCTCTGGGTTTCAAATCCTCGGGTTTATACAGGTAGTCCTCAACTTAGGACCACAATTCAGCCCAAATTTTATGTTGCTAAGTGAGAAATTCGTGGAGTGAGTTTTGCCCCCATTTTGTGACTTCGCTCACCACGCTGCTTCGGTGAATCCTTGCAGTTCTTAGTAACACGGTTGTTAAGTGAATCCGGCTTCCCCTCCCCCATTGACTTTGCTTGTCAGAAGGTCGCAAAAGGGGATCACGTAACACCCCTGGGATGCTGCAACCGTCATAAATTTGGGAGTTGCCAAGGGTCCAAATGTAAATCGTGTGACCACGGGGATGCTGCAACAATTGTAAGTGTGAAAAATGGTCGTAAGTCACTTCAGTGCCGTTGTAACTTTGAACGGTCACTAAATGAACTGGTGTAAGTCGAGGATTACCTTTCTTGATGGACCTTTATGCTTTAAAGAGCTGCACGCAATGCATTAGCTTTAGGACAGGGGTCTTCAAACTTGGCCCTTTTATGACTTGTGGACTTCAACTCCCAGAATTCTTCAACCAGCGTGCCTGGCTGAGGAATTCTGGGAGTTGAAGTCCACAAGTCATAAAAGGGCCAAGTTTGAAGACCCCTGCTTTAGGAGTGAACCTTAAGTCCTGCTGCTCAGCTGTTGAACCCCGTAGAATATCTAGTTTCCTACATCTTCTAGGGAGTCCCAAATAGGAGAAAATGGCCATGTAGGGTCTACCTCAGATGCTCAGCGTAGTTGTAAATACTACACAGGTGAGGGAGCTTAAGGGGAAGGTGGACTATCTACCATTCTGAAGGAACCTGCGATATAATGCTTGGACCTTCACCCATCTTGGTCGGGGCACCTGGTGGTGCTTCCAGGAACTGCTTATGGTGCTAAGGTCCTAGCAAGGCAACCCAAAGAGGATTTGGCACCCTAAAGAGAGGGCAGGCTTCTGCATCTGGCCCATTTGAGGTAAAAATGTTAATTTTACTATCCGTGACATTTAAAGATCCAAAAATAAGCAAGGTGCTCCATCCTCGGAACACCGTTCAGCTGAGCTGTGCAGGTCTTCTCTTGCAAACTTTGGCATTTGAATTGGAAGCCTTAGGACAACCTAGATCAGGTTCCCCAAAACTTGGCAACTTGAAGACTTGTGGACTTCCAACTCCCAGGATTCCCCCAGCCAGTCACAAGTCTTGAAAGTTGCTAAGTTTGGAGACCCCTGACCAGACCATTTCCATTAGCATTTAATTCCCTGCCCTTGGAGAATTTGAGATGGTGGGAGAAAACATCTAGCCTTCCTTCTCCTGACCTATGTTCAAGCACACTAAATTCTTCCAAGAGAAATAGTCCATCAAATTTAGTCCTCTGAAAACCACAGCTTCTCCTTGGCTTGTACTGTCTCGTTCACACGTGTTTGTAAACACCAAAACTTTTAAGTCAGACGTGTCCCCAGGGTGGGGTCAAAAACGTCAAGATTATGGCCAGGACCTTGGAATCAAAAGCTTTGCTTTCTTTTTAATGTGCTTGGAACATCTGTGAGACACATAAAAGTGGAGGGTTGATCACACACCATCATGCGTGCTGTTGTGATTTTTTTTTTTACCACACTCTGTAGACACCTCTGCTCTCGAGTTTTCTCTTGTCTCCAAAGAAGTATTTTTCAGGTCAACCATGATTGCAAGTGGCTATGTGGTAAACGATATAAAAACAGGGAAACGTGACATATTAGTAGACTTATTTGTAATAGTAGACAACCTGAGCCCTTTTGGGTCATCATGTCAGACATACTGTATGCCCTTATTTAAACAGAGAAAATGACTAAAGGAGTTGGAGCAACTTCAGACTTCCTACTAGCTTCCCCAAAGAGTTTCCTTGTGGGGAGCTGTCGGAGCATCAGAAATCAATCCTTCCTTCCTCCCTTCCCTTCTTCCTTCCTTCCTCCCCCTTCCTTCCCTTTTCCTTCTTTCCTCCCTTCCCTTCTTCCATCGTTCCCTTCCCCTTCCTTCCCTTCTTCCTTCCTTCCTTCCCTTCCTTCTTCCTTTCTTCCCTTCCCTCCTTCCCTTTTCCTTCCTTCCTCCTTCCACCCTTCCTTCCTCCTTCCTTCCTTCCCTTCCTCCCTCCTCCCTCCCTTCCTTCCTCCCTCCCTCCCTTTTTTCCTTCCCTTCCCCCCTTCCTTCCTTCCTTCCTCCCTCCCTTCTTTCTTCCCTTCCCTTCCCTCCTTCCTTCGTTCCTTCCTCCCTCCCTCCCTCCCTTCTTTCTTTCTTTCCTTCCCTTCCCCCCTTCCTTCCTTCTTTCCCTCCCTCCTTCCTTCCTTCCTTGCTTTATTTCATATGCCCCTATAATATGTGGCTTTGGGAAGCAATTTAAATTTGGGGGAAGAATTTACACCTTGGTGTAGCAGAGGCTTTACACCAGATAAACCAGCCATATCACAACTTGGCCCAAAGCACGTAGAAACTACGAAAGAACAATTAATATATTTAAACATTAACAATTAGACCAATCCCTAGTACTGTATTTGCAGAGAGCTGAAATAAGCAGATTGATAGATGTAACAGCAATTGCCTTTCATGACCAAGTCTTGAAACTGCTATGGTTTTATGTTTTATCGTATATATACAATGTATACCATATGTTGTATATATACAATGTATATGGTGAAAAGCATTTCGTTTTCACTGCAACAAAGCCAAAAGTATCAAACTTTCTGGAATCTAAGAGGCTTTCTTTAATTTGATAAGATTCCATGGTCTTTTTTTCCCCTTATAGTAGTTCTCCATCATTTACCAATTTTATATGCAGTATAAATACATAACATGGCTATTGCTCAAACTTAATAGCTGCCTACAACGCAGGGAGCACCAGCCTTCAAATCGGTCCAAACTGAGGGTGTAAAAGCTACTATAGCATAGTCTCCCTGGTGCCATACTTGGCAATATTAGAATATCCATATTCCATACTGGACCATATCTCCAATTTTCAGGAAGAGACGAAAAAGCGATTATTATTTTTTTCCCCCCACGTTGCTCAGGCTAAGCTGGAGGCACATGATACTAGATAAGAAGACACTCAATGTTATCTTTCCTTACCTGGAATAAGGTCAACCCTTAGTCAGGCCCATAATCAGATAGTCAAGGGATTCCACCAGGGTGGTGTGGAAGTGGTTGTCTCCCAAGCCAATGTCCCTGGTCCTCAAGGACGAAGCAGTTTACTAGAGGTTGATGGACCTTCCCTTTGACTTGGAGACATTGCAACTTCTTCTTTATAACGGTGGCATTAAACCTAGAACCTATAGAGCAGAGAGATTTAACGCTGGCCACTTGATGAGCTGTGGACTTCAACTCCCAGCATTCCCCAGCCAAAGTTGGACATCTTTCCGTCGAGGCTACATCCCTGTTGTACTTTTATAACGTATCATTTGGAACCAAGAGAGGAATCGGAAGAAAACGTCCTGTTAAATTAGCTTGGACCATTGGGTTAAGCAAACTGCTTTCAGTGAGGTGTTCTCTACGAAGCTGGATGTGCTTAATTCAAACGGCAGGTATTTTACACTACACACCAACACTGGAATTGCACACGGGTTATATCAAAATGCATCATACATGACATTCTATCGGACACGTTTCACCAAAGAGATGGGCAGGTTTCATCACAGGAAATGTACACCACTAAGGTCCACACCACACAGAGGAATGTGGCATTTGAGGTATTTGTCACACACAACAACACGAAACAGCTAGCGCAGACTTGCTGCAGTTTGGGAAGAACAGACAATTTTTTTTTTCTCTTTATACACGGGCTCTCTTGTGGCTTTGAAGTTCTGCCGACTATTAGCAGATTTCGATTTAGGAGCAGAGGTGGGGGGAAATCCTCAGATTATATTAAGATGCAAAGATGACTACAAGGCGTATAAGATTCTTTCACCCTCCACCATTCAGTCAGAACTGGAGAAGCTTCTGGGCTGAGAAAGCGAAACGTCCTCAAGGAAAAAACAAAAGTCCAATTGCCTTTTGAAAGAAAAGAGAAAAGAAAAAAAACGGAAAAAAAGCACCTTTGGGACTCCCTGTTTAATGTTTCTTTCTAATGTTATATTCAGAATTGCCTTCCTTCCTTTAAGTCAGACTTCCCCAAACATTCCAGCTTGGTGGCCCGGAAGGAAAGGGAGCAGTAAGGAAATGTGCACATGCGTGGCCCGCACATATGTGCAAATGCACAACGGTGGCGCTAGCATGCGCATGCATGCGCAAATGGGCTGCGTGCATGCACAAACGGGCCTCTGGCACCTGCGTGACGCTGCCGGAGGTGCTAGCGTCCCCGTGCATGCGCAAACGGGACCGCTAGTGCCCGCACGGTGGTGCTACCGCGAAGGGGAGGCTTACCAGCTATTCCCGGGGCCCAGTGGTACCGGGCCACAGATCCTAAGTTGGGAAGTCCTGCTTTAAGTTATAAAGATGGCCTTTAAATGGAGTCGGTTCATTCCAGAGGGCATTTCTTGCCTTGTTTAGGAGGAAAGCAAAACACCAGCTCCAGTTATTTTTTTAAAATTTCAGCTGACAAGAAAACAGCAATAAGTGACCAAAAATCCTTTTTTTAAAAAAGCTATCGGCTATCCCCCTGATGGGCCTTCGCTTGGCTCTTGGTCAAGGAGACAGAGCCAATGGCTTTCTTTGCCTACTAAATCAGTCGTCTCCCAGGGCTGCAAGTACAAGGGCACGCAGTAGTGATTGTGAAAAAGAAAAAAAGAAAAAAAAGGAAACGACACAGGGATGGTAAAATTAAAATCACGATTGTCCGTGGAGATTCTCCAGTCGTCCAGGTCATGGCTCTCCCCTTTTTCAGGAGGCAACTGGGACTTTCTAGTTTTTCTTTGAAGACGTTTGCATCTCAAACTGAAGCGCAGACGGTTCCTGCAGTCTGCAATGTTTTCTGGGGAGTATGAAGGGATTTCCAGAAAACATGGCAGACCGCAGGAGCCATTTGCGTTTCACTTTGAGATGCAGACAACACAGACTCGTCCCCAAAATCCTGCACGCGTCTCCCACAGGGAAGGGACCCAGGGCAGAAAAAAACATCCTGCAGCCAAGAAGGCTCCACACCCATTTGCACCACTCAGGTGACCCTGAGGACACAGGTTAACCTCCAGGTGGCCTCAAGGACTCTCTGAAAGAAGGCAAAGGACCAGCTGTCTGCAAGGAGTATAAATCCTCCCGTTCCCCACCCTCCAGTCAGAGCTGAAGAAGCTTCTGGGATGAGAAGCAAAACGTCTTCAAAGAAAAACAAGGAAGTCCACTTGCCTCCTGAAAAAAGCACCTTTGGAAGAAGGGTGGAAGGGAAAGAGGAAGACGAGAAGGAAGATGCGGGGGAAAGAAGGAGAAGGATAGAAGAGAGAGACAGAGAGAAAGAGAAAGAAAGAAAGAAAAAGGAGGAGGGGGAAAGAGAAAGGAAGAGGTGAAGGATAAGGGAAAGGGAAAGAAAGAGGAAGGAGGAGGAAGAGGCCTTTTCAAATGGCCTCAACGACTCTCTAAAAGAAGGCAAAGGACAGCTCTCTGCAAGGAGTATAAATCCTTGCATTCCCCACCATCCAGTCAGAGCTGAGGAAGCTTCTGGGATGAGAAGCGAAACGTCTTCAAAGGAAAAACAAGAAAGTCCTCAAAAAAAGCACCTTTGGGACAAAATCACGACTGCACCTAATGAAATGAGGAGAGGAAGCCTGCAGCACAATGCATGCTCTCTCTCAACCGGGCTTAGATTTACTAACGCAGACCTTACCAGAATTTGGAGAATAATTTAAGCGCCGTCTGAAGACAACCCTAAAGGCAAATGTTGACTGCAGACAACTCTCAAAAACTCTCCACGCAAAGCAGACTTCCCTCCATCCCACCCCATCGATCGGGGCTCCTAATTTGGATATCTGTCAGTTTACAGGGAAATTGTTCATACAAGCAGCCCTCGATTTACAACGGCTCGTTTTAGTGACCGGCTGAAGTTACCACGGCGTTGAAAAATGCGACTTTTATCACCGTTTTTTCGCACTTAGCATCCCCCCACAGTCACGGGATCAAAAATCCAACGCTTGGCCACCGACTCACACTTATGACGGTGGCCGTGTCACCGGGGGAGGGGGTCCCGTGATCCCCTTTGGCGACCTCCTGACAAGCCAAGTCAGCGGGGGGAAGCCAGAATCACCGAACAGCCGCGTGACCAACGTAACAATGGCAGGGATCCGCTTAACAACGGCGGCCGGAAAGATCGTAAAACGGGGCGGCGCTCACTTAAGAAACGTCTGACTTAGCGGCGGGAACGTTCAGCTCAATTTTGGTGGCGAGTTTTATCAGTTGTTTTATGGAGAGCGGCTCTTGCAGGGGACACGTTCACCAGCCGTTTGCTGTGGCTGAGTCCAAATCTTGATAAAATCCAGGAATTCTGGGAGTTGAAGTCCCCAAGTCATGAAGGGGCCATATTTTCCCCATGCTGGCTCAGGAATTCTGGGAGTTGAAGTCCCCAAGTCATGAAGGGGCCATATTTTCCCCATGCTGGCTCAGGAATTCTGGGAGTTGAAGTCCCCAAGTCATGAAGGGGCCATATTTTCCCCATGCTGGCTCAGGAATTCTGGGAGTTGAAGTCCACCAGTCATAAAGGAGCCATAGTTCCCCCATGCTGGCTCAGGAATTCTGGGAGTTGAAGTCCACCAGTCATAAAGGAGCCATAGTTCCCCCATGCTGGCTCAGGAATTGTGGGAGTTGAAGTCCACCAGTCATAAAGGAGCCATAGTTCCCCCATGCTGGCTCAGGAATTGTGGGAGTTGAAGTCCACCAGTCATAAAGGAGCCATAGTTCCCCCATGCTGGCTCAGGAATTCTGGGAGTTGAAGTCCACCAGTCATAAAGGAGCCATAGTTCCCCCATGCTGGCTCAGGAATTCTGGGAGTTGAAGTCCACCAGTCATAAAAGAGCCGAGGTTCCCCACCCCTGCCCTAGACCATTTCAGACAAATGGCTGTCCAGTCTCTTTTTTTTTAAAGCCTCCAGTGATGAAGCACCCACAGAAATTTTGGGCTCAACTGTGGTCGTACGTCGAGGAAGACTTATTCGGCACATTTCTAGTCAATCAGGAAGCGTTTCTAGGTTACGGTTTCAGAAATGCCCATCACTCAAATGGAAAAGGAGAAAAAGAGGGGCGATTGGACGACGAGAGAGGGTCTTCAATGAGAAATCCCACTTTTCCAACATTGGAGCGAGCGAGCGAGAGGCAGCACCGCCGAAGGGACGGCTGCAGGCTTGCAGAACCGACAACGCAAAAAGCGGAGGAAAAAAAAAAAAAGATTCTTCCGTCTTAAAAAAATAAAAACGGGGGTGGAAATACGGTAAAAAAAAATGCTACTGCTCAGAAACAAGTGACAGATAGTCCTCGACTTATAACCACAACCGAGCCGCAAACTTGTGTTGCTAAGTGTGACATTTGTGAAGTGAGTTTTGCCCCGTTTTTATGACCTTTCCTGCCACGGAATCGCTGCAGTTGTTAACTTAGTTAACACGGCCGTTCAGCGAATCCGGCTTCTTCCCCAATTGACTTTGCTTCTCAGATGGTCACAAAAGGGGATCACGTGACCCCGAGATGCTGTGACTGTCATAAGTGTGAGTCAGTTGACAAGTGTCCGAATTTTGATCACTGTGCTTCAATGGTTGTTAAGTGTGAAAGACGGTCGTAAGTCACTTTTTCTCCAAAGCCATTGTAACTGAACGGTCACTAAACGTACCATTGCAATCCAAAGATCACCTGTACTTCCTTAATTGCTTGCAAGACTAGTGTTAAAACCAGCTTCTCACAATCTGGGATCAATGACAGCACAACCACACTCTCTGGAAGAGGATGAGAGCTGTAGGCCAGCACATCTGGCTGGGGACTCCTACTTTTACACACACCGCCTTGGACACAACTCAATCCTCAACATGCTTTGGATTCTTAATTCACATTAAAATGGAACACCGAACACCCAGTCTCTTGTCTTTCCCTTGTGTCTCCTTCTGGATCGCCTTCCTTCTGGCCATCAGTCTCCAGAGCCATCATGGATACCTCTACTGTAGAGGTCGTCATGGGAACTATGTTGATCAATCCCATCATAGTACGAATTCCCGTTGTGCAGGAATGTCCCCACTGCCCGTCCTTGCCGAGCGTGTCCCACCGCATCGCTGAAGACCTTGTTGATCTGTTCTTCGGAAGGCATCCACCAATCCGGGTTAGAGGTGCAATGCATCCGAATGAATTCTGTGAAGAAATCAGCAAGTGAGCTCCCATGGTATTGAACAACTGAGTCTAGGACAATTCGCGCACGGCCAACTAGTCATGGCCAAGTCGCCATGGACAACTCTTCATGGCCAAGTCGCCACGGCCAAGTCGCCACGGCCAACTCTTCATGGCCAATTCATCATGGCCAAGTCGTCATGGCCAACTCTTCATGGCCAACTCGCCTTGGCTAATGCATCATGGCCAACTCACCATGGCCAAGTTGTCACAGCCAACTCGCCATGGCCAACTTGCCTTGGCCAATGGGTCATGGCCAACTCACCATGGCCAACTCATCATGGCCAACTCACCTTGGCCAATGCATCACGGCCAACTCGCCATGGCCAAGTTGTCATGGCCAATTCACCATGGCCAACTTGCCATGGCCAACTCACCATGGCCAACTCGCTCTGGCCAACTTGTTACGGTTAACTCGCCGCAGGAGAAGAATTACACTAATATCAAAGAAATGGTGGAATAGAATCATTGGAGAAAGGAGCAAAGTAAAAAGAAGGACAGAATGAAATGTGAACGGCCAAAATTAAAACCATGCTTTATTTTAAATAATTAAATAGGATTGTGACGTTGTCCCGCAGCAAGTTGGCTGTGGTGAATTGGCCGTGGCAAGTCGGCCACAGAGTGGGCTGTGACAAGTTGTCCCATTGGGTAAACAAGTGGTCTTGTGAAGTGGGCCAGTGGCAGAAGGGTATGGACAATGGGCATGCAGCTTCTTAAGAGGTGAATTAGCTGGCAGGTACCACCTACAAGTCTGATGTGTAGTCGGCGGCCTTGTGGGGAAAGTAATCCTCAACACAACTCCAAAATAGAGCAAATTGTGTAAGGGGGTTGAGCCACCTGGATTGCCAAGCAAAGGGATTGTTGGAAGGAAAGGCTTGTTGGGATGCAATGCATGGAAAGTGGAAGAATATCTAAAGACAAGGAGCTAAGACAGGGGTCCAAGAAACTTAGATACGGACTACTGAGTAGGACGGTGTTTATCTTATGTTTAAAAACAGACACAAATCTCAGCACCCAAAAAAGAGGTAGGACAACCCAATCTAACTTTTCTTGTTTTGTAACACAATTGGATTTTGTGCAATTTATCCCGGTGGAGATTGTGTGTGTGTGTGTGTGTGTGTGTGTGTGTGTAGGGACAATGGAGAAAAGATGTTACTGAAGAAACAAGGAAGTCTCAAAATTGCTTTTGGGAGGGCTCTTCCTTTTCTTAAAAAAAGGAAGAAAAATTCTGCCTAGCTATATCCCGCCTTTCTGTTCTACGTGTTGTGTTTCTCTAAGTTTGTAGCATGGACGCAACCTTGCGCTCTTCGACAGAGGAAATGGTCTGGGAGAGAAGTTTGAGTCTGAAAGCAGGACAAATTCCTTTTCTCTTTTAACCGAATGCTTAAATCTGTAGAATATCCGTCAGGTGTCCTACAACTGGACGCAATCTACCTGGGAGAAATGTCCTGCTTTTAAAGCTGGAGGCCAAATGCATTTGTTCAGAATTGGACAGAGTAATCTCGCACAGCAAAAGGTCCGTGTTAAGACTAAGCTTTCGTAAGCTGCGATGGAACGGGCTCACGTGATCTCTGACAATTCAGACAATCGTAACTCTTACAACACATCTTAGGATGCTGTGAGGGCCATATGCTCCATTTATGAGCATCGATCGTGGGGAATAAGCGTGCGAGGGGTCACTGATCGGTCCAGGAGGACCTCATTGGGACCTAGCAGAAGCGACCCAGGAGAACCCATCGCGCTCTTTAGACGTGACATTGAGAGGGAAAGAGGATTCCCACCGTCTATCATTGATCTCCTGAGGATGTCCCCAAGTGGAGACCCCGGGAGGAGAGGATCCAAAGGGAGGTGGCATCTCAGACCCTTTCTCTTGAAAGGGCAACTCCATCTCAGCTCCAGGACTTCCCCAGAGGACCCTCCCTTCTCTACCGCACGTCTGATCTGGTGAAATGAGATTGTGGCATGGCGGACGTTGAGTGAAAAGATGCAGTACCTCGGAGACATGTTACTTTCACTGGATCCAGAGGCCGTCTTTCAGGACCAGTGTCTCCTGACTGCACTGACCTTTTTCTTTTCCCAAGGCCGCACGAGTACTTAAGCTCATCGGTGGTGAAGACAAATCTGATGAGGTAGCGAAGGAGACGCCGCCCGTCTTTCTTGGAGGAGTTGACGGCCTCGTCCCACTGTTTGCTAGTGATGAAGACGGGGTAATTGTTCAGCAATTGCTTGCTCCCCTAAAAATAGCAGAATGACAACAGGATAACAATAGATTAACAGAATCAACAGACTAAAAGAATAACAATAGATTATAAATAAAAGAATAATAGAATTAACAGAATAACAGAAGAGAGTAACAGAGTAACACATTAAAAGGATAGAATAACAGAAGAGAATAACAGAATAACAACAGAATAACAGAACAGAATAATAGAATAGCAGAATAACACATTAAATGAATAGAATGACAGAATAGAATAACAGAATAACAACAGAATAACAGAATTAACAGAATAACAGAAAATAGAATAGCAGAATAACACATTAAAAGAATAGAATAACAGAATAGAATAACAGAATAGAATAACAGAATAGAATAACAGAATAATAACAGAATAACAGAATTAACAGAATAACAGAAAATAGAATAGCAGAATCATTAAAAGAATAGAATAACAGAATAATAACAGAATAACAGAAAATAGAATAGCAGAATAACACATTAAAAGAATAGAATAACAGAATAACAACAGAATTAACAGAATAACAGAAAATAGAATAGCAGAATAACACATTAAAAGAATAGAATAACAGAATAACAGAATTAACAGAATAACAGAAAATAGAATAGCAGAATAACACATTAAAAGAATAGAATAACAGAATAACAACAGAATAACAGAATTAACAGAATAACAGAAAATAGAATAGCAGAATAACACATTAAAAGAATAGAATAACAGAATAACAGAATAGAATAACAGAATAGAATAACAGAATAACAGAATAGAATAACAGAATAATAACAGAATAACAGAATTAATAGCATAACAGGACAGAATAACAGAACGGAATAACAGAACAGGATAACTGAATAATAGAATAGCAGAATAACAGAATAGAATAACAAAATATCAGAATAACAATAACAACAGAATAACAACAAAATAACACTATAACAGAATAAAACAACAGGATAACAGAACAGGATAACAGAATAACAGAGTTGGAAGGGACCTTGGAGGTCTTCTAGTCCAGAGTTGGAAGGGACCTTGGAGGTCTTCTAGTCGAGCATAAACCCTAAAGCAACTAGCATTCCCAGGCTGTCAGGAGGCCAAGGAAAAAGAGAAAGAGGGTGGAATTCAAACGCCAGATACACAAAAGTAAAAACCAGGCAACTGGAAAATGCAGTTGGGAAACTTGCAATCCAAACTTGACAGGCAAGGGATTCTTAATCTTGAGAACAATGTTGTAGATCAAGTTGCCTTTGCATTTTGTCCAACAGGAAGAGTGAGATAGAAGGAACACCTTGGCAGCAGAAGATGCTATTTATAATGTGCTTTTGCAGGTGAGCTAAAGAGTGTCAAGTGATTGAGAAAGCTAGTGAAGTATAATATTTTCCATTCTTTTGTTAAAATGTGTAAAAAAAACGCCTTTGGAATGGTGTGACTCCAACAGGCCTTTTTCAGACAAATGGCAAATAGATGCTCCAGAAATTATTCTTTTAACAAACGTATTTCCGCAGATTGGTGTGGAATCCCTGTTGTTTTGTGCTCTTAGAACCGCAGCAGTTACATTGCACCTCCACCAGTAAATAGAGCAGAAAGGGCTGGAGCAAAAGCTGCGGGCGTATTAATGAATTTTGAATGTGTGCATTCGGTATAATTACCTGGGTGATCGTTATCACGTCTGTCTGGGATACTGTAATTGTTCCCGTTTTCCTGGCCCACCTGACTACAGACATCCAGCTCTGAAAAGTCATTTTTTATTCAATGAGCATAGAACATAGAATAATAGGGATGGAAGGGACCTGGGAGGTCTTCTAGTCCAACCCCCTGCTCGAGCAGAAGACCCCGCTTAATTATTGAATGAGCAGCCTCTCTTGAGGCTAGCTGTGGAGTTAAGAGAGGAAGGTCTTGAATACTAGTGGCTAAGATGCAACAGCTAAGGAGGATTATTAGTTTCCTGCCTTGCTGACGGAGACCATCTTGGGGGCCACTGCATGACACAAAATGTTAGCCCACTTAGGTCTGGCCAGATTCCTTAAATCTGTCCTTATGGTTTTGTACAAAAAGAAGCTGTATTCAGACACTCATCCAGATGTTTAGAGAGCGTATCTCTATTTGAGGGGTCCTTAGTGTTCTCTGAGCTTGGTTGTTTTCTTACAGACATTTCATTACCCAACTAGGTATCATCCTCAGTGGTAGAAGGGAATGGGGTGTGTGGAGAGGAGGAGGAGGAGAAGGAGGAGGAGGAGGAGGAGAAGGAGAGGGGGAGGCACCTGAAGCCAGGACAAGAAGCAACAGATGGAAACTAATCAAGGAGAGAAGCAACCTAGAATTAAGGAGAAATTTCCTGACAGTTAGTGGAACAACTCGCCTCCAGAAGTTGTGGGTATCTCCCTTTCTCTTTCTCCCCTTCTCTCTCTCTCTCTCTCTCTCTCTCTCTCTCTCTCTCTCTCCCCCTCCCAGTCTGTTTTTAAGTTTCTCTTAATTACTGTTTAATATATGCACAACAACCTCATTAACACTTACACCGTGCCATCTTCAACAGAATAGGACAGATTTTGGTAAGCAACATCCTTGGGAACACGGTGCCTGCATCTTACCGCACACGAAGTGCGGCACCCTCACACCAGGAGGATGAGGCTATCTTAAGAGACCAAGGTTTGCAGGACAGAAGATAAGGGCTTTTACACCTAGCCCAAATGTGAAGAATTGCAAAGCAATTCCTCCGTTGGCTTTCTAACACTAGGGGTAGCCCTTGACTTACAACAGTTCATTTACTGACCGTTGGCACTGAAAAAAAGTGACTGAGCACCACTTTTTTCACACTTTTACGACCCTTGTAGCATTCCCCCAAGCTCACCTGATCAACATTCAGACGCCTGGCACAACTGACCCCTATTTGCGACATTTGCATTTTACGACTTTCCTTGCCACGGTGGTTAAATGAATCCGCGCAACTGCTCAGTTAGTAACGCCGGTTCAGTTAAGAGAATCCAGCTTCCCCGTTGACTTTGCTGGTCAGTAGGTCGCAAAAGGGGACTACGTGACCTCCAGGTCGCCGCAACCATCACAAATATGAGTCAGTTGCCAAGTGTCTGAATTTTGATCACCTCATCATAGGGGCACTCCAACATTCGTGCAAAAATAGCCTTCAGTCCCTTTCTTCAGTGCCCATCTAATTTCAAACCATCACTAAACGAACTGTCGAGGACTACTTGTATTAGATAGGTGTCAACGCTGCTAACATCGGATGTTCTTGCTTTGACAACATATGGAGAGGCAGCCATTTTCCTTCTTATGTTTTACTCTTAGAATTAGAGTTGGAATTAGATGATACTGGGGGAGGGAGGAGGAATGTGCATGGGAGTTTAGTTAGACATAACAACACTGCAACTAGTGTGAGAACCAAGGTTTTTTGAAATAAGAAATGATAAGAATTGGCGGGCTGGAGAACTGGAGGGGAAGCCTGCATTTCAAACTAATTGGAGAATGTGATTTATGACTGTAAATTAGAGGAGGGAATTGTGCCTTGATACTACGTGCTCAGGGGAGGGGAATTCAGATTTTGGCTTTGGCTATGTAAGTGCCGATGCTATGCTACTCGAATAAAGATTCTTTAAGGTAAACAATGCCTCGAAGTTCCTTGAAGAGTTTCATCTGTCAGAACCATGACATTAGGAACCTATAAACTAAGTCTTTTTTTTAATATATAAATATTTTCTTAATTTTCTATTTTTACAAACAGGTGCTTAATAAACAACGTGTCGAATGGGTCCCTTAGTAATTCCATGGTGCTTATAAGCTTCTTCAAACTAAATCCAACATTACACCCTCCAATGCATCCTCTCTTCTTCCGGTAATAAACATTTTTCCACCTTAAGTAAATACAATTCTTATTGTTATTAATAGATACACAGTTGAATATCAGCCTTTATTACAGTTTTCTAATAGTATCAAGGATATCAGTTTAAAATATCTTTTCTAACCAAAACACATCTTAATTGCAATTTGCACCCAATATCCATTTAGTCAGTCCGAATCCTATTTTCGCTTTTTTTTTTCCAGTTTTATTTTCCCATCCATATTCAAAATATCCCAATTGTTTTTAGTTTCAAAACAAGTTATATTTGGGTAACCAAAAGCTTCCCTTATTCAAACTTCTTAGCATTTTCTTATTTCCCTTTTCATGCCAAAATATGATATTCTGATTACCAATCTATCTAGTTATAATAATATTTCTATTTCTAGCAATCTATTCTTAACCATATTCAAACATCTAATTTAATATAATATCCCCTCTAATAGGTCAAAGCTTCTGTTTTCTTCAGTCTTACTCGGGCTTTCTTCCTTTGCCAACTAACTTTCCAAGTCAGTGCATTTGGATCATCAAATCATTCTTCCTCTGATCTTGTGCATATCTGTCAAGGACTACCTGTATTAGATAGGAACCTATAAACTAAGTCTTGATGAAGACCTTTTATGCAGAACCTCATGAATCTAATGTCTTGCCCCTGAGCAATAAGAATGTTGATTTCAAAAAACTCACATTGCTTAAGAAGTGAAACTCTTGTTCCTCCATCCAGCGCTGACCCGTTCTTCTGAGAGCTCATATTGACCAAATCTTTCCATTGATGACCCCCCTCTTGTCACCATCAAGACCTACCTCTGCTGGCTGCTCCACCGTCTGCGGCAACATCAGTTGATTGTGATGCTGGAGGACCATCTTCAAGTAGTCTAAAACAGTTTGACAGGGCACTGCGAACAACGAGAAAGTTCCCACAGTCACACTCATTCGATTAAGAGCAAAACCGACTAGAGCTGGGGTCCCCAACCTCGAATGCGACAACTCGCCGCGGCCAACTCACCGCTGGAGAACTCGCCATGGCCCACTCGCCATGGGACAACTCAACAGTTCTATTTAATTACTTAAACTAAATAAATAAAAATTTTAATTTTTGCCCTTCACATTTTGTTCTGTCCCTCCTTTTGCATCTTTTCTTTAATGATGCTATTCCACCATTTCTTTGATGTTAGTGTAACTCTTGTCCCACAGTGAGTTGTCCTGTGGCAAGTTGGCCTTGGCGAGTTGGCCGTGATGAGTTGGCCATGATGAGTTGGCCTTGGCGAGTTGGCCGTGATGAGTTGGCCATGATGAGTTGGCCTTGGCGAGTTGGCCGTGATGAGTTGGCCTTGGCGAGTTGGCCGTGATGAGTTGGCCGTGATGAGTGGGCTGTGATGAGTTGGCTTTGATGAGCTGGCCATAATGAGTTGGCCGTGATGAGTTGGCCGTGATGAGTTGGCCATGATGAGTTGGCAGTGGCAAGTTAGCCATGGTGAGTTGGCTCCAGCGAATTGTCATAGACCCACCCCCAACCCCCGGGTTGTGGCCCACTACCGGGCTGTGGCCTGCTTGAAACCAGGCTGCGGGAGAAATAACTTAACAACTGTGGCAAGGAAGTTGGGCAGAACTCAACAATTGTCTTGTTTAACAGTGGGAATTCTGGGCACAGTTGCAGTCGTAAGTCAAGGAATACCTGTATTAGTGTACTACTTCTCTGTATTATGGTATCACCCTGCCACTCTTCTCTTTCACCCGAAAATGCTGCGGGGAGCACCAGAAGGTGCTTCATCTTACCCCGAAGTCTCAACCAATAGCATCACGTTACCTGGAATGCTCTCCAATTTTCTTCGGAGTTCTTCGTTTTCTTGCTGCAAGGAAATCACCTCCTGCTCCAACTCTTGGCAACGAGGACAGTAGCCTTCCTCCTCTTCCTCCTCCTCCTCCGGGAGGGTGGAAGAAGACGGGTGACCGTGGGACTCCGAAGTCGCCGGAGAAGCCCATCCCGCTAAAGTGTGCACCGGAGAGGTGGAAAGCGGGTCCATGTCGGCCAAATGACCGAAATCCCCCGCCGAGGAAGCGTTTTGTGAGGTGAAGCCTCCCGAGAGCAAATGGTTTTGAAGGGAATCGGTGAAGACCCTCAGGAAAGCCGAGGTCTGTTGCTTCTTCTGCATGTACTGCAATTCGAAGTCTACGTTTTCCGAGGTCTGGCTGTGGACCATTTTGCCGAGCTGGCAATGCTCCGGCCTCTCGTTGAAAGCCGGGCTCTCTTGTTTGACGCAAGAAGGCAGCGGCGGGGTGCGGTTGTTCTCCAGAAGTTTCCCTCCGCAGTTTAAGAGACTGAGAACTCGGCTACACTGTTGAGCAAAAGCATCCAGGATCATACGGCTCTCTGAAACACAAAAGGACATTTTAATCGCCGGGGTCCAAAGCGGAACCCGCTTCACGTTGCCAAGCCCCAGGATCAAAGAACTACGGGTGGTCCTCGGCTTACGGCTACAACCGAGCCCAAACTTTCCGTCGTTAGGGGAGACGTGTTAACCTCCAGGTCGAGTGTCCAAATAAAAGTCCAGGAATAGTTTCATTTCTGAAAAGCTGACTGTTTTGCTGGATACACGACCTGGTAAAGTTGATGTAAAATGAAGTCTATAATGCCATCAGGCATCAGACCATAACGGCATATAACAGTGATGGTGAACCTTTTAGAGACCAAGTGCCCAAAGCCGGCCCTGCCCATGCTCCGCCCCCCACCCTGCCCACCACCTCCACAGCCCGCTGCAGATTGCACAGGCGGACCAGCAGCGCCATGGTGTCCACGCCCTCTGCCTGTGCCCCGCAGCATCAACTGTGTGCGACAGGGCGCGAGGGCAGAGTCTTGGCCCCACTGCCCGGCTGCCATTCCTTGGCTGCCCTGCTCCGCACAGGCCGTCGGGGGCGGCTCTCCTCTGGGGGGGCTGCTGGTGAGGAGGGGGCTGTGGGGGGAGGCAGGGCTAGGGCGACGGTGTGCATGCCCACAGAGAGGGCTCTGAGTGCCGCCTCTGGCACGCGTGCCATAGGTTCGCCACCACTGGCATATAACAATGACTTTCCCAGCCAAACCTCCCCAGATGTCCCCATAGTTCATGTAAACAAGTTCTCTTTGTTTCGGTTTTTTGGTTTTTTTTATGTTTATATATATAGATTTTATTAGTTTTTATAGGGTTAAGGATAAGGTGGGGACAGGATTAGGATTAGGGTTCGGGTTTGGGTTGGGGTTTTCCCAAATAACATTCAATAACTTCAAACAATTGTTGGAAATGCAAACAAAGACCAGGTACTTATTATCACATCTGGTGGACATGCCCTAAAGCAAAAAAGATTTGGGGTTAAAATACATTTATGGCTGGAGAAGATGATTAAAAAACAAATAGACTTTAAACCAGAATTGTTTTTGTTAGGAATAATAGGAGCCAATTACGAGAAAGATTGCAGATATCTAATACTACATATATTAACAGCAACAAGAATTGTATTTGCCCAACATTGGAAAAATGAAAACTTACCAACTGAAGAAGTACTAATTAGGAAAATTCTAGAGGGTGCAGAAATGGATTGATTGACTTTAAAGATTAAAGAGAAAGAAGACTCAGTGTACTTTAGAACATGGGATAATTTCTATCAATGGCTAGAAACACGAGTCAGAGAGAAAGGAACGTGATATGTAATTTTGAATATATATTAGTAAGAAGAAGACTATTGAGTAATTAACATATTGTTTATGATAATTAACTATATCTATTACTGTTAGTTAAATACATGTACCCAGACACTATGCTGTTTGCTAAATATTGAAAACAAGTTCTCTTTGTTATGGGAACCGTCTGCTATCTTCTTCACACCTGCTAGAATGTCCTTGAAAGGTTTCCATACAGCTGGCTCTCAGCAAGCTTCCATCGAACTGGAGAGCTTAGCAACCAACATTCTGGGCCCAGTTCTGATCGTACGTTGAGGACTACCTCTAGGTGACTTTAGTGGCATTGCTGAATGTGTGCATGTGTGGGTGTGTAGAAATATTTAAGTTTCTATGGAGATTCTCCGTCATCCAGGTCACGGTTGTCCCAAAGGTGCTTTTTCATGAGGCAACTGGACTTCCTTGTTTTTCTTTGAAGAAAAACCATCCAGTCAGAGCTGAAAAAGCTTCCTCGATGAGAAGCGAAACGTCTTCAAAGAAAGACAAGAAAGTTTTTTTGCAGTGGTGTAACTTTGAACAGTCACTAAATGAACTCTTGTAAGTTGAGGACTAACTGTACACCCTGCCTGTATTTCATGACGCTTTTGGTGATCATCAACACAGCGGTGGTGCCACAACGCTTAAAAAGGGAGAAAATGCAATTGCATCAAGCTTGCTTTAAAGCAGGGGTAGGCAACCTCGGCTCTTTTATGACTCCTGGACTTCAACTCCCAGAATTCCTGAGCCAGCCATGCTGAGGGGAAAGGGAGAGGTTTCCATGCTGAGCCATGCTGGCTCAGGAATTCTGGGAGTTGAAGTCCATGAGTCATAAAAGAGCCGAGGTTGCCTACCCCTGCTCTAAAGTAATAAAGTCTACATTAATTAACATTAATTATGCTTTCATATGTTCCTCTAAGTGAGGGGTCTTCAAACTTGGCCCTTTTATGACTCGTGGACTTCAATTCCCAGAATTCCTGAGCCAGCCACGCTGAGGGGAAAGGGAGAGCTTTCCAAGCTGAGCCATGCTGGCTCAGGAATTCTGGGAGTTGAAGTCCACGAGTCATAAAAGAGCCGAGGTTGCCTACCCCTGCTCTAAACTATATTGCTGTGGGCAACTTTTAAAGAACTGGGAGAATCTTATTTGCCCCCCCAAACAGAGATTTTTAAAACAGGATTAAAATCCGTGCAGATCAACAATGGCACATAACACAACAAAGAACGGGTTGCTCTCCTCACTGCCCTTTAAAAAAAACGACTCTCCAATGGCTGTTTTAACTCAATGTGGCTAAATCCTGCAACGTTTAGCAGTGCCTTGCATAAAACGAAGCTGCCCTGTTAGGAAGCTGCAGAACCATGGAGAGCTCCAAAAAATTGCAGAAAAACGTGGCCAACTCAATGCTCAACGTGAATTCCTATAACCAGGAAGAGCAGTCCTCTTCATTCCTGAAGAAGCATTCCTGATATTTTTCCAGTGGTAATAGGAATTAAAATCAAAGCTTCTTGGACGAGAAGCAAAATGTCCCCAAGGAAAAACGAAGTCCAGTTGTCTTTTGAAAAAGCACTTTTGGGACAACCATGAGCTGGAAGACTGAGAATCTCCGTAGACACATCTGGAGAACATTGTTCAACAGGAAGTTAGGTTCCGAACAGAACATTTTAATGAAGAATGAAAACTTCTCTTTAGAAGGCCAGATCCTGAAGTTGAAGCTCAAGTACTTTGGCCACCTAATGAGAAGGAAGGACTCACTGCAGAAGAGCCTGATGCTGGGAAAGATGGAGGGCAAGAGAAGAAGGGGACGACAGAGAATGAGGTGGCTGGATGGAGTCACTGAAGCAGTAGGCGTGAGCTTAAATGGATTCCAGAAGATGGTAGAGGACAGGAAGGCCTGGAGGAACGTTGTCCATGGGGTCGCGATGGGTCGGACACGACTTCGCAGCTAACAACAACAACAAAGTCAATTCTTCCTTTCCTCTAGTTATCAGAAAAATATAAGGATATCCTGAATAATTCCCAAAGGAAATAGGCATCTTTTTCTCAATTAAATACATGTATACGTTTAAGTTTACCAACTCAATTGACATATTACGAAGAATGAAAACTGTAGTTCCACTGCTAAGATTCCTATTCTTCGTTGTAAGTATAGTTAGTACAAATCCTTTATAGTCCACACTGGAAATCAACATTAGCTCTGAGATGGCAACGAAAACTGAAATAATATGATTCTAGACATTAAAAATTATACTATGTTTATAACTACCTGTCAAGGGCGAAGAATCAGGGCCACACATGAAGTTCCAATTAAACTGATTTATTACTCTTAGCTGTACACAAGAATCTAGTCAACTAACAGTCAGGACTAGACTGGTGGTAGATAAGAGTCAATGGAATTCAAGAAAGATTCGATTCGAAATGCCTGTGGAACATAACGATTCCAGGCTGATTCCTCTCTTGACTCTGCCTTCATTCTCTGCCTGACCTTGTCGTACTCATCTCTTGCAGACATTTTTTTGAGTGGACTTGTGGCCACAGCAAAAGAACTCAATATTTGTTCTGGCTTTTTCAATGTGGAGCTTCAGTAGAACAACTAACTGTAAGATTTCATTAGGTTGCTTCAAGCTTCTTCTAAAAGGTTTTGTACGAGTAAACAAATTATCATCCTGATCAAAAGATGTCTCTATGGAGCCCTTTTTCCTTTCAAGTATATATTTATTTTGTTTTATCACAAAAGGTAAAATGCAAAACTGAAGAACAAACCAACAAAAACAAAAACGTACGTCCAGCGTTAACAACAACAAAAATTGGTGTACACACAAAGAGAGAGAAAAAGATGATCCAAATACCAAATAAATTTAACATTTAACATATAGAATTCACCCCGGCTGGATGCTGGGGAGAGAAAAAAGATTAACTAGTTGATGTAAAATGGTGAGAAATAGAATATATTTAAATAGATAAAGATGTGTATTCTGAATATTAGATTTTGTGATGAATTGTGATAAAGGGAATTGTGGTCTTTTAAAACTTGGAAATTATAAATGTTAAATGTTAAACGTAAATATTAATGGGAAACTAAAAATTGGGAAAAACTAATCAGGACATTGATTGTCTATCAAGGTTGAATGTTAAAATAACCAGGATATGTATAAACTAAAAATTATTGATAAATGTAAGAAAGTTATTTTTCATTAAATTGATATAATAAGAATTGTACTAGTTTAAACATGAGACAGTAAATACTAAGGGGAAAAGAGAGGAAATACTTAATGTAGTAGTTTGAGACTTGCACTAAAGATATTTGTATGTAACTGAATTATCGATCAACTCATCTACCCCGTTGATTTTTAAATATTTAAATGTAAAATTAGAAAATCAATAAAACTTTTTTTTTTTAAAGGAGCTTAGAGCTCTTTTTCCCAAAATGGATCTTTACCAGAAGAAATATATCAATTGTTTCAACATATACCCTCTTGTTTTTCTGAAAAATGGGGACTCAAGATGGACCAGTCACCCTAAGCCTTATCAAAGAAGGCAACTGAGGTTTTTTTAAAAATGATTTTAGATCTGTTGGAGACTATAGAGTCATATCACTTTGCTCAGAGAATGATCCAAGACGCAAAGGATCAAAAAAGTCCCAATCAGAAGGAGGTGGATCCCAACAGAAGGATGATGGGGTAGAATAATCCTCAGCATGGCAGTCCAGCAATTCTCAGCCACTGTCCTGCTCTGCAAGGAAATACTTAAGTAGCTGTGAGGTCAAATCGCTGGATGCTCATCAGAGAAACAACAGATCAAAGTCCAGAGACTGAACACCTTATGAAGAAAGTAAGCTAGAAGAGAATATTTGCAGCTCCGGGTTGAACTGTGGCGTCCTTGGTGCACTCGGAGTTTGGTGGTCTTCTTGCAGACGGTTCATGACCAGACTAGGTAACATCATCAGTGCTAGAAGGGAGGGGAGGAGGAGGAGGAGGAGGAGGAGGACTGTGGGATCCTTGGTGCTCTCTGAGCTTGGTGGTCTTCTTGCAGATGGTTCATGACCAGACTAGGTAACCTCATCAGTGCTAGAAGGGAGGGAAGGAGGAGGAGGAGGAGGAGGAGGACTGTGAGGTCCTTGCTGCTCTCTGAGCTTGGTGGTTTTCTTGCAGACGTTTCATGATCCAACTAGGTAACCTCATCAGTGCTAGAGGGAGGAGGAGGAGGAGGAGGAGGAGGAGGAGGACTGTGAGGTCCTTGGTGCACTTGGAGTTTGGTGGTCTTCTTGCAGATGGTTCATGACCAGACTAGGTAACATCATCAGTGCTAGAAGGGAGGGGAGGAGGAGGAGGAGGAGGAGGACTGTGAGGTCCTTGGTGCTCTCTGAGCTTGTTGGTTTTCTTGCAGACGTTTCATGACCCAACTCGGTAACCTCATCAGTGCTAGGAATGAAGGAGGAGGAGAAAGGGGGAAGGAGGAGGAGGGCCATGGGATCCTTCGTGCTCTCTGAACTTGGTAACAGCAAGTTACCAACTAGGTAACAGCAGCAGCGCTAGAAAGGGCAAACCCCATTCCCCCCCCCAATAGTGCTGATGATGTTACCTAGTTTGGCAATGAAATGTCCGCACGAAAACCATCAGCCTCAGAGTGCACCCAGGACCCCGCAGGAAATAAGCTTTCGTGGAAGTCACCGCTTTAGGGGGGGGGAAACCAAAACAGCAGAGGCGCGCAACCCCACCTCCCAACACACCCACATCCAGAGGCTGACACAAAGGACTCTGCAAAGATGCTGATTAGATGATAAGAGAGTCATGAGAATTTAAACGGCAGCTCCAGCTTTGATGCAACGGTGCCTTCCCCCTCATTATTCACCCCCTCTCTTTTGGCTTTTGAAAAATACCAGCGGATATTATTGATTGGAACTTTGTAATTCAAATACGCAGCGGTTCTTCATTCGTTTTAATCCCATAATCAGATCCGAGACCCGAAGCTGTGTTTACCCTGTGCATTTTAATCAGGATTATCCTAAGTTGGCAGAAATCCGTTCTCCTTTTGTCTCCTCTGTTATCTGCTCCATCCGTTTAATGAAGCTAGATAGGAACCGGGGTTTGAAATATTGCATGCCCTCTGCCGAGTATTATGATTTCCCTGTGAAAGATCCACTTCTGACACGGCAAATAAAGAGAGAAACAGCCTCTTGTGTTACGGATTCCAAAAGAAAAAAGAAAAAAAAATCAGGAGAAAACAAAACTACCAAATTAGAAATAAAGCCGTTGCCGTGTGGACTGCTTTTCATTTTTATTTCCCCCCATTATGGATCTGTTATAGATGATAATGATGTAATTTAGAGGGGGCCGATTGTTCTTCTCCAAGTGGATCCGTGGATCCGTGAAAGAAAAAAATGTTTATGATTGATCCAGTTCGTTCTTTATAGCGTGGTACAATCTGCATATCCTGCAGGACAGGAGGGGAGACGGATCAAAAGGAAATTTTTTTAATATAATATCAATTTTAATTTAAACGGGTTGATACCTTTGCCGCCGTGAGCCAGAATGGAGAGAGAGAGAGAGAGAGAGAGAGAGAGAGAGAGAGAGAGAGAGAGAGAGAGAGGTGATGATTTTTCATTTCGTTTTGTTTTGGCTGAGCATCTAAAACAGAACCTGTTAACAAATGTGGGTCTGAAAGAATAAGGACTAGAGCCTTAAAAAAAGTCATTGAACCTTCAGCAAAGGACACAGCTGGCTGGGGAATTCTGGGAGTCGAAGTCCAGGCTTCTTAAAGTTGCCAAGAGGGGGAAGCCAGCCAGAAGGGGCCAGGCCCTGATCTCTCAGCCTAACCCACTTGGTGTTTGTGTGTCTGTGTGTGTCTGTGTGTGTGTTGTAGGTTACTCTGACTTATGGGAGTGAACCCATCGGTTCTCAGTATTTGTCTTCTCTGGCGTGGTTTTTTTCTTTTTCTTTCCTTTTTTTTTTTTTGCAGCAGATCTGAATACGGGATGCTTTGCATGCAAAGCATGATCCGATCACTGAGCAGAGAGCCTTCAGCTCCGCTCTCCAGCCCTTCCCCGTCTCCAGGCAGACAACCCAGATGACAATGCAGTAAATTTGAATTGTCACAAGGGATTTAGATCACTATTGATATCCTGGAGTAAGTAGCTGGGCTGATCCGAACGGATAAGAATGCTAGGCATTATCGCTAAAATGCAAGGCTTGATGTATCTCCCTGCAGAAAGCGAACGCAGCAATAAAGGAGAAAGTCACCCCAATTGTTATGATGTATTGTGAAGTCCTACAGCTGGGGCAAAAGCTACTTTCGGCTTTCCTCCACCCTACAGACAATAGGAGAGAGGATCGGGGATCACCCCTTGCCCCAAATGGCTTTTTGACTGATAGGCTAAATCAATTGAAATATTGAGAGGTTATGGCGATTTCTGGTCACCTGTAACAATCAGAACTGCACACTTGCTTCTTGAAGTAGGTCCCGGGTAAATAGAGGACATAAATATGAGGAAAACCGTACAAAGTGTGTATCATGGAATCAACAACGCGATCTATATTGCCTTAGACGAAAAGCTTAATAGTACAATCTATGGGACTGGATGTTGGAGGAACTGGATTCCCCAACTCAATTTCCTTTCCAAAAGCTGCTGGCAGCCAGGATGAGGGGTGGGATTCAACTTCGGTGAGGACCTGTTGGAGATAAACCTGATGAGACTCAGAATCCAACTGCTCCCATTTCTATCCTGTGCTGAAGGCAGGAGAAGAAGCAACGGATGGAAACCAATCAAGGAGAGAAGCAACCTAGAACTAAGGAGAAACTTCCTGATAGTGAGGACAACTAACCAGTGGAACCACTTGCCTCCAGAAGTTGTGGGTGCTCCAACACTGGAGGATTTTAAGAAGAGACCGGACAGCCATTTGTCTGAACTGATATAGGATCTCCTGCTTGAGCAGGGGGTTCGACTAGAAGACCTTCAAGGTCCCTTCCAACTCTGTTTTTCGGTACTATCCTTAAATCTTCGCCAAAATCACACCTGTCAGTGGCACAATTCCGGCTCCCGTTCAATGTTTATAGAGTTTCCTCTTCTTCAGAAACCTGGATCTCCCATTTCCATCTGGAAGTTCTGGCGAGCCAAGCCAAAGCACTGGTGCCGTTGAGCACCGCAATGAATCAGGCTGCAACTAATTGCCCTAAATCAAGAGTGTCCAGCCTTGGCCACGCTAAGGCGTGTGGACTTCAGCTCCCAGAATTCCCCAGCCAACAGGGGGAACTGAAGTCCACAGATCTTCAAGTGGCTAAGGTTGGAAACCATTGCCTTAAATCGTGCAATTCCCTCCTCAAAGAAGGAATTGTCTGGCAACTATCTTATGCTTGCTCCCTGTCACATTTGCCCAGCGGGCCAATTTTCCGGCGCACCAACAGTTTGATGTGATTAAACAATTACTCCAAGACTGTCTAAAACTTCTGCTCGTTGGCTCATTTCCTTTCCCACCCAGAATACATTATTTCTGGCCTCTGTGATGCTCTCCCTCTCCTAGACAAAAATGCAAAAGGCGTTTTAATAACAATAGTCATTTCAACATTCAGCTGAAGGGCTATTCTGCCCCTTCTCCAAAAACCCTTCTGCGTGTTACTTGCCACGCATTTCCGGATACCTCACTTAAATCAATTTTTCTCAATGCAACTTACAACAGGTCATTTAGTGACCATTCAACCTTACAACGGCGGGGGGGGGAAAGTGACTTACAACCATTTTTTTCACCCTGACGACCGCCTGCAGCACCCCCAGGGTCACGTGATCCAAATTGGCGACTGACTCATACTTATGACCGTGACTGTGTGCCAGGGCCACGTGATTCCCTTCTGAGAACTTCTGACTAGAACAGTCCATGGGGAAGCCAGATCCACTTAACGACCGTGTTACTCACTTATCCACCGCGGCGACTCCCTTAACAACTGCGGCAAGAGAGGTCGTAAAATGGGGCAAAGTTCACTTCAGAAACGGCTCACTTAGGGACGGGAATTTTGGACTCGAGGGCCACCTGTACGACATTCTCCAGGTACATCTGACTGATGCAACTCTAGCGAGGGATGGGAGTTGTAGTCCCACGGAAGGCATCGGACCCAGGCAGCCGTACTCCAACAGTCGGCGTTCAGCCATCCATTGCATGCAGTGAAAAGTCTTGACAAGGTCATCTTGTTTTGATTTTTACACCGCTGTCGCTCGATAATGAAACCATCCCATCATCTCTCCTTTCCGCGTAAGTGATCAGAATTTGCTTCAGGATGTCAAAGTGAAATGCACATAATTGCAAGTTTGCTTATGTTATTCGTAGGGGCCTTATACAAAGAGGGGAAGAAAAAAAAAACCACCGACAGTAGGTATCTGACAATTTATAGGGCTGGGAGGGGGAGAAAAAAAAAATCAACATTTGAATAGTTCCTTTTGTGCTCTCGTGTTCCATTATGTAAATGGAAACTATATATATATATATTTTTAAAGCAGCAGCCGGGAATAAAAAACTCTCAATTGTCAAAGAGAAGAAGAACAAACTGTATGCAAATATATACTAGATGTCAACGCTGCTAACGCCGGATGTTTTCGCTTTGACAACATAATGGAGATGCAGCCATTTTCCTTCTTGTGTTTTACTCTTAGAGTTGGAGTTAGAATTAGATGATACTGGGGGGGGGAGCAGGAGGAATGTGCAGGGGAGTTTAGTTAGACATAACAATACTGTAACTAGGGTGAGAACCAAGGTTTTCAAAATAAGAGATGATAAGAATTGGCGGGCTGGAGAACTGGAGGGAAAGTCTGCATTTCAAACTAATTGGAGAATGTGATTTATGACTGTAAATTAGAGGAGGGAATTGTGCTTTGATACTATGTGCTCAGGGGAGGGGAATTCAGATTTTTGGCTTTGGCTATGTATGTGCCGATGCTACGCTTCTCGAATAAAGATTCTTTAAGGTAAACAAGGCCTCGAAGTTCTTTGAAGAGTTTCATCTGTCGGAACCATGACATTAAGCCAAAAATCTGACACTAGATCCTGAAACTTGTACGGAATCTGAAAGCACAACTAACCTCCAGAAATGCAATATCTGCCTTGTGTGCTTTTTGTAAGCTGATGGGTTCCCATGAAGAATTCTGGATGGTTGTTAAACGCGACTGCTTTGAACTATGGTATCAGTAGCGCTGCAATACTACGAGACAGAGATCTCAACAGAGTGAAGAGACAAATCTAATCTGCTAAAGGGCTACAAAAGAGCAGCTGTGGTCTCCAGAAGAAGCAGGAAGCTGCAAATGAACTCAAGGGCCTGCAAGTTAGATGCAGGTTGCCTCTCCTTACACAACTAGAATGAGTGAAGGGGTTGATGCAATCAAAAGATGGACATAACAGAAGAACAGAGTTGGAACTGATCTTAGAAGTCTTCTAGTCCAACCCCCTGCTCAAACAGGAGACCCCAGACAAATGGCTGTCCAATCTCTTCTTAAAAACTTCCAGTGTTGGAGCATTCGCAACTTCTGGAGGCAGGTTGTTCCACTGGTTAATTGTTCTCCCTGTCAGGAAGTTCCTCCTTAGTTCCAGGTTGCTTCTCTCCTTGGTGAATTCCCATGCGTTATTTCTTGTCTTGCTTTTTGGTGCTTTGGAAAATAAGTTGACTCCCCCCCCTCTTCTTTATGGCAGCCCTTCAAATATTGGAACACTGCTATCATGTCACCCCTCGTCCTTCTCTTCATTAAACTAGACCAGGGCTCTTCAAAGTTGGCCCTTTTATGACTTGTGGACTTCAACTCCCAGAATTCCTCAGCCAGGCACGCTGGCTGAGGAATTCTGGGAGTTGAAGTCCACAAGTCATAAAAGGGCCAAGTTTGAAGACCCCTGAACTAGACAGACCCAATTCCAGCAACCGTTCCTTATATGTTTTAGCCTCCAGTCCCCTGATCATCTTTGTTGCTCTTCTCTGGACTCTTTCTTACATCTTTTTTACATCCTGGTGACCAAAACTGGATGCAGTTATTCCAAGTGTGGCCTTACCAAGGCGTTATAAAGTGGTGTTAACACTTGACGTGGTCTTGACTCTATCCCTCTGTTAATGCAGCCTAGGATTGTGTTGACTCCAGAAGACATCTGTATGTCTTCTACTAGGTTCAGAAGCAAAGATATCCTGAGTCCAGAAGAGGCAACACAACTCTCTTGAGGCCCATTTCTGCATGTGTGAATGACTCCACTTGAGTGCGCGAGTCCCACGCTGTGGCCTCACCGTAGCAGCACACAACTACAGGTTTCATGACCTTTCTCCCTGCATTTGCTAAGTGAAACACTGCAGTTTGTTAAATTAGTCACACCCTTGTTCGGGGATTCTGGCTTCCCGCATTGACTTGTCAGAAGGTCGCAAAAGGGGATCGTGTGACCCCGGGACACCGTGACCATCATAAATACAGGCAGTCCTCATTTAGTGTCCGTTCGAAGTTACAACGGCACTGAAAAAAGGGACATATGACCGTTGTAGCCTCCCCGCGGTCACGTGATCAAAATTCAGTCCGTTGGCCACCGATTCACATTTATGACGGTGGCAGCGTCCTGGGAGGAGTGTGTGTCACGCGACCTCCTGACCAGCCAAGTCGATGGGGGAAGCCAGATCCACTTAACGACCGTGTGACTAGCTTAACCCCCGCCGTGATCCACCTAACAGCTGTGGCCAGCAAGGTCCCAGTGAAGTGGGGCGAAACTCGCTTAACCAACCTCTCGCTTAGCGACACAAATTCTCCACCCCGCAGCTCACCCTCCCTCTTCAAAAGAGGCCTGCGCGTACGTTCTCCCCGCAGAAGGTGGCACCAGAAACCCTGTAGGCATCGGGTGGAAACTGCCATTTAGAGAAAAAAACCCAAAACACCATTTGCTAAAAAAAAAAAAAAAAGAGATCTCTGGGTGAATTCTGCTCCTCTTTCTCATCCTGCTAAATCAGGGGTCCCCAACCCCCCATCTGTGGACCGGTACCGGGCCGCGGCATGCCAGCAACCGGTCCGCACAAACAAGCAAAGCCCCATCCGCGGGATGCAGGCAGCACACAAAACCACGCACCCTCCGGTCCGTGGAAAAACCTCTCTCCACGGAACCGGTCCCTGGTGGTGCCCAAAAGGTTGGGGACCTCTGTGCTAAATCAAAAGGTCAACCTGCCTGAGAATCGGGGTCCCCCAAGCAATTCAGCTTTGATGGTTTCCTGCCACGTTTCCCCCTGTTTTGGTCCAAGCCGGGGCTGTTTTCTCGCCCCCCCCCCATCGTTGCTAAAAATGGGGATGGCGTTATTTGTGGTGGCAAACAAAGGCAATCACGCCTGCCGAGTGCATATTATAGCAGGCATCCTTTCAGCTCTGCTAGACAGAAAGTAATTAGAATGCTTTTAATGTCCAGGAGAAGGATGCTGATAGGCTGTCACAGATGTGCAGATTTATGAATATTTATACGGTGGTTTATAGCTGACACTTTTATCAGTTGAAGAAGATAAAATATCTGCCTGACTCAAAAGCCTGACAGTCAGGTTAATAAAATCTCATTAAAGCGAATGACCTATGCAATTATATAGGATTTATTGTAATTCATTTTTGATTGTAGCCTGCTTAAAGATGCAATTTCCAATTTCCTGGTGCCAAATTTAGGCTGCATATCAAAACTAAGTGAGCTCTATAACACCAGCCTGCTGGAAAGGAAGAAAAAAGAAAGGAAGGGGGGAAAAAAAAAAGAAGGAGGCTTTTAACATCTTAGAAGGTTCTGTCTAAAAAGAAAGGAAATGTTTTGATCGTCTCACGTGGCAATTAAGTCCCTCAAGGCTCAAAAACATGGACTGCAGTATTAAAGATACTGAAATCGATGTGCACAGTTATACTTGGGGATCTATTGTTATTATTGTTGTTGTTGTTGTTAATTTTAAAGTCTGCTTTCTGCAATTGTGCTGAACTAAGGTTCTCTCCATGTCCTGGAAACAAGTCACTGGGAGGAGGGAAGTCGTTCTGAACAGCTCACGGGAAAAACAGCTTCATGCTCTCTTCCAAATGATTGGGTTGCCGAAGAGGAGAGGAAAAGCAATAATCTTGATCAGAAAGAGAAGGAGGAGGAGGAAGGGGAAGAGGAGGAGGAGGAGGAGGTGGAGGAGAAGGAGAAGAAGAAGAAGAAGAAGAAGAAGAAGAAGAAGAAGAAGAAGAAGAAGAAGAAGAAGAAGAAGAAGAAGAGAAGAGAAGAGAAGAAGAAGAAGAAGAAGAAGAAGAAGAAGAAGACGAAGAAGAATGAAGTGGAGGAGGAGGAGGAGGAGGAAGGAGAGAAGAAGGAGGAGGAGGAGGAGGAGGAGGAGGAGGAGGAGAAGAAGAGAAGAAGAAGAAGAAAGCAAGAAGAAGAAGAAGAAGAAGAGGCAGAAGGAGGAGGAGGAGGAGAAGAAGCAGGAGGAAGGAGGAGAGGAGGAGGAGGAGGAGAAGAAGAAGAACGAAGAAGAAGAAAGAAGAAGAAGAAGGAAAGAAGAAGAAGAAGAAAGAAGGAAGAAGAAGAAGAAAAAGAAGAAGAAGAGGAGGAGGAGGAGAGGAGGAAGAAGAAGGAGGAGGAGGAGGAGGAGGAAGGAGGAGGAGGAGAAGAAGAAGGAGGAGGAGGAGAAGAAGAAGAAGAAGGAGGAGGAGGAGGAGGAGGAGGAGGAGAAGAAGAAGGAGAAGAAGAAGAAGAAAAAGAAGAAGAAGAAGAAGGAGGAGGAGGAGGAGGAGAAGAAGAAGAAGAAGAAGAAGAAGAAGAAGAAGAAGAAGAAGAAGAAGAAGAAGAAGAAGAAGAAGAAGAAGAAGAAGAAGAAAGAAGAAGAAGAAGAAGAGCAGAAGGAGGAGGAGGAGGAGGAGAAGAAGAAGAGGAGGAGGAGGCAGAAGAAAGAAAAAGACTAATTAGTGCTAACATGGTCTTCATAACAAGACTAAGGATGAATTTTTGTTTGCTTTCCAATCTGTGAGGAGTTCCCTCTGGTATCCCAGGTCTCAGGGCCTCCCCAATGTAAGGACACAGGACCATCCGGGAGGGATGCCTCGCACAGAATAGACTACCCATTGTTGTTTTTTTAAAAAAGAGATCATTCTTGTCTCTTGATCTATTTCTACTAGGAGAAGTTCTCCAGATCTTCCCAATTTGGTTACCCCAAGGGCCTTTCTTGTGGGAATGACAGTCAAGGCAAGGTTTGCATTCTGGCACCTTCCAAGTCTGAAAAGCACAGAGGTGGCCAAAGACATCGAAGGGAGGAACAGCTGTCCAGGTCTTAAAAGTGGAATTTCCAAACAGAGGGAATGTTGGGACGGGGGGGGGGAATGCTTGAATGTGCGTGTTGTTGCAAAGAAGGACTTTCCTGGCGCTGGGAAGACTAAAGTTTTTTTTTTTACAAGGTAGATCAACGGCAAAAGTTGTCCAAGCAACATTCAGACCCAAGCTAAACTTGACTTGGTCCTGGAAATGAAGATGCAAGAGGCTTTAGTTCCGGAAAAGTACAGATATCTTCCCAGAACCAACTGGATTAGCACATTGCTGAAGAAAAATGGACGCTCTAATAATATTCCCAGAACCTTGTGTCCCTGAGACGTGAGTTGTACAGGAAGCTTTATTTAAATTCAACAGATCTCCTGCGAGGAGATTGGAATTTGAATGGCAGAGGGATTAAGTGTCTTGGATTGTCTCTAGATGCCCCCTACGACAAAACATGTGGGGAAGGCCTCCTGTTTTGACGGCCCGAAGGGAAGGATCCTTCTCCAGATAGATCTTCTCGCCCTCAAAAGATGATCAGCGTAGTGGCATCATCACCCAAACTGCTGGGCTAATAGTGGTTGTGCGGTGGCAGTAAGATATGGGAACATCTAGCCCAGAGGTCCCCAACCTTTTGGGCACCAGGGACCGGTTCCGTGGGGAAAGGTTTTTCCACGGACCGGAGGGGGCGTGGTTTTGTGTGCTGCCTGCATCCTGCAAATGGGGCTTTGCTTGTTTGTGCGGACCGGTTGCTGGCATGCCGCGGCCCGCTACCGGTCCACAGACCGGGGGGTTGGGGACCCCTGATCTAGCTCCCTTCATCTGGTTCTCCACTTCTGTTGGCTTTGTCTTCTGGGAACCGGGGATAGCTTTGGTTTTCCAGGAGGCTCATATCTCCAACCATCATCCCTTACATGAACGTGAGGCGGTGAAGATGGTTGAGCTGTGATGGGCTTAAATGAGAAGGAGGCCCAGCTGTTGAGAAAGATTGAGAACATCTGCAAGGTGTCTTCTAAACCTCCCCAGGAGAAGCAGCTCTGGGACAAAGGACAAGATGACGCCGTGGCTGACACCTGTGACGTCAACAAGACAGCACCCCAAGTACACAATAGGACCATATCGGCAGTTTGGAAACACAGAGTGTTGGTCAGTGGACATGGCTAAAAGGGAAAGACCACCTTTGATTCATCCCATGTTCCTTACTATCTCCTGCCCTCAAATGGTGCTCTCTCAATGCCTATATGAAGACCAGGCCTTCTTGACAACAAAAAGACAAGAGGGGACTGCTGTTTCATGGGAATGCCTGAACAGTGTTTCAATCTCCAGACTGGACCTGTGTAAAGACCGTTTCCCACAGCTGATATTTCTCCCCAAATCTTCCGTCTCCAGTCTGAAGATGGTGACCCACCAGAGACCACATCTGGACCTCCAAGTGTAGAATCTAACAAAGGCAAAATGAGGCACACTCTGAGCTGCAAAGCCCCAGTTGACCACTAGAGGGCAGCAAAAGGATAGACCCAGCCCTCCCCCCCTCCAATGCTTTGCTGCCATCTAGTGGTCACCTAGATCAGATTCCTCCAGTGAAGAACTGAAGCCACTCAAAGCTTAGGTGAGCAGATTGCTCCATTGCTAAGTAAGAGACACATTGGGCTTATGCTTGCCCCTGTAGTGCAATTCCTTCATGGTTGGACCAGGCCCGGGTTCAAGTTCACCCTCAGCCACGAACGCTCACTGGAGGAGTTTCTACCTGCCATTTTTGTCTTTGCCCAATCTACTTCCCCAAGTAGATTTTTATCGCAGGGGGGAAAAATGGAGAAGGATGCTGCTGCTTAGTTCAGCCTTTTGACCCAAGCTCAACTCCAGAGATGTTATGCAGACATGCAAACTGTTTGATTTCTGGATGGAAAGGATTTTATACAGTTGTCCTTTTCCAAGCGTGAGCAACCGCCCAAGCTACGGGTTGCTACGAGGTCCTGCTAAGATCTTCCCAGTTGAGTGTAGAACCTTGGATCTCCTAGACCAGGGGTCTTCAAAGTTGGCCCTTTTATGACTTGTGGACTTCGACTCCCAGAATTCCTCAGCCAGGCACGCTGGCTGAGGAATTCTGGGAGTTGAAGTCCACAAGTCATCAAAGGGCCAAGTTTGAAGACCCCTGTCCTAGAGGGAGGAGAGAGTAAGGCTAATTCTGCTCAGACAATTGATGGACACACTGGCTGAGGAATTTTGGGAGTTGCAGTCCATGCCTCTTAAAGTTGCTGAGTCCCCAAGGTGCTTTTTTCAGGAGGCAACTGGACTTTCTTGTTTTTCCTTTGAAGACGTTTCACTTCTCATCCCAGAAGCTTCTTCAGCTCTGACCGGATGGTTGGGGGAATGGAAGGATTTATGCTCCTTGCAGACAGCTGGTCCTTTTGCATCTTTTTAGAGAGTCGTTGGGGCCACTTGGAGGTTTACCTGTGTCCTCAGGGTCACCTGAGTGGTGCAAATGGGTGTGGAGCCTTCTTGGAGCTGCTGAAAGGACGTGTTGTAGACTGGAGATAGATGATGTTGTATCCCTCCCCCTTTGTTGAGGGAGGGCTGTTCAATTTTGACATATATGGCCTCTTTGAGTCCTCTTTCAAACCAGCGGTCCTCTCTATATCAAAAAAGCACCTTTGGGACAACCCTGACCAGGATGACTGAGAATCTCCATAGACATAAAGTCGCTGAGGTTGACCAGCTCTTACAGGAAGGGACGAAAGAGAAGAGGTCCTACAAGAAGACCTGAAGATCTTCAAGAAGACGCAAAGTCTTCAGAGCGCGCTTGACTGTTACACAAAGGGGTCCATACGGGATATTTAGACCAATCCACCTGGGTCTTCTGACACTCCTGCCACAGGACCCCCACAGACCCCTCCCAGGCCGGAGGAGGAACTGGAAGGTCCACCACGACGTCATGCAGACGAGGGCTTCTCAAGCCAGCCTTTCATTTCAATCAGAACAGAGCTGGAAGGGACCCCCTGAGGTCTTCTAGTCCAACCCCCCCCTCCCTGCTCAAGCAGACGACCTGGCTTAGACTAAGCTCCGAAGCAGCTTGGCCTCGCAAGCGAAACCAGGAGTCCAACTGGCCCCCATAGGGGGGTCACCTACACCCTGAACAATTTTCCCCCACTCCAGTCCACCCCATCCCCCGGTGGCTAGTCTGGGGTGGTTAAACCTTGCAGGGCTGGCCAGCTCTTCTTCTGCCCTTTGCACACACTCAGATGCCCTTCCCGGCTTTCTGCTGGTGGGGAAAGGAGCGCCCTTGGCCTCTAGGGAATCGGAGAGCGGGGTGGGGGGTGGGTGGGGGGTGGTCCCGCCTTACGTCCCGCAGAAAGCCCAGCCCTGGCCATCTTTCCCCCCACCTGCCCGAGCGAAAGTTCCTTACCTGCGCTCAGCTCCAGAGCCCCCTCGCTGCTGCTGCTCGGCGCCCCCTGGTGGTGATGGTGGTGGTGGTGGTGGTGATGCTGGCCGTACCTGGCCGAGGAGGAGGAGGAGGAGGAGGAAGAGGAGGAAGAGGAGGAGGAGGAGGAGGCAGCCGGCGCCTGGGGTCCCAGCTGCGGGGCCGAGGTCCGCGCCGGGGGCGCGTGGGAAGCGCGGAAGGGGCCGGGGTAGGGCAGGGGAGGCTCGGCTCCTAGAGCCGAGGAAGAGGAGGAGGAGGAGGAGGCGACGGCCGGCAGCGGCTGCGCTTGGAAGTGGCCGACCCCCGCCCGCACCTGCGGGATCTCCACCATGGTGGGCCGCTCGTAGCGCTTGCTCAGCGCCGGCCGCCGCCCGCCGGGGAAGGTCTTGAGCGCGCTGTAGGGGCTGCGCTGCTGCTGCTGCTGCTGCTGCTGCTGTTGCTGCTGCTGCTGCTGCGGGGGGGCCTTGTAGAGCTTGGCCCCCCCGCTGGACCCCTCCTGGGCCGCCGCCTGCATGGCCTCCTCGCTCAGCATCCCCGCGAGCGCTGCGCTGGCTGCGCTGGCCCCGGCCCCGTCTGTCGCCGCGGCTGGGGCGGGATGGTGGCACCGAGTGAGTCCCGCCGCGCGGCGCTGGGGGAGGCGGGCGCCCTGATTGACAGGCCGCCTCGCCAATGCCTGGAGGGAGAAGGGCGGGCGAGAGCCAGCCAGGAGACCCCCCCTCCCCTTTCCCCCCTCCCCCCCCTCAACCCAGCCCAGCCGCTAATCGGAGCGGAGCGCGTCGCGGAGCGCACCAGAGGCGCCTCCCGCCTCCTGGAGGGGGTCTCGCCCGGGGAGGGAGGGAGGGAGGGAGGGGAGAGGAGGCCGGCTCAGCTTTTTCCAGAGTCAGGCTGCTTGGCCAGGGGCTCCCTGCAGCCCCCCCGGGCATAACCCCCCCTCCCCGCACGCACCCCAGGGCCAGGGCTGGAGATGCCCAGCGCTCAGGAGGAGAGCAGCCGTCCTGTCCGCCGTCGGTGGGGACCTTTACGCGGAAGGAAAGACCCCCCTCCCCCGTCTCCCCGCAGGCTGGAGACCCCCCCTTCTCCACGGAGGCGCCCTCCCCCCCTTTCTCCCTTCTCTGCTGGGAAAAGACGGGCGGGAGCGATCCTACGCGCCCCTCTTGGAGACTCAAGCCGCGGAGGGTCGCGCGCTCAACTTTGCGCGGCGCTTTGTCTTTCGCGGGGCCTGCCCGACAATTGCGCCCAGCCTCGTAGCTGGTGGGGAGGGGAGGGGAGGGAAGAAAGTCGCTGGGGGCAGCCCTCCCCTTGCTTCCTTCACCGCCACCCCCTCCCCAAGCCCCTGGCAGCCTCCTTCCTTGCCCTTCCCCTTCTCTGCCCCACTTCTCCGCCTCACCTCTCCCCTCGTCTTTTCCCGCCGCCTGGGGAAAAAAAATATATCCAGGGGGTGTCGGGGGGGGGGGGTGGCCGCAAGCACACGCCGCGTCGCCGCTCTCCTGCCCCGCCCCCCTCGCCAGACCCCCCCCTCCCTGAAAAATCGGGGGAGAGCCGGTCAATAAAAGTACCGAGATGTTTCGCGCGGGACCGGCGGCGGATAAATTTAATAAAACCAACCAGGAAATAAATAAATAAATAAATAAATAAACTTGGGGAAGGCCAGCTTTCCACGAAAACGAGAGATTTCGTTGCTTCTGGCTACGCGATTTGCACAGAAAATGAATATATAGATAGATGAAAGATGATGATGAGAGAGAGAGAGAGAGAGTGTTTACCCACACGTGTTCCAGTTTTTTGGCATATTACTATGTTTCAATCCTTTGATTTATTTTATATACAGAGAGAGAGAGAGAGAGAGAGAGAGAGAGAGAAGGGGAGAAAGAGAAAGCGAGAAAGGGAGAGAGCGAAAGGGAGAGGGAGAGAGAGAGAGAAAGCGAGAAAAGGAGAGGGAGAGAGAGAGGGGGAGAAAGAGAAAGAGAGAGAGAATTGGAGAAAGAAAGGGAGAGAGAGAGAGAAGGGGAGAAAGAGAAAGCGAGAAAAGAAGAGAGAGAGAGAGAGAGAATTGGAGAAAGAGAAAGCGAGAAAAGGAGAGAGAGAGAGAGAGAGAATTGGAGAAAGAGAAAGCGAGAAAAGGAGAGAGAGAGAGAGAGAGAATTGGAGAAAGAGAAAGCGAGAAAAGAAGAGAGAGAGAGAGAGAGAATTGGAGAAAGAGAAAGCGAGAAAAGGAGAGGGAGAGAGAGAGAGAGAGAGATGAGCGGAGAGACACGCGCGTCTCTGTCCAGCCGCTCCTTCACACGGCTGGGATTCCTTCTCAAACTCTGTTAACGAGCCGGACACGTGACTGGCCAGCCGGCCTTCCCTCGCTGGGGGGGGGGGAATTGGGCAGGGAAGAGCCGAGAGGGGGGGGGGCGCGGCTGAGAAGGAGGGATGGGGACCCCCCCGTCTCCCTCCTGGCACTGATGCTGTGACCTAGTTGGGTCATGAAATGTCTGCAAGAGACACACACACCCCTCCAGCTCGGAGAGCACCCAGGACCCCCACAGGTCCCACCCGGAGCTACGAGGCTTCTCTTCCACCGAGGCGAGGCAGGCCAGGCGGGCGAGCGAGCGAGGGGCCGCCTCTCCCCGGACTGAGGCGCAGGAGCTGCCCCGCTCCTCCCTCCCTTCTCCGGGGAGACGATTCTCCCATTCCCCGGGAAGCTTCCCCCCCCCCAGTCCGACGCCCGATGGCTTCTCTCTTCATTCAGAAGATAAGCTGTGCCCTGCTGGAGTGGAGTCCTGCTCCACCTCCCTCTCTCCCTCTCCTTCTCTCCTTTTCTCGCTTTCTCTTTCTCCCCTTCTCTCTCTCTCCCTCTCCTTTTCTCCCTTTCTCTTTCTCCTCTTCTCTCTCTCTCTTTCTCTCTCTCTCTCTTTCTCCCTCTCCCTTTCTCTCTTTCTCTTTCTCCCCTTCTCTCTCTCTCCCTATCTTTCTTACCCTTCTCTTTCTCCCCTTCTCTCTCATCTCTGTCTCTCCCTCCCCTTTCTCTCTCCCCTTCTCCTCTCTCTACCTCCATCCTTTTCTCCCTTATCTCTTTCTCCCTTCTCTCTCCTCTGTCTCTCCCTCACCCCCTTTCTCGTTCTCCCCTTCTCTTCTCTCTCTCCTTCATCCTTTTTCTCCCTTTCTCTTTCTCCTCTTGCTCTCTCGCGCTTCTCTCTCTCTCTCTCCTCTCTCCCTCTCCTTTTTCTCCCTTTCCTCTTTCCTTTCTCCCCTTCTCTCTCCTCTCTGTCTCTCACTCCCCCTTTCCTTTCTGCCCTCTCTCTCTCTCCTCTCGCCTTTTCTCCCTTTCTCTTCTCCCCTTTCTCTCTCGCTCTGTCTCTCCTCCCCCTTTCTCTTCTCCCTTCTTCTCTTCGTCTCTCCCTCTCCTTTTCGCCCTTTCTCTTTCTCCTCTTCTCTCTCCTCTTTCTCCCGTCTCTCTCTTTCTCCCTCTCCCTTTCTCTCTTTCTCATTTTCGCCCCTTTCTCTCTCTCTCCTCTCCTTTCTCCATTTCTCTTTCTCCCCTTCTCTCTCTCTCTGGTCTCTACCTCCACCCTTTCTCTTTCTCCCTGCTCTCTCATCTCCCTCTCCTTTTCCTCCTTGCTCTTTCTTCCCCTTCTCTCTCTCTCGGGCTCTCCCTCCCCTTTCTCTTTCTCCCTTTCTCCTCTCTCGCCCTCTCCTTTCTTTGCTTTCTCTTCTCCTATTCTCTCTCTCGCTTTCTCTCTCTACTCTCTTATCTCCATCTCCCTTTCCTCTCTTCTCTTTCTCCCCTTCCTCTCTCTCTCCCTCTCCTTTTCTGTTTTCTCCTCTTTCTCTTTCTCTCCTTCTCTCTCCTCTGTTCTCTCCCGCCCCCTTTCTCTTTCTCCCCTTCTCTCTCTCTCCCTCTCCTTTTCTCCCTTTCTCTTTCTCCCCTTCTCTCTCTCTCTGTCTCTCCCTCCCCCTTTCTCTTTCTCCCCTTCTCTCTCTCTCCCTCTCCCTTTCTTGCTTTCTCTTTCTCCTCTCCTCTCTCCCTCTCCCTCACACACACACACACACTATCTCTCTGTGTAATTCTATTGATCTCTCCCGCCCTCCTTCCTTCGTCTGTCTATCGTCTATCATCTATCCATCATCAATCTCTGTCGATCTCTCTTCCCTTCTCGCTCGCTCTCTCTCTCTCTCTCGCTAGCTCTCTCCGTAACTCTATTGATCTCTCCCACCCTCCTTCCTTCATCTATCTGTCTGTCTATCTGTCTGTCATCTATCATCTATCGATGGATCAATTTCTATCGATCCTTCTCACCTTCTCTTTTTCTTTCTCCTTTTCTTTCTCTTTCTCCTTTTCCTCCTCCTCCTCCTCTCCAGAAAACCCACCCTCTTCTAACATTAATGAGGTTACCTAATTGAGTCATGAAACAAGAAAACAATAGAGCTCAGAGAGCCCCAAGGACCCAATAGTCTTCCTCCTCCTCCTCCTCCTCCTCCTCCTCCTCCTCCTCCTCCTCCTCCTCCTCCTCCTCTTCCACTCTGCAACCCCACTCCCTTCTATAGCAATAGCAATAGCAACAGGACTCAGACGTATTATATACCACGTCACGGTGCTTTACAGCCCTCTCTTAGCGGTTGACAGAGTCAGCCTATTTCCCCCAACAATCTGGCTCCTCATGTAACCGACCTTGGAGGGACGGACGGCTGAGTCCACCTTGAGATGGTGAGAACCGAACTGCTGGCAGTGGGCAGATTTAGCCTACACTATTGCATTCTAACCCACGACGCCACCACAGCTCCCTAACACTGATGATGTTACCTTAGTTTGGGTAATAAAAGGTCCGCAAGAAAACAGCCAGGCGCAGAGACCACCAGAGACCCCACATTTTAGCCCTGAGCTGCAAATATATGACAGAATTAATTAAGGTATGCCCTAGACCAGGGGTAGGCAACCTTGGCCCTTTTATGACTCGTGGACTTCAGCTCCCAGAATTCCTGAGCCAGCCACGCTGAGGGGAAAGGGAGAGGTTTCCAAGCTGAGCCACGCTGGCTCAGGAATTCTGGGAGTTGAAGTCCACAAAGCATAAAGGAACCATTGTTCCCCATGCTGGCTCAGGAATTCTGGGAGTTGAAGTCCACAGGTCATAAAGTTGCCAAGGTTGAGGGCCCCTGATATAGGGCAGGGGTGGGGAACCTTGGCTCTTTTATGACTCGTGGACTTCAACTCCCAGAATTCCTGAGCCAGCCATGCTGAGGGGAAAGGGAGAGGTTTCCAAGCTGAGCCATGCTGGCTCAGGAATTCTGGGAGTTGAAGTCCACGAGTCATAAAAGAGCCCAGGTTGCCTACCCCTGGCCTAGGCAGCTGTTCCCAGCCTGGTGCTCCCCCAGTGCCTCAGGAGTTCAGTTCCCAGAGCTTCCAGCTTTTGAAAGATGCCAGGTTTGGGGGATGGGGGGCACCGTCTAATTTTAAAATGAGAAGCGAGTTATTCTTTTGTGCTCCTGACTCATGCTTTACCAGCAAGCTGAATCATTGCTGCTGTTGCTGAGAGGTCATGGCTTCATAACAAAAATCGTGCTTGTTGGGGGTGACATCATCTAGGCAGGAATGGGTTGGTCCTGCTTACAAGTCTGTGTCAATTTTCAGCCATGTTGCGGAATATTATTTATTCGACGTATATGGTTGCACCTCCCATATACATACGGTGAGCAGGTAATCTTTCTTGTGTTCAAATTTTCCAGGACCAGATAGATGGCTTGTCTTCCCAAGACTTTTTCATTCATTCATCCCTGACAGCATTTCCCAGTGTCAGCCAGTTCTTCTTCAGACTGCATTGTCTCTTTCTTCTTTAGACTTCTGTCTGCACAAGGAGGGTTGGGTGATTTAAGAAGATGGGATACGTCACAAGAGGGGGTCCTACCTACAATATGGAGGACATTGCTGAGGGTCTTTCTTTAAGAAGGATGGATGAAGTTCTACTAAGGAGGGGAAATGTGTCTCCCGCCGTCTTTAAAAGGGGGAAGACAAAAGGTCATGGAAGTACAGACCCTATCAGTATGACTTTGTCGTCGGAAAAGATTCTAGAGCAGATAGACTAGGGTAGGGTAGAATAGAGTGAAGTAGGATAGAATATAGAGTAGAATGAAGTAGAGTAGAGAAGAGAAGAGTAAATGAAGTAGAGTAGAGTAGAATTAAGTAGAGTAGAGTAGAATGAAATAGAATAGAGTAGAATGAAGTAGAGTAGAGTAGAATGAAAGAGTAGAGTAAAGTAGAATGAAATAGAGTAGAATGAAGTAGAGTAGAATGGAATAGAGTAGAGTAGAATGAAGTAGAGTAGAGTAGTAGAGTAGAGTACAGTAGAATGAAGTATAGAGTAGAGCAGAGTAGAATGAAGTAGAGTAGAATGAAGTAGAGTAGAGTAGAGTAGAATGAAGTATATAGAGTAGAATGAAGTAGAATAGAGTAGAGTAGAATGAAATAGAGTAGAGCAGAGTAGAATGAAGTAGAGTAGAGTAGAATGTAGAGTATAGTAGAATGAAATAGAATAGAGTAGAATGAAGTAGAGTAGAGTAGAATGAAAGAGTAGAGTAAAGTAGAATGAAATAGAGTAGAATGAAGTAGAGTAGAATGGAATAGAGTAGAGTAGAATGAAGTAGAGTAGAGTAGTAGAGTAGAGTAGAGTAGAATGAAGTATAGAGTAGAGCAGAGTAGAATGAAGTAGAGTAGAATGAAGTATATAGAGTAGAATGAAGTAGAATAGAGCAGAGTAGAATGAAGTAGAGTAGAGCAGAGTAGAATGAAGCAGAGTAGAGTAGAGTAGAGTAGAATGAAGTAGAATAGTTCTACAGAGGAACTGTCATTTGTATCTCAGCAACTATCTGGTTTGGCACAGCAACCAAACAAAAGAGACACAGACCCATCACAAGACCCTCACCTGACAGGACCTCCCCATCACAAGACCCATCACAAGACTCTCACTGGTGACCCACACCTGACCCGCCACAAGACCCCCCCCCCTTGACACACCCACACCTGACCCACCACAAGACCCTCACCTGACGGGACCTCCCCATCACAAGACCTATTGACCACACGAAGCCCGTATAAGCAGAACACCGACACTGACATCCCCTCAACTCCGCTGAAGATGTTACCCAGCCTGGTAGCGAAACGTTCGGAAACCAACCCAGAACAAGCTCGGAGAACGAACCTCCCCCCTCATCCTCCAGCCCAGCTACAGATATTCTCCGCTGTTGCAAATGTACAGCCGCTCATCTTTCTAGACAACATCATGATGTAATGGAGATAATTCTAGCAGATCGAAAAATATCCCGTCTAGACGTGGGCGATCAATCACGGAACGTCTCTTGTGTCTCAAGGTTCAATACCAGAAGAACAAAGCAAATATATATCCCCAGAACAAAAAGCAATTTATCTCAATCTTGCATGCAACGGTTAATTCTTCTCCGACGCGGCTCTCGCTTGCCAACAGAAAACAGACTCCTCTACTCGGAGGTTACGCTCGGCATATCTTATAACTGCCGTCCTCAGCAATTCCTGCCCTCCCCATGCAAACCACTTTTTGACCATCTTTCTCCTTCCTCTCACACGTAACCTGACATGGCTAACTTGCTGGGGGTTTTTTGTTGAAGAACAGGAAAAAGAAAAAGAAAAAATCCTGAGTGGATCCAAATGGGAAAAAAAAAAGATTTGATTGTTTCAGCAGCTGTGCAGGCAGTCCTCAATTATGGAATATTAAAAACAAAACAAAAACAAAAAACAACACACAGATAGTCCTGAAAAACGACGGAGTCCAACATTTCTGTTGCTAAGGGAAACGTACGTAAAGTGAGTTTCGCCCCATTTTACAAACTTTCTTGCCACTTGTCATTGCGGTTGTTAAGTTAGCAACACGGTTGTTAAGTGATTCTGGCTTCCACCAATGACTTTGTTTGTCATGAGGTCGCATAAGCGGATCACATAACACACACACACACACACACACACCAGGACACTGCAACCATCGTAACCATGAGAGCCTTCTGCTCTTAATTGCATTTGCACTTAATATCCATTTGTTCAATTAATATCCTGTTTTTCCCTGCTTTTTTTTTTTAATTTTAATTGCCCATCAGTGTTCAAAATGTCTCTATCGCTTATAACTTCTCATAATAAGCTATATTTGGGTAACCAGAAGCTTCTCTTATTCAAACCCTCTTAGCGTTTTCATATCTCCCTTTCTCATAACAAAATATAGTATTCTCGTTACAAATCCTGTCTTTCTAGTAATAATAATAATAATACTTCTATTTCTAACAATTATCTATTCTCAGCCATGCTCAAACATCTGATGAATAGTATAATATCCCATCTAATGGGTCAAACCAATAGGTTTTGGTTAGAAAAGATATTTTAAACCGACATTATTGATAGTGTTAGGAAAACGTAACAAAGATGTTGATATTCAACTGCACATGCTTTAACAACGATAAGAATTGTATTTGCCTAGTGTGGGAAAACAGGTACTACCGGAAGAAGAGAGAAAACATTTGATGGTGTAATATTGGGCCTAGATTGGAGAAGTTAATATGTACCACTGAATTACTAATGGACCCAGAGAACACGTTGTCTATTAAGTACTCATGATTGTAAAACTAGAAAATTAATTATATATATATATATATATATATATATAAATATATAAAAGTGCCTTCTGCTAAAGTGTGGTCCAGCTTCGTTGCCTCTTGCGTTTTACTACATTCTAAGGGCTTCTTCTAACTTTAAAACAGGAACAGCTCAAACATTAGTCTGTGTGGAAGAATGTATAATAATAATAATAATATAATAACAACAACAACAACAATAATAACAACAACAATAACAATAATATAAAACAATAACAATAACAACAACAATAATAATAACAATAATAACAACAATAACAATATTAACAACCACAACAACAACAACAATGTTGGAAGGTACATTGGAGGCCATCTAGTCCAACCCCCTGCTCAGGCAGGAAACCTAACCATTTCAATCAATCAATCAATCAATCAATCAATCAATCAATCAGAATAGAGTTGGAAGGGACCTTGGAGGTCATCTAGTCCAACCCCCTGCTCAGGCAGGAAACCCTATACCATTTCAGACAAATGGCTGTCCAATCTCTTCTTAAAAACTTCCAGTGTTGGAGCATTCACCGCTTCTGGAGGCAAGGAGTTCCACTGGTTAATTGTTCTAGGTAGTCCTCAGCTTACAACAGTTCATTTAGTGACCGTTCAAAGTTACAACGGCAGCGAATAAAGTGACCTATGAGCATTTTTTAAACTTACCATCTTTGCAGCATCCCCCCCGTGGTCGCGTGATCTAAATTCAGACGCTCGGCAACTGACTCATATTTATGACGGTTGCAGTGTCCCGGGGGGGGGGTGTCACTGAACAAATGTCTCCCTTAGCCACGGAAATTTTGGGACGAGGACTCCCCGTAATGTAATTTCGAACAGTTGCTAAACAATTGATTGTAAATCGAGGTTTGTCGTAGTTTACGGACTCAAACCTGCAGAATTTCAGAGTGGATTTCATTGGCTACCCTGAAAGAAAACATTGTGTGAGCATTTCCATCTGTTTGCAACGGGATCCCTTAAAATATTCTCCTTTTTTTTCCCCCCACTCCCAGTGTCAACCCCATAATTTGTATTCCTTGCCTTCCTTTCGAACTACGGGATTTTAAAATATTTCATTCAATCCTTCCTCGGTTCTCCAGGGATACTACGTTCCTCTCGTCTCCCTACCTGATCCTTCAGAAATAAATAAAATAAAATAAAATAAAATAAAGTAGAAATCCTCTCTTTCTCCTTCTGTTATTTTTCCTTACTTTTGTTTAACGTCTTCCGAAGGTTCAGTTTATTACCGTTTGTTGCTAAATTGCCCACCGGTTCAAGCCGAGGATGAATTATATTTATTTACCAATATGTGGCAGCTTTTCACAACTGAGAACCCCCGCGGTAATTTAAAAGGCAGATAAAAACCTGGCATTCTTTGAAATCATTATGAAATACGACGCAGAAGATACCAATAAGCCCTCCACCAAGCTGGTTCAAAGCATCCTTGCCTTCCCGCAAAACAAGAATCCAGATATGGGGAAAGAAAGAAAGAAAGAAAGAAACGAAATGGGTGACTTTGCTAAGCAGCTGGAAAGCCCCCCAGATGCTGTTGCCGTGCTTTTAAAAAAGGATCACAAAGTCGGGGTGCAGAGTAAATGAATGTGTAGGGCAGGATATTAAGGAAGGAAAAGGAAGTCATGCCTGAAGGTCTTCTCAGATCTCAAGGAGGAACAGTGAAGGACAGTTGATGCAGCTTTGAAGACCGTGTCCCTCAACTGTAATCAACAGAATAACAGAATTGGAAGGGGCCTTGGAGGTCTTCTAGTCCAACTCCCTGCTCAAGCAGGAAGCCCTATACCATTTCCGACAAATGGTTGTCCAATCTCTTCTTAAAAACCTCCAGGAATGGAGCACCCACAATTTCTGAAGGCAACTTCTGTTCCTCTGGTTAATTGTCCTCCTCACTGTCAGGAAGTTTCTCCTTAATTCCAGGTTGCTTCTCTCCTTGGTTAGTCTCCATCCGTGGTTTCTTGTCCTGCCTTCAGGTTCTTTGGGGACTAGGTTGACCTAACCAAGACGATCAAGGTGATGAAACAGGCACGTGGATTTTGTGTCGCTAAACAGACTTGACCTCATCAAAATATTGTTAATTGTGATCCTGGCAACACACAACCATACTATGTGTGGTTTGCTTCCAGATTCAGTTCAAGGTGTTAGTTATGACCTTGCTAAAGCTCTGCACGGCACAGAGCCAAGTTACCCATGGAGCCATCTTCATCTTGTTATATCCGCCCATCTCACGCGGTCAGGCAAGGAAGCGATGTTGTGGGCTCCACCGATTGGAAGGATTCCAGAAAGAGGGCCTTCTCAGCCATTGCCCCCACCGTGTGGACACTCTTCTCCCAGAATTAGGTGGAACCCCCCCCCCCCCACTCTCCTCTCCTTTTGGCAAGGTGTGAAACCTCCCATCTCTTAATTAACTCTTAACATTGATTTTAATCATCCTTGTCTCTTTTTAACTCGGATGTATTGTTTCAATATTTCATTTTAAGAGTTTAAGAGTTTCATCTGTCGGAACCATGACACGGTCACTAAATGAACCGTTGTAAGCCGAGGACGACCCATACATCGATCTTAGTCCTTTTCTCACTCTTCAGCTCGGCTGAGAATCCCCGTCAGAAAAGCCTTGGTAGAAAGTGATTTGAAACGTGTGGAGATTGATGCTTCCTGTCTGGCTTGATCCTCATCAATCCTATCCCTTTGGCATTTCTGGGGCAATATTAAAGGCAGAGAAATTGATATTTTGGAAACGTCCTTGAACGCAGACAGTCTGGAGGATTCTCTGCCTCTGAAATGTCAGTTGTGTCATTTGGGAAGAAGCCGGATGCTTTGGGGAAAACACAAAGAGTCACACGGGGCTTTCGAATCCTTCTCCTACTACCCCTTTCAAAATGTGCAGTGCTGATAGATTTATCTCCCCCTCGTTGTTAACCTAGGGACTTGTACGCAGGTGGTAAACTAAACAACCTCTAGCTATTTTGCTACAGGTCTCTTAATTTCCGGCCTGTTGCCGAATTATAATTCCCAGTATTTGTACATCGTCACTTCCGTGGGGCCATGTAAATGATGACAAATGAACTGACACAAAAGATAAAGATGTAATATTTACTGCCTCCTGGGAATCCATTCACAGCTATTGTACGGAAGGTAAATGAAGAAAATATGTGTAGCTCAGAGTTGTAATGAGGGCTCCTTGGTGCTCTCTGAGTTGGGTTTTATTACCGAACTAGGGAGCATCATCAGTGCTAGAAGGGAGTGTGGTTTGATCTCGGTTTATATACAAGAGGCTTGCCCTGATGGGAGTTGATTTTGGAAGCAGGTTGTTCCACTGGTTAATTGTTCTCACTGTCAGGAAATTTCTCCTCAGTTCTAGGTTGCTTCTCTCCCTGATTGGTTTCCATCCGTTGCTTCTTGTCCTGCCTTCAGACGCTTTGGAGAAGAGCTTGACTCCCACTTCTTTGGGGCAGCCCCTCAAATACTGGAAGACTGCTATCATGTCACCCCTCGTCCTTCTCTTCATTAGACTAGACATACCCAATTCCAGCAACCGTTAATAGAATAGAATAGAATAGAATAGAATAGAATAGAATAGAATAGAATAGAATAGAACAGAATAGAATAGAATAGAATAGAATATCATTCCTGAACGTTTCGTTACCAAACTAGATAACATCATCAGCAGGATTTTTCTTGTCCTGTTCTCCTTAGCTCATCCACGTCTGGTGTGGCAGTGGGGTTCAGTTGTCTGGAGCTATATCTGAATTCATGACCTTGAGGACATAATAGGATTAACCCACCACCATGGACACAAGGCGCATTACATGGCACAACCCCCTGGAGCATCTCAATCAGAAGGTCTTAAAAACCCACCCACTCTCAACTCCATTTGGTCAGCTGTCCCAGAACTGCATGCTGTTGCTGGTTCTGCTCATCAATAAACAGGAACCTTCTTTCCTAAGCAGCCCCCATTTTATTTCCAGCATCTTACTCCCAGCTTGGAACTGAACCTGAACCTGATTTTTCTTTCAACAAGATGTAACCCTAAAACATGCGTTACAAGACATATTTGGGAGACAGGATCATCCAATCCATGCATTATAATCAACTAAGGATGATCTGTTCATCTTTCCCCAGAGGGTTCAGCTCACAGTTCAGTGGCCTGGAACAGTCCTCTTCATGGCATTATTCCAGCTACCCGTCTCTCTTATGGGTAATCTGGCTTATGATCCTTTTGTTCAGAAAACAATATCAAATGTTTTCTCCTTATTATCTCTGAACCTTTGGCAAGTATCCCGGGAAAAAAAATTAATTCTAACTCCTGAAAATTAATGTGTAGACTTGAGACTCCTTTGGTATTTATCAGTTCCTGTTTTAATGACTTGGCTGCCTTAATGCGAGTGAGAGATTTGTCAGCCATTCTATTCTATTCTATTCTATTCTATTCTATTCTATTCTATTCTATTCTATTCTATTCTATTCTATTCTATTCTATTCTATTCTTATTCCATTCCATTATTCTATTCTTCTATTCTATTCTATTCTATTCTATTCTATTCTATTCTATTCTATTCTATTCTATTCTATTCTATTCTATTCTATTCTTATTCCATTCCATATTCTATTCTATTCTATTCTATTCTATTCTATTCTGTATTCTATTCTATTCTATTCTATTCTATTCTTATTCCATTCCATATTCTATTCTATTCTATTCTATTCTGTATTCTATTCTATTCTATTCTATTCTATTCTATTCTATTCTATTCTATTCTATTCTATTCTGTTCTGTTCTGTTCTGTTCTGTTCTGTTCTGTTCTGTTCTGTTCCGTTCTTATTCCATTCCATATTCTATTCTATTCTATTCTATTCTATTCTATTCTATTCTATTCTATTCTATTCTATTCTATTCTATTCTATTCTATTCTTATTCCATTCCTATATTCTATTCTATTCTATTCTATTCTATTCTATTCTATTCTATATTCTATTCTATTCTATTCTATTTCTATTCTATTCTATTCTATTCTATTCTATTCTCTATTCTATTCATATTCTATTCTATTCTATTCTATTCTGTTCTAATTCTATTCATTCTATTCTATTCTATTCTATTCTTATTCCAATTCTATTCTATTCTATTCTATTCTATTCTATTCTATTCTATTCTATTCTATTCTATTCTATTCTATTCTATTCTATTCTATTCTATTCTATTCTATTCTATTCTTATTCCATTCCATATTCTATTCTATTCTATTCTATTCTATTCTATTCTATTCTATTCTATTCTATTCTATTCTATTCTATTCTATTCTATTCTATTCTATTCTATTCTATTCTTATTCATTCCATTCCATTCCTATTCTATTCTATTCTATTCTATTCTATTCTATTCTATTCTATTCTATTCTATTCTATTCTATTCTATTCTATTCTATTCTATTCTATTCTATTCTTATTCTATTCTATTCTATTCTATTCTATTCTTATTCCATTCCATATTCTATTCTATTCTATTCTATTCTATTCTATTCTATTCCTGTTCTGTTCTGTTCTGTTCTGTTCCGTTCCGTTCTTATTCCATTCCATATTCTATTCTATTCCATTCCATTCCATTCCATTCCATTCCATTCCATTCCATTCCATTCCATTCCATTCCATTCTATTCTATTCTATTCTATTCTATTCTATTCTATTCTGTTCTGTTCTGTTCTGTTCTATTCTATTCTATTCTATTCTATTCTATTCTATCCTATTTATTCCAAAATGCAACCTTCTCAAAAGAGAGGAGAGCTGTGGATAAGTGAAAGGAGAAATAAAGCCGCAGCCCTTGTCCAGAGTGCCTAGTAGAGTCTGACTAGTGTTCTTCTGATAGATGAAGCTGCTTTTCCGTAACTCGTTCCTTGATTTAATATGCATGAGAGAGAAAATGCGCCTCTTCATAGCGTGGCGGCAAAGATAACCTTGAAGAGTGTAAATGAATGCCGGTATTGATGGAGCAATTTGTGCTTTTTATTGATTCCTTACTGCATCTTGTGCTCGGCGATAGTGATTTTTACTAACAAGGATGCAAAACCTTCTTATTTTCTCTCTCAGATTTTGAACGGATAATTATTTTCTATCAGTTTTGAAATCACTGATAAAAAAATCTCTTAAGACTGCTAAAATAAATGCAAAATGCAGCTAGTCCTTGACTTACCACAGTTCATTTAGTGACCTTCAAAGTCACGACGGCACTGAAAAAAAAGTGACTCACGACCGTTTTTCACACTTACGACTGTCGCAGCATCCCCGCGATCAGGTGATCAAAATTCAGACGCTTGGCAACCAGTGGAACAGCCTGCCACCAGAAATCGTGGGCGCTCTATCACTGGAGATTTTAAAGAAGAGGCTGGACAGTCACTTGTCTGAGATGGTATAGGTTCTCCTGCTTGAACAGGGGGCTGGACTAGAAGACCTCCAAGGTCCCTTCCAATTCTATTCTATTCTATTCTATTCTATTCTATTCTATTCTATTCTATTCTATTCTATTCTATTCTATTCTATTCTATTCTATTCTATTCTTTTTTTAATATCTCAAATGAAAGAAAAGGGAAGAAAGGTCTTCAAATGCATTTTCCCTAAGCCAAGAAAAGGGTATGCCTTTCTGGGCTCTGCTTGAAATTAAGAGTTAATTAATTGATTGAATTGCAAATTAAACTAATTTAAACCAACCCAGGCAGAGGTGATTCTTGTGTCTATCAACGGAATATTTTTACATGAGTAAACGCGGCGAGTCGAGATGACAAAACGGGGATTAGTTCTACGGAAAGTATATTCTGCAGGAATTCATCATTATTCACTTTAATCAAAACAGGATTTCCGGAAAGCGGCGTAGGCAAATTTGAGGCGGAAGATCCTCTCATGCCACCGACAACCTCCAAACAAGCTACAGGCAGTCCTCGGCTTACGACAGTTCATTTAGTGACCGTTGAAAGTTACAATGGTGCCAAAAAAAGCGACTTAGGACCGTTTCCCCCCCTTACTGACTGTCGCAGCCTCCCTGCGGTCACGTAATCAAAATTCAGACGCTAGGCAACTGACATGTACTTACGACAGTTGCAGCATCCCGGGGGAGTCAAGTGATCCCCTTTTGTGACGTTTTGATGAGCAAAGTCAAGGGGGAAAAGCCAGATGCACTTAACGACTGTGTTACTAATTTAACAGCTGCAGGGGTTCACTTAACAACGGTGAGCAAAACGGTCGTATAATGGGGCATAACCGACTTCACCAATGTTACAGAAATTTGGCGCTCCATTTCTCTGACTCTGGTTTTCGGGGAAGGAGGGTCTTGAGCAGCCGGGAGAGCAGCTAGGAACATGATTTCCTTTTAGCCTCTTGAAGATTGATTTTCGAAGTGACTCCCTGGGCATTGAAGATCCTGGCTGGCATAGAAAATCAGTTCCTTTCTCATGTTTTTAACCTCTACTTTACCTTGTCCTGCTGCTGTTAAGAACGACGACGTGTGCATGTTAACCGAGAAGACTGTGTGTGTGTGTATATATATATATATATATATATATATATATATATATATATATATATATATATATATATATATATATATATATGTAGGTCTTTGGTAATTCGGGTTTTCTCCCGTGTAAAATTGGAAGTGTCCTGGTGACGTGGTGACGTTTCGACGAAGTCACATTCGTCATCTTCAGGCTGGCGTCTTCGGCTTCGTGCTTCGTGCTTCTAGGAGCAATGTGTGATCGCAGCTGATCACACAACAAACAGCTGCGATCACACATTGCTCCTAGACGCACGAAGCCGAAGACGCCAGCCTGAAGATGACGAATGTGACTTCGTCGAAACGTCGCCAGGACACTTCCAATTTTACACGGGAGAAAACCCGAATTACCAAAGACCTACATACAAACACCCGTGAAAACCTCAGAAAACACACACACACACACACACACACACACACACACACATATACAGTATATAGGAATAGAAACAGAGTCTAACCGAAAAGACAGTCCCTAAGTGTTAACATCCTCACATAACCAAGACGCCAGCATTCAGAACGTGGGAAAAAATTAAGATTAGATAAGATGGGTTGGGAGGCTAGGCTAGGATGGGATGATAAGATTAAGATAAGAGGATATAAGCTAAGCTACGCTAGGAGGGGAGAGGGGGAAGTAGATAGGAGAGAAAAAGAAGAGGACAGGAGGGGAGGGGAGGAGAGGATGATAAAATAAGATAGGATGGGATGGGATGGGATAGGATGGGAGGGAAGGAGAAGATGATAATTAATAATAATAATAATAACAACATTAATAATAACATTATTATTATTATTAATAATAATAATAATAGTAATATTAATAATAATAATAATAATAACAACATTAATAACAACAACTACTACTACAACAACAACAACAACAACGACAATAACAATGACAATGACAATGACAATAACAACAACAACAACAACAACAACAACAATAACAACAACAATAATAATAATAATAATAATAATAATAATAATAATAATAATAATAATAATAATAAACCGTCACTAAGCAAACTGTTGTAAATCAAGGACGTGCCCCTATCAGTCTAAGTCAGGGGTAGGCAACCTTGGCTATTTTATGACTCGTGGACTTCAACTCCCAGAATTCCTGAGCCAGCATGGCTCAGCTTGGAAACCTCTCCCTTTCCCCTCAGCATGGCTGGCTCAGGAATTCTGGGAGTTGGTCCACAAGTCATAAAAGGGCCAAGGTTGCCTACCCCTGTTCTAAGTGCTATTGCTATTCACAAAAAAGTCTCTCCCCCCCCCCAGCAGATGTAACCCTCGTGGCTTGTTTTTTTCATCAGGTGGATTGAAAGAAATGGGGGTGGGGCCTCTGGGGGTGGGAGGTGGCTGGCTGGCTGGGGAATGCTGGGAGTTGAAGTCCACAGGTCTTCAAGATGCCGAAGCTGGACAATCCGGCGTCAATGAGCTATAACTGCAGAAACGTCGTTTGCGTAAATCCCAAAATGTGCAGATGCTCTTTCTGCGGAAAATAAGCACGTTTTTTTTTTGCCCACCTCATAAATTCTGCATGCAAATGTGGGCTCCTAATTCATTTTATTTATTTATTTTTATTTGTTTTGCGGCCTACGCGGAACCCGGGCATGTAATTCATCAAGGGAGGGAGCCATCTTTCACGGTCTCATCCCTTGTGACGTTTTTAATCAATGAGGCCCTGCCTGGCGGTGATTAAATCTCTCTCTGAGTGGAAAAAGACTCTAATGCTCTGTTGTCAGGAGGACGTGGGCAGCTGAAACAGGAGATTTTGCTCCCCCTCCATCCCCCAAAATGAAAAAGAAATTAAAAACGTAAAAAAGGAAAGATCCCAAAAGATGGTTTTTCCTACTATCCGTAGGCATCTGATTTAAAAAGGCCTTGGAGGAATCTGCAGGATTAAAGTGAAAGGATTGAGAGGAGGCAGGCTGGATGGATCCCGCTAGTCCTTGACTTACACCAGTTCGTTTAGTGACCGTTCCAAGTTACAACGGCACTGGGGGGAAAAGTGTCTCACGGCCGTTTTTCACACGTACGACCTTTGCAGCCTCCCCGTGGTCACGTGGATCAACATTCAGATGCTTTGGCAACTTGACTCATCGTTACGACGGTTGGTGTGTCCCGAGGTCACGCTGTCCCTTTTTTGCGACCTTCTGACAAGCAAAGTCGATGGGGGGGGAGCCACGTTCACTTAATGACCGTATTTATTAATTTAAGAACGGCAGTGATTCATTTAACAATGGTGGCAAGGAAGGTGGTAAAACGGGGCAGAACTCAATAATAACAATAATAACAATAATAACAATAATAACAATAACAACAATAACAACAATAACAACAATAACAACAATAACAACAACAATAACAACAACAACAACAACAACAACAATAACAATAACAACAACAACAACAACAACAACAATAACAATAATAACAATAATAACAATAATAACAATAATAACAATAATAACAATAATAACAATAATAACAATAATAACAATAACAACAACAACAATAATAATAATAATAATAATAATAATAATAACAATAATAACAATAACAATAATAACAATAACAATAATAATAATAATAATAATAATAATAATAATAATAATAATAATAATAATAATAATAATAATAATAATAATAATAATAATAATAATAATAATAATAAGTAGTAGTAGTTGTAGTAGTAGTAGTAGTTTTTGCTGGGCTTTGTAAAGAAAACAGTTCTTCTTGAACTTATTTATTTATCCACCTGAGACACCAAACAGAAAAAGTATGAATACAGACTTTTTTTTTTTTAAAAAGCAAACAAACAGATTTAAGTCAACTTAAAATATAGACAGAAGAGACTCAGCCCTGCCATTCTTTCCACGTCTCTTGTCTCTATTTAATATTGAATTCCATGATAACATAAAATTGATGCGAGATTTTGATAAGTAGCCGTATAACGAGCCAAATCAATAAATAATGTGCGGTCTAGCGTTACCGGGTACCGTACACTTCCTATTCTTGCCAGCCAATTATAAGAGGCGGAATGATGTAGAGACTCTGACCTCAAATAAGGTTTGGTGTCAAAATAAAAGCAAATTGTTTCTGACAGTAAAATAATTTGCAAGGGCTTCTCCGGAGCTTCTAATTGGCTTTGAGAGCTGTGATTGCAAGTTAAAACAAAACACATCCGTGGAAATGAAAGGTTACCGTTTGCTGAACTAAATACTGATTAAAAAAAAAAAAAAAAGAGCTCGGCTGAAAAATTGGATTGTTAGCTTTGACAGGTAGGAAAATGCATTTTAAAAACAGATGTGAACTTTTAGTCTCTTCGTCAGTGGCACACAAAAACACAGGAATGGTAAAGCAAATTCTACTTGTTTCTTTTTTTAAAAAAGAAAGAAAAAAAAAAGAGAGGGACACCACAGCATAATACAAGTTTTGCAAAAGCTGTGATGCACACATTTCAGGCTGGGGAATGTTCTTGCCTTTTTTAAAATAGAAGCTCCTTATCCATGATTGCTAACAGCATAGAGTTCTTGCTGGAAGAAACTACACAGTAACAAGTCTGAGTTTCCAACCGAACAGAATATTCTTTATTGGCCAAGCATGATTGAAAACACACGGAATTTGTCTCGGGTGCAGAATCTATGCTAAATCATAAATCACAAGATTACAATCATCAATCGTAAGATACAACCAACAAAGTCGTAAGGTACCATTAAGAGTACTCATGGGTAAGGTGAGAAGGATAATAGTAGTACTGTCTTACTATGTGGTTAGATACTCTTAGGCTTAAGGCAATGTGGCAATTAGGTGTTCAGCAGAGGGATGGCACAAGAGGGAAAAACTGTCTTTGTGTGTAGTTGTTTTGGCGTGCAATGCCCTATAGCGGCGTCCAGACGGGAGGAGTTGAAACAGTTTATGTCAGGATATGAGGGGTCTGTAGATTATTTTCTCAGCCCTCTTTCTTTCTATGTACTGTAGGTCCTCCATGGAAGGCAAGCTGGTTGCGATGGTTTTTTCTGCCGCCTTAACTATCCGTTGAAGTCTTTCTCCTGTTTGATTGCTGTGCCAAACCAAACAGTTATAGAAGTACAAATTGCTGAAAGAAAAATCTTCATCAGGGTCCAGTCCAAGCCGGGAATAAACAAAATGGAGACGGCTTTAGAAAGAAAGTTGCAGTTTACTGAAGAGCAGAGCCAGACGGAAAGGTGGCTCTGGAGCAGCTGACCCCACGTAGCTGGGAGTGGTGGGTTTTTATACCTTCTTGGGCTTTTGTGTTCGAAGTCGTTTCCTGTTCCTGTGGCATGAACTTCGATCTGAGCTTTTGAGCATGTCCTTTTGGTATTCTGATGGTGGTGGGTTAATCCTATTATGACCTAAAGGTCATGTCCTGGCTTACTTCCTGTGTTGGATTTTTTTTGGGGGGGTGAGGGGTTGCTGGTTCTAATTCTATCACTCTGCTATTGTTAGCTGTCAGTTTTGCTGCAGGGGATTTCAAAATATTTTGTCTTGAATGGGCTTCTCCCTGGTGGTATTTGCTCATGAATGGGGCTGAACGGGACTATCAAATCAGCATTTCTAAAAGGTGGTTTTCCTGAGTTTCTACTGGGGGCTATTAAGGAAAACTGGGCCTGCTTTTCTGCCTTTAAGATCCTTTGGGGAAATACAATATTCTGCCTTTTTAATATTTCCTTCTCTGGGGGTGGGGTGGGGGTTGACTTCCCACAAAATTGGAAATCTGAGTTTTCTGATTCTTTGCTGTGCTTTTTTGATGACGGTTCTAATGTCAGCTGTCCATTTCAAGTCCTGGGAGATGATGGAACCCAGGAATTAGAATTACGGAATCCGTGAGTTAGAGTTGAATGGCATCCAGTCCTTGAAGGACTAGATGGCATGAATTCTAAAGCACAACTCTACATTTGGCCAGACCCAACAGCATAAACATCTGATGAAAAGGATAACCAAAGATATTTCCCCCCCCCTTCTGTTCAGTTGTGACCGATTCTTGAAGGCTGCCATGGACAACCCCTTGCAGGTTTTTTTTTTTGGGAAAGGTTTTTTTCCCAGAAACATCTCTACCTCAGCCTCTCTATGTCCCTCTCCATCTTTTAATTTACACCGAAAGCCACACATTTGTCGAACGGGACTAAGATCTGAGTAAGCATTTTGGAACCATCCTCTGCGTGGAAAAAAAAGGCATTCCTTCATAATTTAGCTATATAAATAACACTGTATAGTGCAATATTGAAGTGCAATATTAGGGGCAGCACAAGGGTGTGTGTATATAATGCATGTTCTTATTTGTGGTTTTTACTTGTGTGTAGTGTGCACTGTGGACAGCACTTAATTTCGTTGTGAGCTACACAAGGACAATAAAGATTATTCTATTCTATTCTATTCTATTCTATTCTATTCTATTCTATTCTATTCTATTCTATTCTATTCTATTCTATTCTTCACTTACTCTATTCTTATTCTGTTCTGTTCTGTTCTGTTCTGTTCTGTTCTGTTCTGTTCTTGTTCTTATTCTATTCTATTCTATTCTATTCTATTCTATTCTATTCTATTCTATTCTATTCTATTCCTATTCCTATTCCTATTCCTATTCCCATTCCCATTCCTATTCTATGCTATTCCTATTCATAATGAACTAAAGCTTGCGACCAAAGTCAAAAATAACAAAAAAAGCTTCTTTCAACATGTAAAAAACAAGAAAAAAAGTGAAGGAAATGATTGGTCCATTAGTGGGTGAAAGTGGCAAGAAAGTGACAAGCAATAGGGAGAAAGCAGAACTATTTAACTCGTTTTTTGCATCTGTCTTTACACAAAGGGAAAAAACAAACCAACCTATCAAAAATAGTGCCATAAAAAACATTATAGAAACACAAGTTAAGATAGGCAAGAAAATGATAAGTGAGCACCTGTCCAGCCTAGACGAGTTCAAATCACCAGGACCAGATGGGTGAAGGAAATGATTGGTCCATTAGTGGGTGAAAGTGGCAAGAAAGTGACAAGCAATAGGGAGAAAGCAGAACTATTTAACTCGTTTTTTGCATCTGTCTTTACACAAAGGGAAAAAACAAACCAACCTATCAAAAATAGTGCCATAAAAAACATTATAGAAACACAAGTTAAGATAGGCAAGAAAATGATAAGTGAGCACCTGTCCAGCCTAGACGAGTTCAAATCACCAGGACCAGATGGATTACACCCCAAGGTTCTCAAGGAACTGGCAGATGTGATCTCAGAACCACTGAACTATATTTTTCAAAGATCTTGGAGCACTGGGGAACTACCAGAGGACTGGAAAAGAGCTGATGTAGTTCCCATCTTCAAAAAAGGGAAAAAAATGGATCTAGATTACACCCCAGGTTTAAGGAACTGGCAAGATGTGATCTCAGAACCAATGAAAACTATATTTTTCAAAGATCTTGGAGCCTGGGGAACTACCAGAGGACTGAAAAGAGTGATGTATTCCATCTTCAAAAAAGGGAAAAAAATGGATCAGGAAATTACAGACCTATCAGCCTGACTCAATCCTGGGAAGATTCTGGAAAAAGATAATAAAACAACGAATCAGGACAACTAGAGGCAAACAAAAACTACTAAAAGCCAACATGGGTTTGTCAAAAACAGATTCATGCCAGACAAACACTTTATTGCATTCTTTGACAAGTGACAAAATTAGTGGATCAGAGGAATGCTGTGGATAAATTACTTGGACTCAGTAAGGCTTTTGATAAGTAGATCACACTACAAACCTACTACTCGATAAGATAGAAAATGTGGGTTAGGACAGCATCACACCAGAGGATTGTAGCTGGCTGACCGGCCGTACTCAGCGTGAGGTCCTCAAGGACCACATCTACATGGAGGGAAGTGTGTAGGGGTGCCCAGGGCTCTGTTGTAGGTCCCCCCCCCTTTTTTTTTTCTGTGCTCTTCAACATCTTAATCAACGATTGGACGAGGGGATAGATGGGGAACTCAAACAAATTTGCGGAGACACCAAGCTGCAGGAAAGCCAACACTCCAGAAGACAGGCTTAAGTACAGGGAGGACCTGGACAGACTTGATACGGGCATATCAACAAAATGAAATTAATGGTGAAAAAAAGTAAGGTTCTACATTTAGGCTAAGAAAAACCAAATGTACAGGTATTAGTATAGTGGGTACCTTGCTCAATAGCAGTAACTGTGAGAGGGACCTCGGAGTCCTAGTGGACAATCACTTAAATATGAGCCAGCAGTGTGCTGCAGCTGCCAAAAAGAAAACACAGTGCTGGGCTGCATTAACAGAGGGATAGAATCAACGATCCGTGAAGTATTAATACCAACTTTACAATGCCTTGGTAAGGCACACTTGGAATACTGATCCAGTTTTGGTCACCACGATGTAAAAAAGATGTTGAGGACTCTAGAAAAGTGCATGCAGAGAAGAGCAACAAAGATGATCAGAGGACTGGAGGCTAAAACATATAAGGAACTTTTGCGGAACTGGGTATGTCTAGTTTAATGAAGAGAAGGACGCGGGGGGACATGATAGCAGCCTCCCAGTATCTCAGGGGTTTGCTCCAAAGAAGAGGGAGTCAAGCTATTCTCCAAAGCGCCTGAAGGCACGGACAAGAAGCAACGGATGGAAACTAATCAAGGAGAGAAGCAACCTGGAACTAAGGAGAAACGTTTCTTGACAGTTAGAACAAATTAAACAGTGGAAACAACCTGCCTCCAGAAGTGGTGAATGCTCCAACAATGGAGGTTTTTTAAGAAGAGTAAGAGACGGCAGCCATTGTCGAAATGGTGTAGGGTTTCCTGCCTGAGCAGGGGGCTTGGACTTGATACCTCCAAGGTCCCTTCCAACTTTTCTTCTTCTTATTCTCTTCTTCTTCTTCTCTCTTCTTCTTCTTCTTCTTTCTTCTTCTTCTTCTTCTTCTTCTTCTTCTCTTCTCTTCTTCTTCTTCTTCGTCTTCTTCTTCTTATTATTATTATTATTATCAGTATTATTTTATTATTATTATATTATTATTATTATTATTATTATTATTATTATTAATTTTTCTTTCCAAAGCTGAGCAGGTTAGCTGGTGCCTCTGAGGTGCAAAAAGATCTTGAGCCCGGCCATGTTTATTCCCGTGATTCAGCCTAGATGGATGTGTTCATGCCACCTTGATAGTTTTTTTATTTTCCATAGACTGATGAAATCTGAGTTGTGTTTGTTTGTTTGCGACAAAAGAGGAAGTTCGAGGTGATATTGAAACAGGATGAATGTCAAAAGGATAATTAATTAGTGTTATTTAGTGTCGTGTGCTACAATGAACTTGGAGCGCAGGCCGATCAAAATTACACATAATACAAACCAGCATCACACCCAGAAAATAACAGCCAGTTCGTGATGTGCATGCTGCAGATCCAGGTGACACCCGACCTGCTCTCCTATCAAAGACCTGTTAAGACACAGCAAGTTATAAGTCGTAGTAGGGACCTCGCTTAACAGTACCAGGCAGTCCTCGACTTACAAACAGTTCATTTAGTGACCGAAGTTAAACGGCACTGAAAAAGTGACTACGACCGTTTTTTCCCAAGTTATGACCGTTGCAGCATCCCCCCAGGGTCACGTGATCAAAATTCAAATGCTTGGCAACCTGGCATTACTATGACGTTTGCAGTGTCCCTGGGGGGGTCCGTATCCCTTTCGCAACCTTCTGACAAGCAAACTCAACAACGGGAACCCAGATTCACTTAACAACCGTGTTCCTAACTTAACCACTGCAGATGATTCGCTTAACGATGGTGGCAGAGAGAGGTCGTGGAAGGGGCCGATCTCACTAAGAAATGTCTTGCTTAGCAATGGGAAATTTTGGGGCTGAATTGTGGCCGTAAGCTGAGGATACCTGTAAAATGTAACTTTTTTGAAAATTATCGGGATTTCCCGGTAGGTAAATTCCAAGGATTTCCACTGAAAGTACACGAAGAGAATTGTGAATTAGGCTGGAAAGAGAGAGAGAAGAGAGAGACGAGAGAGAGAAAGAGAGAGAAGAGAAGAGAAAGAGAGAAAGAGAAAAGAGAAAGAGAGAAAGAGAAAGAGAGAGAGAAAAGAAAAAAGAGAGAGTGAGTGAGAGAAAGAGAGTGAGTGAGTGAGAGAGAGAGAGAGAGAAGAGAAAGAGACAAGAGAGAGAGGAAAGAGAGAAAGAGAGAGCAAGAAACGAGGAGAGAAAGAGAGAAAGAAAGAGAGCGAGAAAGAGAGGAAAGAGAGAAAGAGAGAGAATGAAAAAGAGAAAGAGAGAAAGGAGAGAGAGAAAGAGGGGGCGAGAGAAAGAGAAAGAGAAGAGAGAAAAGGAGGGGAGGAGAGAGAGGAGTGAGAGAGAGAGAAGAAAAGTGAGCGAGAGAAAGAGAGCGGTTGTTCAGATAATGAGGAAGCCAATTCACTTAGCGACTTCATCCTAATTTAAACCCCCACGACTCACTTAATGGCGACAAGAAAAAAGGTCTTAAAAACGGGGCCAAGCTCGCCGGACCGACGTCTCGCTTAACAGAAAGAAAACTGGGGAGCCTTGGGTCGTTACGCTAAGGAGGACGCGCGTAGTGCAAACGGCTTCGGTGTGGCCAGCTTCTGAAGCCTCCCGGAAGAGGCGCAGGGGGGGGGGAACCAGGCGCAGCAGCCCCTGAGTCCCAGTTACAAATAGACTCACATCTACACACTCCACCCTGGGGGTCCCAGCCGTGGAAGCACAGAGCATTGCAAATAGGAAGTGAGTGACTGGGGGGGGGGGGCGGGGGGAGGCTGCCCATTAACCAGCCGGCTATTGGCTGACGGCTGTCAGTCGTAATTGCGTTCTGACAAAACCGAGCAGGGGCGCAGAAAAAAAGGACCCCGGAACACAGACGGGGCTGCGCTTCTCGGTGTCTAAGACGGATATTGCCAAGTCAGGCTTGAGCGGGATGTCCTCGTGTGATTCGCTTAAACGACCGTGCGACTAGGGGAGCCACGGAGCGACTCGTTTCACCGCTGCTGCGTGCAGAAAGCTCATAAAATGGGGGCAAAAACTCACTTAGGCGGCTGTCTCGCTTAGCGACAGAAATGTTGGACTCCGTTGTGGAGCAGCTGAATAGCGTCAGCGTTGACTCTTAAGAGGTTCAGTGGGAACAATTAACCCAGCGGAAACGCCTAAGGAGGGGTAGGTGGGTGCTCCAAGACTGGAGGTTTGTTAGGCTGGGCAGAGGTCTGTGGCGGCTTTCTGCTTGAAGAGACCTGGCAGCCATTTCTCTGGGGTGGGGTCTTCTGCTTGAGCGGGGGGGAGGGGTTGGACTGGAGGACCTCCAGGGTCCCTTCCAACTGTGCAATTCTGTAATCAACCTTCCTTCCTTCCTCTTCTTTCCTTTCCTTCCTTCCTTCCTTCCTTCTCCTTCTTACTCCCTCCATTCCGCTTCTTCTTTTTCTTTCTTCTTTCTTTCTCTTTCTTTTTCTTTCTTTCCTTCTTTCTTTCTTCTCCTTCTTCCTTGCCTCCCTTCTTCTCTCCCCTTCCTTCCTTCCTTTCTTTCCTCCTTTTCTTCCTTCCTTCCTTCCTTCCTTCCTTCTCCTTTCTTCCTTACTTCTTCTCCCTTTCTCCTTCCCTTCCCTTCCTTCCCTTCCTTTCCTCCTTCCCATCCCTCCCTCCCTCCCCGCCTCCCTTCCTTCCTTCCTTCCTTCCTTCCTTCCTTCCTTCCTTCCTTCCTTCCTTCCTTCCTTCTTCAGTCAGAGCTGAAGAAGCTTCTGGGATGAAAAGCGAAACGTCTTCAAAGAAAACAAACAAACAAGAAAGGCCAGTTGCCTGGTGGAAAAAGCATCTTGTCTTTCAGGACAGCCTCGGACCCCCCCAATTCCCCCAGTGGGAAACCCACCACCCCCTATGGGAGGGCTGACCAGGCTGCTGGCCACTGCCCTTTTGGAGAGGGGGGGGGTCTCCCTGAAAGGCCAGCTGGGGGCTCTCTCAGCTGAAAGAGGCGGTGGAGGAGGGGGGCAGAGTATCTCCCCCACCCCCTGCTCTGCCCCGGGGCCTCCCAGGAGGGAGGGGAGGGACGGGGGGGGGGCTCTGAAAGCCGGAGCGTCCCCCGCGCAGAAGCCATGGGCGCCGGCTGGCTGCGCTGTCTCCTCCTGGGCTGCTGCCTGGCAGGGCGCTGGGGAGCCGGGGCGCAGAAGCCCCCGGCCGGCGAGTACTGCCACGGCTGGAGAGACGCGCAGGGCAGATCCCACGGAGGCTTCCTCTGCCCGGAGCGCTTCGACACCCCCGACGCCACCATCTGCTGCGGTTCTTGCGCCTTGCGCTATTGTTGCGCGGCCGCCGAAGCGCGCCTGGAGCAAGGCGGCTGCGCCTACGACCCCGAGCCGCAGCCTCCGGCGGGGAGCGCCCGTGAGTGTCCGCCTGGGGAGGGAGGGAGTCTCCCGTGGGTGCGTCTGCGGGTGCCCGGCTTACTTTGCGCCTCTTGGCAAGGATGCCTGTCGGGGTCTCGCCAAAGGAGTCGGAGGGAGGTTTTACGCGGGCGTCAACCCTGCCACTGGCAGGTCAGGTTCTGGGCACCCCGGAGGGTCTGTTTGAGGGAGCGTGCCCTCGCTGGCTCGCCTTCCCCACCCATGCGTCTTGAGGACTAGAAGATTGCTTGGCGGTAGGTGTCATTTGGAGGTGATTTAATTGCAACTTAACTCAAAAAAAAACACAAGAACCCCGTCCTGGGTACTTTTGCTTCGTTGTCCTAAAAGAAACCCCAGTTGAAGCTCTCTCTCCCTCCCCCCCCCGGCCCCCCGTTTCCCCGTCCTCCTGGGGGCAACAGCCTCCTTTGCGCACCTGCGCGCCTCTTTTTTCCCCCGAGCCGCGCAGCTCCAAATCACAGCCGGAGCGCTTGGGAACCCGTGGAAGCGATCCAGCCCGCGCGCCGTGGGGCCAGGCGCAGTCCCTGAAGGCCGGAAAACTTTACTTCGGGGTAGTTAGTCCTGCCTACAACGCTAGGATCGCGCGGGAAATCTGTTAAGGCGGAAAAGAAGAGGATCTCTGCCTTTCCCTGCGCAGCTCTTCTCCACCCAAGCGAAGAAGAAGTTAGGAGCGGGTCCTTTTTGATGCGCCCCAAGTCAGATGCGCATCTACCCAAGGAGTCTCCTGGGTGCGTTTACCGGCGAGTAAATGCCACGGGACGCCGCGCAACGGAGAATAATTTGTATGATTCATCTGCCGGGCAGGCGGCGTGGAGGGTTATCCTAGAAAATACAAAATCCTTTTGTTATTAATTACTACTACTACTACTACTACTACTACTACTACTACTATTTCTTCTTCTTCTTCTTCTTCTTCTTCTTCTTCTTCTTCTTCTTCTTCTTCTTCTTCTTCTTCTTCTTCTTCTTCTTCTTCTTCTTCTTCTTCTTCTTCTTCTTCTCCTCCTCCTCCTCCTCCTCCTCCTCTTCTTCTTCTTCTTCTTCTTCTTCTCCTTCTCCTCCTTCTCCTCCTCCTCCTCCTCCTCCTTTTTTTCACCGAGAAGGGATCACAGCGGCTGAGCTCTTAAGCCTCATCTTAAGCCTTCTTCGCTGCCGCCTTCCTCCTTTAAATTAGTTTATAGTATAAAATACAATAAAAATTGCAAAAGAAAATAGCGGGAAAATAAGGGAGGGAGAAGGGAAGAGAAAAATGTAGGGAAAAAGGGGAAAAAGAAAGAAAAGGCGATGACTTCCAACTTCCTTTGGTGCACTAGAATAAGATAAACAGCATCAAACCTCAACTTTTTACTTTGACGTAGTAGTCTAAACTAGCCATTTCTATCACTACAAACCTATCTTAACCGGTAAAACCCAAAATCAAAGTTTCATATTTTTCCCCCCACCTCAAGCACAAAGTCCAGAAGCGGTTTCCAAGTAAGAAACAAAAGTAATTGTGTTTTGTTTTTGTTTTTTTTAAAAAAAGAAAATTTTAAAGGGGGAAATGGCTTCAGATGTAGGTGCTAAAAAGACGCTGGAGCTGCTTCTAAGCTCATTTGCTATTCGAGTAAAGATTTAAAACTTGGAAAATAACTTTTTCTGCTGCCCCTGATTTCCAGTTTTAATTCCTTGCACCTTTTTTTGGGAACAGGATAAGTCTCCGAAATTTGCTGAAATACACTAATACGGTTATAGAAGGAGAAGATGGCTTTTCAATATTAACCCGTGGAGAATGGGGGAAAAATAGCTGACAAATACATATATTATTTTTAATGTTGAAAACTCAAAAATGTGTACCAGGTTTTCTTTCTTTTTCTTTCTTTCTTTCTTTCTTTCTTTCTTTCTTTCTTTCTTTCTTTCTTTCTTTCTTTCTTTCTTTCTTTCTTTCTTTCTTTCTTTCTTTCTTTCTTTCTTTCTTTCTCTCTCTCTCTCTCTCTCTTTCTCTCTCCCTTCCTTCCTTTCTTTCTCTTTCTTTGTCTCTTTCTTTCTCTCTCTCTCTCTCTCTCCCTTTTTTCCTTCTTTCTTTCCTTCCTTTTTCTTTCTTTCTTCTTCTTCTTCTTCTTCTTCCTCCTCTTTTTCTTTTTCTACTTCTATTATTATTATTATTATTATTATTATTATTATTATTATTATTATTATTATTATTATTATTATTATTATTATTATTATTATTATTATTATTATTATTATTATTATTATTAATTTATTTATTATTATTATTATTACCAAGCAGATATAAATGATCAGAAATCAAGCTCTTATTCTGCAAATCCTTCATCTTAAAACAAAAAACAAACTTCAAAAAGTTTGTAAATATATCTGGGATCCCTCTTTGACTTCAATGAAGCCTTATTCTTGAAGAATTGTGCAAACTAGCCCAACCTGAAGGGCATTTCCCATCCTCCATAGTTCTTTGTCAGTTTTCTATTTAATTTTTCTTTCATCGTATTGATCGTGGTTGTAGATTTATAATCTGTGCAGTGATTGTGACGTTGCAGGGCGCCTTAAAAGAAAGCCATCTTCAGAGTTCTTATTAAGTACAACTGGCCCCAAACCAGGATTTGAAAACGGCAGTTTTCAATTTGGAGCAAACGCACAGAAGTTCACTGATGTGAGGTGGACGTTTGCCTTCTGAGTTTTTCTGCCCTACATAATGGAGTTTGTACACCATCCAATCCTATACCTTGGTCCCACCTGAGCTGACTCTGGATCTTTGCAAGGTGGCATCCTGAATCACTTGCAGTTTAAGGATAAATTCTAACATCCCGAGCTGTTCAAGAATAAAGTATTGTCTCTGTTAGCCTTTCTTAAATTGAACTTGTAATATCAAGACAGCAAGTAATTCTAGTGCTGGGATAGACTTTCTTAAGTTATATGAAAGGAAAAAAAAACTTAATCGCAATCAAAACTGGCTTCTAGTTCACGCAAATAAAGGATGTTAAAGGAAGCAATACAATATTTCCTTCCTTCCTTCTTTCTCTTTCTTTCTTTCTTTTTCTCTTTCCTTCTTTTTCCTTTCTTTCTCTTTCTTCTCCATTCCCCTTCCTTCCTCCTTCCTTCCTTGCCTCCTGCCTTCCTTCCCTTCTTCTTCCCTCCCTTTTCTTTCCTTCCTTCCTCCCTTCTTCCTTTCTTCTCCCTTCCTTCCTTCCTCCTTGCTTCCTTGCTTCCTTCCTTCCTTCCTTCTGGCTCAATTGTGTTCATAACTCGAGGCCTATCTGTACTCAAAGTGATCTTTACAGTCCTCGATCTCCGGGAGAAATATAAACCAGCTGTTTATGGTTAAAAAGTTTAAAACAATAAAAACAACTATTTACAATATTAAAACAACTTAGCTTTCGCTGGTCCCCTGCCAGCGTCCTCAGAGTGAAGTTTTGGGGTGGAGATTACTTTTATAAACGTTGCTAGCCTAACTGCTTACTCATCGACCGTGTGATAGGGCCATCCGTCCTGGCTGACCGTAATTGCCTTAATTGTCCTGCCTCCTCTTTTTTGCACTCCAGTTCTCCATACATATCTATTAAAATTAATATAAGCCATACATTGATCTGCTATGTTGTAAAGAGTGGTTGGGATGGTACGACCTTGCAGCAGCGCTGGTTACTTGGAAGAGCACCGAAGAATATCTTTAATAATTGGATTCTCCATCAACTCAGGGCTGACCTTGATCATCTGTCCCAAAGGGGCTTTTTCCAGGAGGCGACTGGAATTTCTTGTTTTCCTTTGAAGACGTTTCACTTCTCATCCCAGAAGCTTCTTCAGCTCTGACTGGAGGGTGGGGAATGGAAGGATTTATACTCCTTGCAGAAAACTGGTCATTTGCCTTCTTTTAGAGGGTCGTTGAGGCCACTTGGAGGTTTGTCTGTGTCCTTAGGGTCACCTGAGTGGTGCAAATGGGTGTGGAGCCTTCTTGGAACGGCTGAAAGGACTGTGTTGTAGACTGGAGGTAGATGATTTACAACAGAGTCCTTTCAGCCCTTCCAAGAAGGCTCCACACCCATTTGTACCACACAGGTGACCCTGAGGACATAGGTAAACCTCCAAGTGGCCTCAACGACTCCGTAAAAGAAGGCAAATGACCAGCTGTCTGCAAGGAGTATAAATCCTTCCATTCCTCCACCATCCAGCCAGAGCTGATGAAGCTTCTGGGATGAGAAGCGAAACGTCTTCAAAGGAAAAACAAGAAAGTCCAGTTGCCTCCTGAAAAAAGCACCTTCGGGACCACCCTGACCTGGATGACAGAGAACCTCCACAGACGACATTTACCCATACCATCTGTTTTTCCTTTTCCCCAGAACCGACCTACGTCCCCTTTCTCATCGTGGTCTCCATCTTCATTGCTTTCATTTTCGTGGGGTCTTTCGTCGCCGTCTACTGCTGCACCTGCCTGAGGCCGAAGCCCACCTTGCAGCCCCCCTTGAGATTCTCTCTGCGAAGCTACCCGATGGAGACTTTACCCATGATGCTCAGCTCCTCGAATTTACGGATTCTCTCAAGACAATCCAGCCCAACGGCCCGCTCCGCTCATCCCTCCAGCCATTTTTCCCTCATTGGGCCCGAACTTGGAAGCCTGGAGACGTCTTCGCCGCCCCCCTACGCAGCAGGTTGCTTGCCCATGGGCCAGTCGGTCAACCTCGCTCAGTCCTCTGGATTTCTGGTGTCGGCCACCCCATAGCTACTCATCCCTTATTGACCGGGGGTGGGGGGGCTGCCTCTGTGGGGGGAAAAAAGGTACGAGATTCCCGCGGGAGTCAAAAGAGGTCCTGTGGTTTAGAGGACAATGTATTTACAAAGACGCCCGATCAGCACTATGTGGGTTTCAGTGAGGTTTTCTCTGTTTTGGGGATGTGAAAGGGGAGTTGCTTGTGGAATCCCCGGGGTCACATGATCAAAATTCAGATGCTTGGCAGGTGATTATTTGAGTCCAACCCACCTCACAGGGTTATTGTTATGAGGAAAATAGGAGGAAAGTGTATTGGATATCTTTACTGCCTTGAGCTACTTGTAAAGATAATAAAGGCAGGATACAAAATGAATGAATGAATGAATGATAAAATGGGTCTCCTACATCTTGCCAAGAATGGTTCACCATTTAAAAGTGATTTCTTACAGGAATAGTGATCTCAAAAGAAAGTCGGCCTAAATGCTGGGATTTGGGTGACCATTAAAAACTCAAGTTATTCTGTTCTTAATCAAGTATTCCAGGATGTTTGGAATTAGTTTGTGATATGGTGACAGGGGTTTTAAGCGTGGAGAGTGGTCTCAACCTGTGATCCCAGTTTGTACATCCTCAGGGGGACCTTCAACATACCTTGGTTAAAGTGAATGACTGGTGATCCGAAGATCTAAATTAACCTGGTTAGGTCAAAGGGGATATTCTCAATTGGATCAGTTATGATTTGATAAGGGAAGAAATTCACCATCAACGTCTTTAGCATGTTAGAAGGGCACTTTGAAAATAGGAAGAGATTAAAAAAAAGATTCCCTAAAAAAAAAAAGTAGTAGAAATTTTAGCAAAACAATGGAGAGAACTAACTTTAACTAGAGTTAGTAAAATCTTAAATTCTGGAGACTGAATGATGGACTGTATTTGCAAGTACTGCTGATAACCTTTGTTGTTGATGTATTGTCAGACTATTTTTAATAAATTTATCACCAGATTTAAGTAAGAAATCCCAAATAGGTAGTGTTACAGAAGCCGATAGAGAAAATTAAGTCAAAACGGAGCAAGTGATGAACCGTTTTAAGACTAATTGAAAAAAAAATATATAATTTACGTTACTACAAACTTACCTTTGTTGCAATATATTTTTAATCACACCAGTGAATCTGGTTTGAGGGTGGATGAGCGAAATGGAAATAGTTTTGTGGCAGACCTGTGACAATTTTTTCCATTTATAAACCTTTAGTCTAATTATCATTATGGACAAATTTTTATTCTGGATTTTTATTCATGAAACTGGAGGACTAGTAACAGAGAATAACGTTCCCCCCCCCCTGAAATATGGGCCAAGAAAAGATGTTTTGTTTTGGATAAAGTCTGAATATGCAAGTTTAGAAAAAGGCCCGCTGTTTCTTATATTTATGGACTGTGAGATAGTTTTTATCTGATATTACAGATTTAGCTTTGCATGAGAATGCAATAACGCAGCTAGAATTTCAATTCGTTGCAAGTCAGATTTTATTAATCAGATTTAAACTGGAAATGTCAGCACGGTGTGTCATAGATGAGATTGAAAGTCATCTCAACTTATCTCTAAAATAATTTGAGGGTTAGTGTAAAAGTACAATGCTAAAGCACTATCAGCCTTACAAAATTGTCTCAGTCATGTATTTATTTGTATTTTGTTGTATGCCTTGGATACAGAAACGGGGTAAAGGGGATTATATTTTTATTTCTAAAATTAGCGCCACGTAGATTAATGTCTCAAGAGTTGTAATTTAAAGTGAAACCATGACATTAAAATGTTTTAGTGGTAACCAGTTTTCTACCAATAAATCATTTCATAGTGAAAGTAATATGCTTATTTGATGTTGATCGTTTAAATTAACAACAAGAATTTCTACAATTTTGTACGTTTTTTAATGGTATAAAGTTTTGTATCAAGCTGCCGAATTCATGCCGTTGTTTATTTTGCATTAAAAGATTAATGTCATCAGTGCAGAAATAATGTTGAAGCAGTATTTATGGTTGACTTTTAAGTATTAATATGGAAACAACCCGACATAAAACAAATGTTCCCGTTTCTACTAATTAGATTGCAATTCTATATCTAATGTCTTGTGTTTAACGGGGCTTCTTAATAAATGTCTAGGATTAAAGATGACAAAACTATAAGCAATAATTTCTTGGTTTTATTTCCATATTAAAAATACTGAAATGGGCAGGGGAAACGATAACACTATATAGTTTCAGATATAACAAATGGACTTGGACACTTAAACCCAGCAATGAAATCATTATCGAAAATGCATGGTGGATGTTTTGTATTTATTCCTTCCAGCCTACACACCCTTACACCAAGCCCTGGTTTAAATGTGGCTTGTTGTCCACATATCATGACAAAAAGCCGTAATTTCGGTAAGTTTGTAATTTCAAACTGAAGTCCCCCCCTCTGAAGGTGGACCCCCCCCTTTAGTTTTGCGGTGCAATCTTTTGCTTTCCCTACAAAGCCTGTTGGTTCGGCTGACGGAAGATCCGTCCCATTCTATAAATCGGGATTTACAAATCCAATGGCTTGAGTTCACACATTGTACGAAGCTACGAAGGGTAATCTGCAAGGTTTCGGCCTAGCCTTGGAGAGACCCAGGCTGAAGTTCAACCTCAGCTGTGGAATGAGTCCGGCAAATAAACAATGAATCTTGACTGGTTGAGGAAGCCGCCATTAGCTGGATTCACACAGAAGCCATCCACAGTGGTTTGTCCGCCACAGAATACCGTGTACATTTTAATTAATATTGTTTAGGGTTGGTTATTCTCGTTCTTCGGGGGTTGTGGTAGGACAGATCTCCAGAAAGCCCACTCATCTGTAGACTGATGCAAGATTCGTTCCTCTCTCTCTCTACTTCTTTTTTAATATTTGCCTGAATCCACTCTGGAAGATCAACCATTGGCTGCACCCTCAACCTCAGATGATGGTGCATGGAAGGTTCGGAGAAGCAAAGATTGAATCCCTTCAAGATGGAGTGGGTTTCAAGAGGGGATCCTACCATGGTAAAGAAACGCCATCTTTAATTCAGAAACGGGCTCCTATTCCACCATTCGGAGATGGCTCAAACTTTGAGGGTCCTCCTGGACCCTCACGGCTCCTGGTCAACCAGGAGGTGACAACCCTGGTCAGATTTTGTAACTTGTACACCATTGGCAGCCCTTCCTGGATGGAGACACCCTGCTGTCGCTGTTCCTTTATGTGGCTCAGCATTAAATAATAATAATAATAATAATTACAATTCTACAATTGCTTTCACTTCGTTGGTTTATCGCTAGATGCAATTGTATTTCTGTCCTGTCTCTCTCTGGAACAAACACATCCTTTCGTTTCTCTTCAACACTTGAGATTTAAGTTTGCTTATTCTGGCTTTCTCCTCCCTCTCCTTAATAATGTTCTGATCAGCACCATTCTGATATTGACAGAAAAGAATCTGCAAAGTATAGTTAAAGAGGGAAATTATTAACGGGCAATTTAGCCATTTACACGTAGTTTATCATTGGTGTTTTTTTCTTTTTTTTACTCTTAACAATTTGAATTATGCAAACCAACTAGCCTTAAAGTTTATAGAGACATATTTTGATTAAAAATGGATATATGTGTCACAGTCATATAAGCCTTCATGATGTACTGGAACGCGCGTCGTATTTCAGATCTGCTGGCTACATCGTTGAAATAAATTCCGAAGACGCTGTTATATATTTAACATGCAGATACTGTAAATATCAGAGAATACTTAATGGCAAGTTTTATTTTTTTTAACAATTAGAAGACAAAACAATTAAAATTTGCAGTTCAGAACATGCACATTCACCAAATGCCAATGACATGTAACACTGCATAGAAGTGAATATATTATTAAAATTTAATAACATTATAAAACAGTGCATTTAACATCCATTTAAAACGAAACCTGAGTAAACTACCATAAACACGGAATCAAAAATGTTTTTTCTCTCCATTCATGCAGCTTCACAATTTCCACAGGAGTTTCAGCAGTAATGATTTAAGGGAGTGGAAAAAATCCTACCTTACCTCGAATGCAGTAGTCCTAAATATTATATAGTCCCTATGTTGTTGTTGTTTTTAAATCAACACTTCATGAAAAATTGCAGCAGAAAACAAAGTTAATGCATTATGGCTTTAAATTGTAGAACAGGTTAAAACAACAACACTGAAACATGATTTAGCTTTTAACACACCTGGGCCACAGTTTTTGCAATCACAAAATTTTAAATGGCTGCAAGTCTGGACTGAAACCACTTAAGAAGCGAGTAGATACATACATTCACAGTCTATTTTCGCCCTAATTTATCAACTAATTTAATCCGTTTCATGGGTCTTGAACGTATTTTAGAACAGAGGTCTCCAACCTTTCCAGTGTCCTGGCCCGGAGGGAAGGAGAGCGGCTTGCAAATTGGTGCGCGCACATAAATGGCACCACGCATGCTGGCGTGGTGCTACTGGCCCCGTTTGCGCATGTGCAAACAGGCCACATATACCCGCCTAGCACTAGCGGTCCTGTTCGCGCATGTGCAAATGGGCCACGGACACCCGCCTGGCATTAGCGGCCCCATTCGCGCCCGTGCACATGCGTAAACGGGGCCACGGGCACTAGCGTGAGTGCGGGGGAGTGTCAGCCATTTCCGTGGGCCGCGGCCCATAAGTTGGGGACCTCTGTTTTAGAATACTTTTGGCATGTAGCTGTTTCTGAGTTGACCATTCCATGCTAACAAAATGGAGTTGGCAATCTAGCTGTTTACCAACGCTTCACTTTTGCATACCGAACATAAATTTTGATGCCTCTTTCAGCTAACAGAGAAATAATGAGTTTCACAGTACAAGCATGCATCAGATCAGATTCACACTGTGACATGCAGACAGATTACTAAAACGTAACTGAAACAACGGCTTTTCCACAATACAGGAATCAGTAGGGGAAAAAAAAAAAAGATAATATGGTCCAATTGTCAAGCAAGTAAAGAGTTTAACATTAATTGATTAAAAAAAAGGATGTCTTCCCATATGAGATTGTATTACGTTTTTTTTGAAGCATTTCTTCTATCGTTATACAACTAAAAAGGTTTCTAAACTATTATATTTTATTAAAATTCATTTTTGTAAGTAAGCCTCACCTAATTGTATCCAATTGGTTGATTTTTCTGGTTAAATCGTACCACATTCTTAGAATCATTTAATTAAAAATAATACAGTTACATTCTTTTTGATTTCTGAATGGTACCAGATTCTTTCAATGGTGATTTTTTAAAAAAACCTTAACATAAATATTCCACAATACAAAATATACACAGAATGTACAATTTCCTTAATTTAAGTAACAAAGAAAAGTGTAATTTTTTGAAACAAAATGTAAAAAAATGTAAAAAACAAAACCCTAGTTGAATAAAATATGCATGTCAACCAACATCCCTAAATATACATTATATTGTAATACGTATTTCTACCTTATAGGGTATTAAATCACTTTGAAAGCTTCTCTTTTAAACAAAAAGTGCAGGCTTGCAAATTAGATAGGTTTTGTACATCCTGACTTGTTCTAGTTTACTTGGGTTTTATCTTCTTAGAAATCTGAACATTTCATTTGTGTTTCAATCCAAACCTTTCTGTACCATTAAAGGCAGTGCAGGACAGACAAAATTATCCTCCCCTTCACTTTATAAAGCACTCTCTCAAAACATAAATATGTCTGTTCGGCAAATATTGCATCGCACGTGTGAAAAAAGTTTCCGCCGTCTTTCCTGAACGGTTAGAAAATGGGGAGAACGTGGAAAAAAATAAGAGGCCTGGGATCTTGAATAGAGCGGCGTATTTAAAAGAGAGAAAAAAAAATCTAATATACAATAACGGGCAGCGGATGGGGGTCTATCGTTTTTGTAAGGCTAGGCCACTTGGGAATATTTCGTTTCCTGAATTCTAGCCGCTATGCAAGATTTGTGCCTTCGTTGGGATTCACCAAGGACAATCCGTATCAGAAGACAGCAGTAGAAATAAATCCCTGCATGCAGATCATTATTCTAGGTCAATTGCATGCAAGACAATCCTTTCACGCTGGTGGGAAGGGAGTGGTGGATGACCCTTGACCCAATTTGTATGTCAGATTATGTGCATTTTGCCACGGCGGGCTGAGCTAAATATTCCCTCTGTCAGAGTCCATAAGAGCTTGCATTAGAATCGGGGGTCTCTAACCATGGCAACGTTTAAGGCTTGTGGACTCCGACTCCCAGAATTCCCCAGCCAGCCAAGCTGGTGTCCACAAGTCTTACACGTTGCCAAAGTTGGACACCTCTGCATTAGGTCATAAATAACCAACGGGAAGTAATTCAGTTTCTGCTCGATTATTATCTGATTTTATTTTTAATTTTTTTTGAGCCTAAAAGAAATACACACCGCTAAAAACTGTACTATAAGCATGCTACAGAATTATTATTATTTTTTAAATAATTTGCTTCAGGAATCTTTGGTGGTGGACAAGCCACCATAAATTAATGTAAAGCAATAAGTCAGGGTTTGTTTGTTTGGTTTTTTTGAGATGCTCTTAATTGTGTAAATCTGACAATGTGAATCTCTGGGTGTCTGTGTGCACAATAGGTCCAATTTATTTGGCTCTCATTGATGTATTAAGTATCTATGCCAGAAAATAACTTTCCTGAAGGAAATTTCAGGCTGTAAGATTGAAAAGTCCTTTTTCAGTAACAGGCTTTATGGATTACTGGTTTATTTTCTGCTTAGCCCGAGAAAGAGAACTTTATACTGTGAGTGCAATTATGAAATAAGTATGAAAGACTGTATACTTAAATCATAAATATATCTTTCATATGTTCAGTATTTAATAAATAGTGTTTCTATTACACAGCAGTTTTTAAAAATGGACTTAAGAGTGGAAACATGACCCAGAAACTCTGAATTTATCATAACTTTTCTCCTTGCCTATAGTTAAATTAACTGCACATGTCACAGAAATTAGACATGGGACTGTCTATATAAAATATATTATAGATAAACTGAAATGGCTATTAACACGCATAGTGGAAAAAACGACTGCAATTTAATCGGCTTTTTCATTCCGATTTTACAAAATGACAAGATTTAAAAACATTCACTCCAAACATTTCTGTTAATGAGAAGGGAAGTTTTACGTCACTAGCTAGAAAATGTTTCTATTTAAAACATACACAAACCTTGTTAATTTTTAAATCCTCAAACTTTTGCACACTTTCATTGAAGTCAAATTTGGGAATGTACCAACAGAATCTATTAAATACCCCAAATAAACTGTTTTATACTGCAAACTGAATGTATAGTACTAAACTGATATTATCGATTCCTTTTTTTCAGTTTATCGTGACGAACAAGGTAAATTATGCTCTCGTAAACTAATTTATATATATAAAATGCTCCGTAAATAAAATCTGTATTTTCAAGCACACCTCCGCCCCAATCCGCTAAGGACGATCAAGTTTCTGACTTCTGTAAATATTACAAAATTCTGGATTGGCTTCTCTTTATAGGGCCTATAGATGTGTAACCATAGGGGGTGGACGCAATGCACCACGGTCTTGAAATACATCTGAACAGTCACTAATACAGTTTCCTCTTTCTCGTCTGACAATGTTCATGCCTGTTCGGGAAACAGGAAACTTAGTTAAGGCACCATCCTTGTCTCTTTGCCAATCCCAACAAGCAACCATTGCTTTTATTTTATTTTTTTAAATGAAAGTTCCTGATGATATGCATGGGGAGGGTGGCAAAGGAACATCTGAATCTCGCGCACAAATGTTCACCACATTGGGATCCCTAAGCAGGTTAACAAGTCTCAAGGACACACACTCCTGACAAGAGAAAATGAACGCTGTGTTTTGAATGTACACATTCTGTGACGAGAGCGTGAACGCAAAAAGAAAAGCTTCCGTAAGGCCAAAGGTGACAGGAACCACAGACCTGAAATTAAATGCATCAAAATCGAATCCTATCCGTTTTCGTATTATTGTAAAACTTTTCAAGTACAGAGTATCAAACATGCAATTCTGACGTCGGACACCGTTGCTAACGCTACCGTTTGGGTTCTACACAGGAGGACTAGGATGAGACATATGGAATTTCTTTGGCAAACAAGCTCATTTAAGCCAATTCCTTCTTAGTATCTTTCTTTTGTCACATGAATTAAGGTAATTAAAATGGTTCTTTAGCACTTGTGGAAATCAAAGGCTCATTATTTAATTTCACCACCTATACACCTTGGCAAAGGGCTCTGCTTCTCAATCTATAGCCTATGTCGAGCAATCTCAACATATATTGAATATTTACCTCTCTCTCTCTGTCTACACACAGGAACAGTCCTCACCTTTACTGTAAATAAGCTGTTTGAAAAGGCTGCAGGTTAATTCTTACAAAATCCGAGTCGCTTTTGGAAAATGCTGAGGGATGGTGTGTTAAGAGTATATAGTTGCACAGTGCTTACGTCTACTCGATATGCAAACTTTCAAGAAACAAGAGTTTAACAATCTACAACTCCCCCTAATCTTGTTACTGGACCATGTTGGCAAGACGCGGGAAACACGCATTAATTTGGCTGGAATATGGCAAATACTGAAAGCCGGGGGAATCCTTCCTTCACCATTCACCGGGCCTCTCTTTCGTCGTGTCGTACGCTCTTATGACCTCCGACTGCGAGACGATCCCGTTTTCGTCTTGCGAGAAAGCGTATCCATCTGGAAGTAGATAAGAGAGTCGAGCGGATGTGAGAAAAAACGGGGATCTTTCTAACCCTCTTTCAATCTGAAATACGGGTAGTCCTCGACTTACGACGGTTCGGTTAGTGACCGTTCAAAGCGACAACGGCACCGGGGAAAAAAAGTGACCCGCGACCCATTTTTCACACTTACGACTTTTCCAGCCTCCTCAGGAGGGTCACGTGATCAAAATTCAGACGCTTGGCACAGCGTATTTATGACGGTCGCAGTGTCCCCGGTGTGTGTGTGTGTGTGTCACGCGATCCCCTTTTGCGACCTTCTGACAAGCGAAGTCAATGGGGGAAGCCGGATTCACTTAAACGGCCGTGTTGCTAACTTAGCAACTGCAGGGACTCGCTTAACAATTACGGCAAGAAAAGTCGTAAAATGGGGCAAAAAATCACTGAGCGGCTGTCTCACTTTTCAGCGGAAAATCTTGGGCTCAATTGTAACCGTAAGTCGAGGACTATCTGTACCGAGAAACATTTTTGTTCAGGCTAACACTAGGGACCCGCCATAGAATAAGGAAGGAAAGGATAACAGATTTGGCGAGCCATCAATACAGTGTTTCCAAACAGAAACTCAGAAGAACATTTATCGATAACGTGACATGATTAAAACAAGCGTGATTAAAGATTAGATCCTTTTAAATACCAAATTCCAAGAAGGAATGAAAGTGCCAGGACCTCTGACCCTCTTTAGATCAGGTCTAGTCCAGGTTAAGATCTGTTGGGCACAACAGGCTATCCAACTGCTCATGAAGGTCAAGGGATTTTATTTATTAATTCGTTAAATTGATATGCTGACCATTTCACTGTGACAGTGATTCCAGGTGGCTTATAGAACGGTGAAAAGTAAAAAAAGAAAAAGTTAATTTAAAAATTAAGAGAAACGGGAAACTAAAAACCAAGAGGGCCAGCAACATGGGGTGGGAGTCCTCTCTCTGCCCCATCAGCCACTCTCAAGGACCAGGTTTTTAGGCTCTGCTGGAAGGCCAGGAGTATAGGGGCCGACCACGCCTCCAGTGGGAAAATATTGTGAGATTAATTCTCTTTAAAATCGAATTTTTAAAAAATAAATTCATTTGCTTATTTGTTTTTATGCGTTTGAAATATTTGCCCTTTGCTTTTTCGCTTTGCCAAATCTTCCAGCGTAGCTGAAAATCAGTTTACATTGCAGGAGGCAGATGAAACTTTAGAATAATATATATATATGAGCTAATCGGTGGGTCACCAAATTTCTGAGACCACCTTGCTGTTATTTGTGGCCGTTTGACTTTCGTGTGCCTTTCTTTGCACACCTCCAATACTTTTTTTTTTTTTTTTAAGAAAAAGTTTTATTGAATATACAATTAAAAACAGTGGACATGATACAACGCCTCTGGTTTAAACAATACTAATAGGTGTTCTTACAATCATATACATTGTAGTTAAATAATTTCGATTCTATCTTATGAATAATACTAATATAAAAAATTTCTAAGCTATCAATTTATCAACATTCGTCCCAGCATATCCCCTTAATTCTAGCCATTTATACACTTCATTCCAAATTTCAAAATAGTCTTGTTTCAGTTTTATTTTTAAGCTCTAGTGTTAACCTATCCATTTCACCACAGGATAGGATTTTATTTATTACTTCTTCTTCGGTAGGGATTTCTTTTCTCTTCCATTTCTGAGCATAAGCTAATCTCGCTGCAGTTAGAATGTGTAATATTAAATATAAAGATCCTTTGCTGAATTTATCCTTGGTAATTCCTAATAGAAAAGTTTCTGGTTTTGATTCGATTTTTTGTGATAATATCTCTTCCAGGCAATTTTTTATCAGATGCCAAAATTTTTGAGCTTTTGGGCATTCCCACCACATGTGATAATAGGAATACTTACGAAGCAAATTCTGCTGCAAAGACTCGGAGCGGTACAAGTTGACGTGGTTTTTCTTAAAGACGTTTTTCAACAGCTGAGCTCTTTCAGTTAAGCTAGGAAAGAAAGGTGACAAATTGGTGAAATGCACTAAAATTTACGGCGGGTGGGCAGGCGGGCGGGGCAGACACCCAGCCTGCGATAACAACTATCGAACAGAGTATTGGAAATGAACAAATGGCGGCAATCATCGCCCGTTTAACATCAATGTGTTAAATGGGTGACATATATATAACACCAACTATATACAGCTACTCAGGGACTGTAAATGGAATTATTTATTGGCAAGGCTACTTCGGTTTGAGCTCCTATTTATCAAAGCCAGAAGTTTTCTCTTAATTAGTTCTGTATTTCGCAACGATCAGGCTCTTAATAAGTATTGCAACTGGAAAGATGATGATTATATTTTGTTTACTTTATGCTTTAAATCAGGGTTGTAGATTTAGCCTCAAAATGAATTTAAGGGGCCGAGCAAGCTTTTGGTACGTTTTACAGGAGGGTGTGTCAATACATTTCTGGTTGATGATTTAACGGAATAAACCAGAGTTTGGTTCATGTTATCTTAAACATTTGAATGTTAGGATTTAAATTAGCATGGTGGTGATGATCAGATTGCTGTCATGGGAGGCATCCAGGAAGAAACAGGTAGTCCTCGACTTACGACCACAATTGAGCCCCAAATTTATGTTGCTAAGTGAGAAATTTGTTCAGTGAGTTTGGCCCCACTTTAGGACTTTTCTTGTCCCGTTTGTTAACCGAATCACTGTTAAATGAGTAACACGGTTGTTAAGTGAATCTGGTTTTCCCCGTTCACTTTGCTGGTCAGGTCACAAAAGGGGATCGCGTGACTCCCCAGGACGCTGCAACCGTCACAAACGTGAGTCAGTTGTCATCTGAATATAAATCGCGTGACCATGGGGGGAGGCTGCAGTGGTTGTTAAGTGTGAAAAAACGGTCGTAAGTCCCTTTTTTCAGTGCCGTTGTTAACTTCGAACGGTCACTAAACCAATTGTTGTAAGCCGAGGACTACGTGTAATTTTGGATCTTTTCTGCCAACACCTTCCCTTCACATCGTCTGCACGTCATTGTCAAATTTGCAGGGATGGATTCCTGAATTAGAATTTGGAATAGAATAAAGCTGGGAGGGATCTTGGAGGTCTTCTAGTCCAGCCCCCCCCCCCCCCCCCCCGCTCAAGCAGGAGAACCTATACCATCTCAAGACAGGTGAATGTCTAGTCTCTTCTTAAAAACCTCCAGTGATGGAGCGCCCACAACTTCTGGAGGCAGGCTGTTCCACTGGTTAATTGTCCTCACTGTCAGGAAGTTTCTCCTTTCATTCCAGGTTGCTTCTCTCGTTCTTCATAGGAAAGCCAATCAATCAGAATAGAGCTGGAAGGGACCTTGGAGGCCTTCTAGTCCAGCCCCCTGCTCAAGCAGGTGACCCTGTACCATTTCAGACAAGTGGCTGTCCAGTCTCTTCTTAAAAACCTCCAGTGATGGAGCACCCACAACTTCTGGAGGCAAGCTATTCCACTGCTTAATTGTCCTCACTGTTTAAGAAGTTTCTCCTTTAATTCCAGGTTGCTTCTCTCTTTGATCAGTTCCCAACCATTGTTTCTTGTCCTGCCCTCTGGTGCTTTGAGGAATAATTTGAGAATTCCCTGGGTGAAGCTTGGGGATGGGATGGGATGGGATGGGAGCAGGGGGAGGATGCAAGCAACTGCAAAATGGAGAAAGGGAAGTCAAACTTCATTGACTGACCCAGTCTCTCAAAAACGGCTGGATTTAGTCCTAAGCGACCCCAAATGTAGGAATGAAAGAAATTACATGATTTTGGGGGGGCTGAAGGCAGCAGCTGGGCTTGTCTAGTCTGACCAAGAGAAGGACTAGGGGTGATATGATAGCCTCTTCCAATATTTGAGGGGCTGTCACAGGGAAGAAGGCACTGATTTACTCTCCAAAGCACCAGGAGGCAGGACGAGAAGCAACGGGCAGAAGATCATTAAAGAGAGACCCAATCTAGAATTAAGGAGAAAATTCCTGAGAGGGAGAACAATCAACCAGTGGAACAGCTTGCCTCCAAAAGCTGTGGGAGCTGCATCACTGGGGTTTTTTAAGAAGAGACTGGGCAGCCATTTGTCCAGAGTGGTATAGGGGTGCTTGCTTGAGCAAGGGGTTGGACTAGAAGACCACCAAGGTCCCTTCCGACTTTGTTATTCTGTCTGCCCAGCATCTTCCATCCCTTTTGACAATAGTTTCGTTCCAGGTCTTCCCAATTTCTTCCCTCCTTTACATCGTTCCATTAAAAGTTGTAAAAAGAGTGAAAATAAACCACAGGTTTGGAAAAGACAGGTGACACCCTCTTACCTGCTGCAAGGTATTTAGTGAGTCTCATCTTGTAAAGGCTTAAGAGAGAGAGCTAACGGTATTAAAATGATAAATGGCATTTAATTATAGACTTATCGCACCAGTAGCATCTATTTGAATTACAGGTTTATGAAATAATACTGTTAACTACACTGTAATTACTTACATATTATATTTACTCTGTAACTATAATATAATATAATATAATATAATATAATATAATATAATATAATATAATATAATATAATATAATATAATATAATATTAATGTAATATAATATATAATATAATATAATATAATATAATATAATATAATATTATATTATATTATAGTTACTCTAACTACTCTGCTGTTACTGTAACTACTCTGGGAGATGAAGCCAAGAAAAAAGAGAGAATACTACTACGTGGAAATAATAGTAGGGAAGAAATAATAGTACAAGGAATGAAAGGATTGAATTGAAGTTTTACAAAAAAATTAAATTTGCAAGGTCAAGGGCTACTCCCAGGCAGAAGCTATTCTTCAGGTATATTCAAATGCATCCTTGTATGCAGCCATTTGAAGTCCCTTGTTTCTAACAGCTCCTTCCCTTCTGATTAGGGATTCAACTATTTCCAGGCCCACTGAAATATACATATCATAATGAACTATTAGTAGAAATAAGGCCCCTTAACTGGCTAGATGCAACAGGACAGGCTACAAGCTACTCCCAGCTCCTCTCAGCAGGCTGAACTAGTTGCAGAGTTAGTTAAAGTGGATATTGAATTAATTGGAAGAGAATGCTTACCTACAGCAATATTTGGTTCATTTTATGAGCAAAATTCATTCAAGAACCTTTTATGACTCTGATGTTAAGACTCCAAGCGATGAGGTCAAATCAGGCCGAAGCACATAAACAGAATGCTAATATTCGAGCTTGGGGGGAAAAATTACCGATAATCATATTCTACCTTTTCCCTTGCAGAACAACACCTGGGTCTTGCGATTTGGCTTCCAACTCCTGGACTTCGTCTACTAAGGTTTTAAATGCTGCCCTCTTCACTCTAAAAGAAGATTTTTAAAAACTTTTCGTTAATTTGTTTTAAAATGCTAAGGCTTTTTAATCGGCCTGCAAATAGGGGTATAAAATTAAATGTAACCCGGTAACGTTCAATTCAGTCCCGCAATAATATTATCGGAGAAAGAATATATATCACACTGGTGCAGCCCACAGAAAACTCAAGATCATTCATTCATTTTTAAAATTAAGCATTAGGGAACTGGGGAGTTAAGATTTTTCCCAAAAAGCATTGTATTCATACAGTATTATGTGCTTTTAACGTTTTTTTCTTTCACGTAATAAAACTGTGATACACAGTATATACATTGTTCTCCTGTGAAGGAGTAATCTTAACCAAAAGAACGATCTGCAAAAGTAGGTCATAATTTAGAAGACTTAAGGAATCAACTCTCCATACAGGTGTAAATCTAATCGAGCTTGTATTTAATTAGGAAGATATCCCAATAATTATACTGCATCATTAAATGCACTGACTTAGGAATGCATCCTGTTGAACTAATGGGATTTTGTCCCGAGTAGCTGTGAAGACGGCACAGTAATTTTAGGTAATTAACAAATGGGCAGATTAATTATTTGGTAGGCCATATATTAATTATATCATACTTACACTTTATATACTACATCAAATACCAGTGCTGTCATTGGAATACTAAATAAGCCCATCCAGAAGACTCCGGAGCTGAACAACATCACGGCCTATATAGGTTAAAAAAAAAAAAAAACATATACGATGAAACATTTGCAATGATGGTAAATAAAATATCTGTGGAAGGCTGATCTTCATAAATCACCTATGTAGGAAAATAAAATAGTATCAATAGAAGAGAATATTTGTAGCTCAGGGTTCAACTGTGGGGTCCTTGGTGCTTTCTGGAGTTGGGTTGTTTTCTTGCAGACGTTTCATTACCCAACTAGGGAACATACTCAGTGCTAGAAAGGAATAGGGTTTGTGGAAAGGAGGAGAAAGAAAGAAAGAAAGAAAGAAAGAAAGAAAGAAAGAAAGAAAGAAAGAAAGAAAGAAAGAAAGAAAGAAAGAAGAAGGAAGGAAGGAAGGAAGGACAACTGTGGAGTCCTTGGTGCTTTCTGGAGTTGGGTTGTTTTCTTGCAGACGTTTCATTACCCAACTAGGGAACATACTCAGTGCTAGAAAGGAATAGGGTTTGTGGAAAGGAGGAGGAGAAAGAAAGAAAGAAAGAAAGAAAGAAAGAAAGAAAGAAGGAAGGAAGGAAAGACAACTGTGGAGTCCTTGGTGCTTTCTGGAGTTGGTTGTTTTCTTGCAGACGTTTCATTACCCAACTAGGGAACATACTCAGTGCTAGAAAGGAATAGGGTTTGTGGAGAGGAGGAGGAGAAAGGAAGGAAGAAAGAAGAAGGGAGGAAGGAAGGAAGGAAGGAAAGGAGGGAAGAAGGTGAAGGAAGGAAGAAGGAAAGAAGGGAGGAAGGAAAGAAAGAAGGGAGGGAGGGAGGGAAGGGGACAAGGAAGGAAGGAGGAAGGAAGGGGAATGGAGAGAGAAGGAAGGAAGGACAACTGTGGGGTCCTTGGTGCTTTCTAGAGCTGGTCGTTTTCTTGCAGACGTTTCATTACCCAACTAGGGAACATACTCAGTGCTAGAAAGGAATAGGGTTTGTGGAGAGGAGGAGGAGAAAGGAAGGAAGAAGAAGGGAGGAAGGAAAGAAGGAAGGAAGGAAGGAAGGAAGGATGGAAGGAAGGAAGGAAGGAAGGAAGGAAGGACAACTGTGGGGTCCTTGGTGCTTTCTGGAGCTGGTTGTTTTCTTGCAGACATTTCACAATCTTATCTGTGCTAGAAGGAAGTGGTGTGTGTGTGTTTGTTTGTGTATATCTATCCCACTCCTTTCTACCGCTGATGACGTTACCTAGTTGGGTAATGAAACATCAGCAAGAAAGCCACAGAGCTCAGAGAGCACCAAGGACCCCCCAGTCCTCCTCCTCCTCCACTCTGCAAACCCTTTTTCTGTTCTAGCGCGGAAGAAGGGACCTAGCTGATTAATGAAAAGTCTGCAAGAAAAGCACCGAGCTCAGAATGCAAGCACGAACCCCCTCATTAAAAAAGTGAGCTCCGACCTTTAAAAATGTATTTTTTTATTTTCTCCAGATATTGCGAAGCGAAGGAACTCTTCCTGACTGAAGGAGAGAGTCTGTTTGTGACTGGTGGGGTGTTTCATTGCCTGGAAATGAAGACCAAAGAATGATTCTCCCAGAAGGGGAGGGGAACCACAGTAAAGTTTTAGCTAAAAGGAGACTTGCGTATCTTTGAAGATATATATATATTTTTCTCCTGAAAACATTTACATGGCTACTGGCCTTTAAAACTCAACAGAAAAAACTCCGTGGGCATCTAGTGCAATGTATGTTTTCACCGTCGGAATTATTATTTTCTCCAGGATTGCCGTGAAAGTTTATCTTTGTTCTATCGTTTTTAAAAATGATTTGGGTTACCTTGCAACCATCGCATCGTTTTATCGTTGGGATACCACTGCTCTGCCAAATTTTATGTAGTAGGGTAAAATACGCTGAACGAAACCTATAAAACAGTTGCGGGTTAACCGAGAGTTTTTTCATTTACGTGTCCTAATCCTTTATTCACTCTCCGGAGAAGTCGGCGGGATTACAGGAAAGCAGCGTTAAGATTTGAAAGCACGATGCAGCCCTGGATTAAAAACAGGAAGTTTACGGATGAGATTTCCAAGATAGTGTAAGTCATTTAGAAGCTGAGGGGCAACGACATCCCACTTGCATTTCTCTCACTGGCTCCAGCTATACATAGGGACAGGGGCAATTTCAGGTTTCAATAGGATAGTGTGACGTGAGGAACGCAAGCAACGCCCAAAATAAACGGACGGAAGAGGTTGGAGACGAGTTTTTGGCAATGGCATCTGTTCAAACATCATGGGAACAGATGGATCTGACCTCCTCAAAGGACAAAACCGGAAATTTCCACGCGGGAGCTTGGAAACACTTTTACAACTCTTCTGCTAAACGCGACAGTATAGGATGCCTCAAAAAAACAACAACACTCGCTCGGATCTATCAATGCTTCTGGAAGAAAGAGTGGGAGGGCTGCTAATCCCCTGGAACTGCAGCTTGGGCCCCCCCCAAAGTCACTCCAGAGAGACAAGGGACCCTTTTTTCCTAAGGCTCCGAGGAGCAGGGGGCGATGGGGCAGGGGAGTGAAATCAGCGGCCCCTCTTGTGTCGCCGCGATGCGGTTTGTGCTTTGGGAAGGCATATAATAACAATAATAAAGTTGGAAGGGATCTTGGAGGTCATCTAGTCCAATCCCCTGCTCAGGCAGGAAACCCTATACCATTTCAGACAAATTGGCTGTCCAATCTCTTCTTAAAAACTTCCAGTGTTGGAGCATTCACAACTTCTGGAGGCAGATGGTTCCACTGGTTAATTGTTCTAACTGTCAGGAAATTTCTCCTTAGTTCTAGGTTGCTTCTCTCCTTGATTATAATAATAATAATAAAGTTGGAAGGGATCTTGGAGGTCATCTAGTCCAACCCCCTGCTCAGGCAGGAAACCCTAGACCATTTCAGACAAATTGGCTGTCCAATCTCTTCTTAAAAACTTCCAGTGTTGGAGCATTCACAACTTCTGGAGGCAGATGGTTCCACTGGTTAATTGTTCTAACTGTCAGGAAATTTCTCCTTAGTTCTAGGTTGCTTCTCTCCTTGATTATAATAATAATAATAAAGTTGGAAGGGACCTTGGAGGTCATCTAGTCCAACCCCCTGCTCAGGCAGGAAACCCTAGACCATTTCAGACAAATTGGCTGTCCAGTCTCTTCTTAAAAACATCCAGTGTTGGAGCATTCACAACTTCTGGAGGCAGGTGGTTCCACTGGTTAATTGTTCTCACTGTCAGGAAGTTTCTCCTTAGTTAAATGGAACCACAGGGATACAAGTGACTTTACAGGTGGAGTGGAAGCTACTCTGGGACTTAATCCAGGTTTCGCGCGCGGAGAAACGCATACGACGCTCGGCAGAATTAGATCCGTAACATAGGAGAGAAAAAGAGGCCAGTTGCTCTTTTTTCTGAGTGTGTTGCATAAGTGTTCAAGAAAGAAAGGCCGAGTTGATGTGTAGCTTCTAATGGGGTGGGGGATGGGGGGGGAAGCAGGCCAAGAGAAAATGACAAAATAGGACTGATTTCTGAATTAAAAATAAAGGCAAAAAAAATGGCCGGGTTAAAGGGGTGGGGGTGGGGATTTAAATAAATTCCTTTAAAAAAAAAAAAAAAAAGAAGCTTCTTAATGACTTTTTTAAAGTTAGGGAAACACCAAAAGAGCTATTCCTCCCTCGTCTAAGCCCCCTTGTATTAAAAGTTGCTTGGTGAAACAGCAGAATTGATAATGCAGGTCTCAGGATGTTAATTCTGAGCATTGTGATGCTAACTATGAATGAAGGGGCAACGGGGGGGGGGGGCGCCCACATTCACTCCATCCAGCCTTTGGCTTTACAAACGAGCAAACCTGAATTGAAGAGGAAAAAAAAAAAAAAAAAAAGGGGGGGGGGGGGGGGGGGGAGAGAAGGAAAAAACCACCGACGTTTTTTCTGCATCATATTTGAAAGCCTGTCAGATTTTTTTTTCTCTCTCTCTCTCCCCCCCCCTCTTTTTGCAGAGTTAATCCAAAACTAAAAAGATTTAAAGCTGACATTCACATTAAAAGACAGAAAGGTTCTTTGTACGTTTGGGTGAAGAGGGAGAAAGGCACAATCCCACGGAGGTATTTCCTTCCTTTCTGTGTGTTTGTATGTGTGTGTCTGTGCGTGCGTGTGTGTGTGGGCTCAGCAGAACCATTTTGTCTCTAACTTTTCACATCTCTCTGCCCGCAGACGGGTCAGCTGGGAAACGGCAAAGGGATCCGGGGCAGACAATGGCGCTAACAGGGAGGGCCTGTTCTGGGCTGGACTCCGTCTGCCTTTTCCGCGATTTACAAATTCGCCGGGCCGCCCAGTGCCAAGTCTCCTGCCCCCCCCCCCGGCCCCTTTCGGCCTTGGGAAACCGAGCGCAACCTGCTCAAAGACGTAAGGGAGAAATACAAAATCGCCAGCGAATCGGCCTCAGTGGTTAGAACCTGTTCAGAGGTGAAAGCGTCCCTCTTAATTTCCTGCTCGGTTAAAAAGCGATTTTCAGAAACAGGCCAGAAGCATTTAGATCGGCGGCTGTAACCGTTTCACCAAGCTGGACTGCCTTATTCGTTGATTAGATTTTTGTCCTCGAGATGGCGAGCATGTAGAATGCTTCCTATTTTCCCCACAACAACCCTGTGAGGTTGGTTGGGCTGAGTGAGTGACCGGCCCAAGCCACCCAGCTGCCTTTCATGGCTAAGCCAGGACTAGAACTCACCATCTCCTGGTGATTGGCCCAGTCACCCAGATGGCTTTCATGGCTAAGGCAGGACTAGAACTCACCACCTCCTGGTGATTGGCCCAAAGTCACCCAGATGGGTTTCATAGCTAAGTCAGGACTAGAACTCACCATCTCCTGGTGATTGGCCCAAAGTCACCCAGCTGCCTTTCATGGCTAAGGCAGGACTAGAACTCACCACCTCCTGGTGATTGGCCCAAAGTCACCCAGATGGCTTTCATGGCTAAGGCAGGACTAGAGCTCACCGTCTCCTGGTGATTGGCCCAAAGTCACCCAGATGGCTTTCATGGCTAAGGCAGGACTAGAACTCACCACCTCCTGGTGATTGGCCCAAAGTCATCCAGATGGGTTTCATGGCTAAGGCAGGACTAGAACTCACCATCTCCTGGTGATTGGCCCAAAGTCACCCAGCTGCCTTTCATGGCTAAGGCAGGACTAGAACTCACCACCTCCTGGTGATTGGCCCAAAGTCACCCAGATGGCTTTCATGGCTAAGGCAGGACTAGAGCTCACCGTCTCCTGGTGATTGGCCCAAAGTCACCCAGATGGCTTTCATGGCTAAGGCAGGACTAGAACTCACCACCTCCTGGTGATTGGCCCAAAGTCATCCAGATGGGTTTCATGGCTAAGGCAGGACTAGAACTCACCATCTCCTGGTGATTGGCCCAAAGTCACCCAGCTGGCTTTCATGGCTAAGGCAGGACTAGAACTCACCGTCTCCTGGTGATTGGCCCAAAGTCACCCAGATGGCCTTCATGGCTAAGGCAAGACCAGCACTTACCATCTCCCAGGTTAGAGATACTCTCTTAGTATGTCTACTCAATCAGACGTCAAGAGGATGGGCCCCCCGAAGCAAACCTCAATGGCGGTCCTGATCCTTAGGGACCAGCTTACACCACGAGGTGCTTTTAGCCCCCATAAAACTGCTTTTCATAAACTCAGGAAAATGGTCCTATTTTAAATAGGCACCGACTGGCGCAGTTGGACTTTTCCTTTTTTGCACTGCCAGGTTTTTAAATTTTGACTGTCAGGTTTTAAATTAACCGGAAGGTGGGTTTTATTGAGAGGATGTTTTCCTCTTTTAACCACGGCAAATTACTTTCAGCTTTGTGTACTGATCCACCGAAACCCGAACTTTCGAGGGACATAGCCTAGGGTCACGTGCGCGTTTCGTATCAGTTATGCCAATTATGGGTGGTATTGAAAAAGAAAGTCAAAAAAGGATTAGAAAACTTGACAAAGAGCAGAGGACTAAAGGAATAGTTTATGCCTGCTTTTTAGACGCTAAAAGAAACTGAATAATATCTGCAAGATGGCATTTGAAACCGGATGCGGATTTTTTTTTTTTTTTTAGATATTCAAAAATATTTGTTGTTGTTGTTCGTGTCCAACTCTTGGACCATGGCACACCAGGCCAGCTGATCTCTACTGTCTCCCGGAGTTTGCCCAAACCCATGTAGACTGTGTGTCCATGACGCCATCTAACCATCTCATTCTCTGCTCTCCCCTTCTCCTTCGGCCTTCCATCTTCCCCAGCATCGGGGTCTTTTCCAATAAGTTCTCTCTTCTCATTTGGTGGCCAGAATATTCAACAACAACAACAACAATAGAGTTAGAAGGGACCTTGGAGGTCTTCTAGTCCAACCCCCTGCTCAGGCAGGAAACCCTAGATCATTTCAGACAAGTGGCTGTCCAGTCTCTTCTTAAAAGCCTCCCGTGTTGGAGCATTCACCGTTTCTGGAGGCAGGTTGTTCCACTGGTTAATTGTTCTAACTGTGGGGAAATTCCTCCTTAGTTCTAGGTTGCTTCTCTCCTTGATCACTTTCCATCCGTTGCTTCTCGTCCTGCCTTCAGGCGCTTTGGAGAATAGCTTGACTCCCTCTTCTTTGGGGCAGCCCCTGAGATATTGGAAGGCTGCTATCCTGTCACCCCTGGTCCTTCTCTTCATTAAACGTTGAGCTTCAGCTTCAGCCTCTGTCTTTCCAAAGAACAATTAGGGTTGATTCCCTTTAGGATTGGCTGATTGGGAAAACTTAGAGCTTTGACTATATGGGCCTTTGTCGGCAAGGTGATGTCTCTGCTTTGTAATATGCAGTCTAGGTTTGCCTTTTGGTGCTGTCCCCTGGACCGCAAGGCGATCAAACCGGTCAGTCCTAGAGGAGATCAACCCCGACTGCTCTTTAGAAGGCCGGATCCTGAAGTTGAAACTCAAGTACTTTGGCCACCTAATGAGAAGGAAGGACTCACTGGAGAAGAGCCTGATGCTGGGAAAGATGGAGGGCAATAGGAGAAGGGGACGACAGAGAACGAGGTGGCTGGATGGAGTCACTGAAGCAGTAGGCCTGAGCTTAAATGGACTCCAGAAGATGGTAGAGGACAGGAAGGCCTGGAGGAACGTTGTCCGTGGGGTCGCGATGGGTCGGACACGACTTTGCAACTAACAACAACAACTAGGTTTGCCTCCCCAAGGAGCAAGCGCCTTTTAATTTCATGGCTGCGGTTGCCATCTGCAGAGATCTTGGAACCCAAGAAAATAAAATCTGCCACTGCTTCTATTTCTTCCCCTTCTATCTGCCAGGAAGTGATAGGACCGGATGCCACGATCTTAAGTTTTTCCTAATGCTGAGTTTCAAGCCAGCTTTTGCACTTTCTTTTGGCCACATCAAGAGGTTCTTCAGTTCCCCTTCCCTTTCTGCCATCAGAATTCTAAAATATACTCCCTGCTAAATATATATTCTGTTTTATATATATATATATATATAAGAATTTGCATCAAACCACAAATACATATTTCTGGCAAGCACATTTTTACGTTATCTCTTTTCACCCTTTTTTTGGCCCACTATCTTTACCATTACTTGCTCCTGGTTTATTTTTTTACTGTTTTCTTATTTGAACATTCTGAAATATTTTTTTTAAAAAAATCATCGTTCCCTAGAGATGAATCTTCAGGTTTCTGTTGAAATGCTTTTCTGAAACTTTTTTTTAATGCTGGCGTGTCAAATTACCATATTCGGGAGAACTCCTAAACTGTTGAGAAGGTTACGGACAAGTTTTAAATCGCCTCCTGCTTGAAATAAAAATCCTAACACGTCTTTTCAAAAGTTGATGTTAATTAAAAGAAATATTACCTCCCCTGACATGTCCGGTGCCATCGGAATGACTGGCCACAAAGAAGAATAGACGCCAAAAAATACTATCCAGAGCACAATGCTGCCCCATATAGCTATATGACTAAACTGGAAAAAGAAAGAAAGAAAAACTCAGTTAGTAAATGAATATTCTTAAAGACTGTATCTTTATAAATCTGAATAACACCCCCCCCCCCAAATCCACCAGTAATTAAATGTACATTGCCTAAATGAACTGCTATCATTTATCGCGTTGTAATATTTTAAAGATATCTTACCAAAGTCCAATATGAAGTCTCCAACCCAGCTTTTAAGCACACAGTTATAACCACAAACTAAAAAAAAAAAGAAAAAAAAAGAGGAGAGACGTTACTTTTCCTGACCAGGTTAACATTTAACTTAAGATTGAAATACTTGATTTCGTAATCAAAGAAATGTTTAACCTTCTAACATCTGTACATACATCATTTGAGAAACTTGTTATCTTGCTTCTGCATTCAGATAGGGATTGAGTGCGCACAAGTTACTGATATTCTGGAGCTTAGGAGTGAGTGAGTGAGTGTGCATCTCTGTGTGCGCGCATTTTGCAAAGGATGACTGAGGAAAACACACAAACTCAACCTATGAATTGTCTATATGTCCTCTGGGGCACAACACCAAGAGGCTTTGCTTATATGAAGACATTGATTGGAAAAACAAAACAATGATTATCACAAATCTAAAAGTAGATGATCAACAGAGGACTGCTCTTACATAAAAATGACACCAAATGATTTGGCCTTTGGTTGTAGCTAGCAAAAGCAATAGCACTTAGACTTATATACCGCTTCATAGTGCTTTACAGCAATGCCCCCCAACCTCTTGGGCACCACGGGACAGGGGTGATTTCACACGCTACCTAGCCCCATACATGTGCAGATGAAGCTTTGCTCTCTTGTGCGATCCAGTTCCTAACGGGCCACGGAGTGATACTGGTCCACAGCCTGAGGGTTGGGGACCCCTGTTTTACAGCCCCTCTCTAAGCGGTTTACAGAGTCAGCCTATTGCCCCCCCCAACAATCTGGCCCCTCATTTTACCAACCTCAAAAGGATGGAAGACTGAGTCAGTCTTGAGGATCGAACTCCTGGCAGTGGGCAGAATTAGCTTGCAATGCTGCGTACTAACCACCGCGCCACCAGGGCTCTTAAGTGACCTCCAAGGTCCCTTTCAACTTTATTATTATTATTATTATTATTGATCATCGCACAGTCAGCCAGATGTTCAGACTGGATTTGGCATTTTTGTCTATTATTATTATTATTATTATTATTATTATTATTATTATTATTATTATTATTATTATTATTATTATTATTGTTGTTGTTGTTGTTGTTGTTGTTGTTGTTATTATGACTCAAGTGAGGTCACTGCAGCATACACTGCTCCTTCCGGTTTAAGATCTCAGCTGGATTAATATGAGGAGAACTTACCGTATATACGGCATTTCCCAAAAGCAAGTAGTCTGAAGTTCTACCACTGGCAAACACAGTATCTGTAAAATAATAACATTGCCAACACTAACTAAGAGATTAGGTGTCATGGTTCCGTCAGATGAAACTCTTCAAAAGAACTTCGAGGCATTGTTTACCTTAAAAGGATCTTTTATTCGAGTAGCATAATATCGGCACTAACGTAATCGAAGCCAAAAAACTGAATTCCCCTCCCCTGGGCATGTAGTATCAGAGCACAATTCCCTCCTCCAATTAACAGTCATAAATCACATTCCCCAATTAGCTTGAAGCGCGGGCTTCCTCTCCAGCTCTCCAGCCCGCCAATTCTTAATCAGCTCTGGTTACAATAACCTTGATTCTCACACTGTTTTAGTGTTGTTATGTCTAGCTGGACTCTCGTTCACATCCCCCCCTCCCAGCACCATCTAACTCTAAAAGCGAAAGGGAAAAAAGTTGGCTACATTTCCATCTGTTGTCAATGCAGAAACATCCGATGTTAGCAGCGTTGACATTAGGCGTGCAATTTCTTTCTTTTGTTAGATCAGTATGGCTGCCAATTCACCAAGAAACTCTGGCCTACAAATATCTCACTGCTGGTACTTCAAGGAAGAAAAGAGGGTAGCTTGTATAAATGGATAAACCACCAGCCGTATTTATACGTAAGCAACCACACTTCTACGTACACCGCACATTTGTATAATAGGGCAAACAGGTGAAGAAGGAAATCTAGAGTTAAAGAGAAAAAAAAATAAAATCCAGGGTTTCTCAACCCGGGCAATTTTAGGATGAGTGGCTTTCAATCTCCAGAATTCCCCAGCCGGCATCTTTCTTTAAATGGTACCTATTCGTTAAAGCTGCAGCTTAAGTAATTTACAAAGAGATTAAAAACTTCAATTGTGAATCACACACCCTTTAATCAGGTGTTAGGCTAAAGGGGCAGTTGAGGAGGAGGAGCAGAGGTCTCCAGGAGGTCCTCGGCTTATGACCACAATATATAGCCCCACATTTATGTTGCTAAGTGAAACATTTGTTAAGCGAGCTTTGCCTCTTTTTACCACCTTTCTTTCAACAGTTGTTAAAGGGAATCACTGCAGTTGTTTAGTTGTTCACTTTAACGGTTGTTAAGTGAATCTGGCTTCCCCCACTGACTTGGCTCGTCGGAAAGTCCCAAGTGTCCCCAATGACCCCGGGACATTGCAACCGTCATAAATATGAATCGGTTGCCAAGCGTTTGAATTGTGATCGCTTGCCCGTGGGGATGCCGCAACGGTGTGAAAAACGGTCACAAGTCACTTTTTTGTCAGTGGACTAAATGCACAGTCACTAAGCAAAGTGTTGAAAGTGGAGGACTGCCTGTATTCCACTTTAGGAGCCTTGCTTCTAATAAAAGAGTGCCATCATATTAGCTTAGAATAAATAAATGTATTTAGTATATTTCCGCATGTTGTGAGGTTATGTGGAGGAATAGAGGGGGTGGCTTGCTAATCGTTAATAGTTCTAGGCCAGGGGTAGGCAGCCTCGGCTCTTTTATGACTCGTGGACTTCAACTCCCAGAATTCCTGAGCCAGCCATGCTGAGGGGAAAGGGAGAGGTTTCCAAGCTGAGCCATGCTGGCTCAGGAATTCTGGGAGTTGAAGTCCACGAGTCACAAAAGAGTCAAGGTTGCCTACCCCTGTTCTAGGCCTTTCCATCTGTTGCAACTTTCTAGGGCTGAGGTAGGTCAAGGAAATGCTGAAATAAATATCTATCTTTCCCCTCAGTTTTCCATCCCAAGGCTGCAGGGTAGCTATTTCAAGACAGGAAGGAGAGCATTGTGTGCACATGGGCAACCACCCCCTGAACATTTATGGATTCAGTTTTATATTTCGGAAATATAATCTTCCCAGATTATAACGCCGATTTATTTGGATGATTCCATCTGGCTAAGGAGTGGCCGTATGGATTTGTTAAACAAACAAACAAACAAACAAACAAACAAATATGTACATTTCTAGTATGAAGGCAGTTATTTTTGTTTTTTAAAAAAATATTTACTTACCATACTGGATGGCTTTTAGCGGAAACCAAAACAGAATTACTGAATGAAAGAGGCCATTTAAACAATGGATCCAGAAAACCTAAGCGAAAACATACAATAATGAGTCACTGTGATAAAAGTAACTCTGTGAATTTTGACTTTTTATATATATTATATATTAAATATATAATATATAAATATAAATTTATCTTATATACATACATATATATGTGTGTCTATACACATATACATATATATATATATATATATATACACACAAATATACAAACATATCTATATCTATCTGTATCTATGTATCTATCTATGTATCTATCTATGTATCTATCTATGTATCTATCTATGTATCTATCTATCTATCTATCTATCTATCTATCTATCTATCTATCTATCTATCTATTTATCTATCTATAGTTATATGTATTTTTAAATAAATGTCTTTTATAGTAAAGCCAAAAACAAATGAAAAACAATAGTTGCTAATCACAAGTATCCATATTAAGCCAATTAATTGTGCACATGAAGTGCTTTTTGGTTTATACCATTTCCCTGATTAACATATTACAAATATAGATTATAATACAATTATATCAAAAAAAGTACAAGAAGTCTATGTGTTTTTCTGTACTTATGTACGGACAGAGTCATTTCGAGAGTAAGTAAGAAAAAAAACGTTTACCATTTCTGTCAAAGGAATTTTGTTTTGTCGTACCGTATAACATGCTTTTTACAAGTCACAATCTTTATTGTGCTATTAATCGCTTGAAACTGTTCAAAGAACAGAATTATGTTCTCTGCCTCAAAAAATTTTCTACCCTGCCTGTAACGTCTTTGTAATATTATCTAACTGGCTAAGGTTGTACGATCCAATTTATGCCACAATACTTTGCATATTTGAACTTGGGTGTTACTCATTAACCTCTCCTTGCTGTGTCATTGACAAAAGAATATTATTTGGGAAAAAGCTGAGGTTGGGGAGGGGGCAAGAAAATTAGGACGGCTTTTTCATTTTTATGGTGAATACTTATTGTCCCATGTTAATCCTTTAACCTCTCTTTATGGCCCCTGAACTTTGACCCTTTTGATCGCAATGAACCTGTGCATTATAATTTAGGGCAATAAAAATTCTAAATCTTCCACATATCAAACCCAAAATATCTCTCTTTACAGACCATTTGAAACTGTAAAACCTATTTAAAATGAAAAACAATAAAAGGTACAGGCCAGATCAGTTTCTAAAATATAAAATACCATGAAAACATCTACAACTGAGTGGTTCGTGGAATTTGACCACATTCACAACTGTGCAAAACAAAACTAAAAAAAGACACCGTACAAATATAATAACTTCACTTGCATTCACTGAACTTTTTTAAAAATAATTACATGTATTAATGAAAGACAATGCAAAAATTGTGGCAAGAAGCCTATCAGAATAAATTGCTGAATTTCGTTTGGATCTAGCTGGTCTACACAATTATTTATACCGTAATTTGTATTTAACAAAAAAGGAATGTAAAGAAAAAATGTAAGAAGCATTTAAGAAACTCAGGACATTTGAGCTATTTAAAGTTTTAAAGTGCTATAAATAAGTGGTATTGAAATAGAAACAAATAAAACATCAGCCACATTAGTTTAAAACATGACCTGTATAATTATTCTGTTAATTAATTTGGTGTCAATTAATTTGGTGTTAATAAAATCACCAGCATTAGTCCATATTTAAGTGTTCTACATGTATTTGTGTTGTTTACTTATACCTAAGGAAGAGAATTATATACAGAAAAACAATATAACAACAATGGAAACGAAGGTCCACACCAGCTAAGAATCTGCGGTCGAGATTTCACTTGGTTGTGTGTCTTATGATACAAAAAATTATACTAACATAATTTAATTGGCAAAATATACACTCTCGGATTCAGATTTCAGATTATAATTACCCTGAAAACTCTAACTAGTACATCAGTACTTGGAAATTGTGTTATCTATTATCCATGCTGCTTTTAAAAAAGTTTTTAAAGGACCCGGATAAATAATTTGAAAATTATTTATTATTTATTTACTCAGAATATGAAAAATTCATGGTTCGTGTGAACCCCCAAAAGTCCCAACAAACAAGCAAAAACAAGAAACACTTCCATACACATGAATGATTGATTTGTTGGCTGAAGGTCCTTTTTACCGCATTAAATCCTCCTCTGAAAATTTTATGCATATTCATGAACAGCTTTTCTCTGGAAAACTAGCTAGCTCAAAAAACAGAAGAAAGACAGAATTGGATTTTATCGTTACTGGAGCTTACTGAGATATAGGGGACCATCTTCATCAAGCTTATATTTCAATGATGTTAATCACATTGCTGTAAAATAGAATCAAACAGGTGTAGGTGAAATAATTACAAGTGATTTCCTACCTTTGAATTGAAATCCAGAGCGTTTTGGGAAGTCTTGTATAATTCAGGGTATTTTAGCATATTTTCTTTGTGACAGGATCTCTCAAATATTCCGAGCGTCAAGGGGGGCATAGCCGTAAACATCTAATGGGCAAACCAAATACAGGAACAAAAATTTGTAATGAGCATTCAACATATGTTAACTGTTAGCATTGTCAAAGAAATTAATTGTAAAAACTTACCACATTATAAAGTCCTATGCACCATCTTTCAAACAGGATCTGTCCAGAAAATCCGTTGACAAATGCAAACCATATCTGAAGAATAGAGTTTAAACATCCTATCAGTTTTATGGATTCAAGGGCATCTTTTCTTGAATCAATCATGTTTTAAGAATGGGGGAAATTTTAATGGCAGACGAGATAATAAACCTCTGAAGAATCTCCATCCTATAATTTAAAAAAATTGCTTTAAATAAATTCTGATTAAGGTCAAATCCTTCATGATACCTGTCTCTGACACAATGTTTTACATAGATTATTTTGGTTCCACGTTATCTCTGTGCTTGATTCCATCTGAATTTGAAATATACCTTCTTGATTAAATCATTTATAAGGAACATTTTTTCCAACTGTACTTCCAATCTGAAGGACTGGAATCACTAATATTTGCTAACCAAGTACGTTCACAACAGCAACAACATAAACCTTTCGTCATAGAAAAGATAATAATGAAGACAATGATATCTATTTAACTTTTATAGGTAACTGAGCACATGATTCCTTTGTTTCTTAAGAGTTCATTCCCACCCTTATAGATGTTAAATCAACAGATTAATTCTAATTACTAACGGATAAAAAAAATATATCCCAAAATATTATTATTTGAATTTAATGCCTTTCTCAGCAAGACTGTTAAAAGTTTTTCATATCTGAAGGTTCACAATTGAATGTGCAAAATACTCATCAACCATCTGAATGTTTGCAAAATTATACGTAAATTAAAATTAACTGCCTATGATTAATGTTTTGATAACCATGCCACGTTACAGTGCATAAAGCAATGTTTTTACAAGGCTCTTTCTTTTCTGGATTTTTTTTAAAGAGTAGCAGGGATTCTGTAGACACAACAAAAATAATACCCAGCTAACGTTTGAAATACAAATTATAGGCTTTGCTTTCAACAACTGAATTCTAAATAGATCATTAACTGATATCTAATAATTAGAGGGAAAGGAGAGGAGAGCCTGAAAGCAATCTCTCACGTAGTAATTAACATAAAGAAAACTGCTATAATCTAATAGATATTACATTGATTTTACTTTAATCAAATGCATACAAACCTGGCCCAAGTGCAAGGATTACAGATTAGGGCTGCTAATGTTTAGCCACAGCAGCAGTACACTAAAAAAAGCAACACACCTACTGATTTAACTTTTGTCAGGTACTTAACAAAAGAATTCACAGTCCAGATAAACACACTTAACAAGATATAAAACATTTAAGCAAAACTCTAAATACATGCTATCCTGAAATATAAGCAATTATGTTCAGCATTTCAGGTAATTAATTTTTTTTAAATCTAGCATTGTTCGTAGTAGAATTTAATGCAATTTAACGGAAATATAAAGTGTCACTGGACACCACTTATTTAAGTTAAATGTTATCGGTCAAGATGTTTTCAAAATTCCAAGAGGACAAAAAAGAAAAAAAGAGAGAGAGAGAGTTGGGGCAGAAATAAATAGCCACACAGATTTTCCTAGGTCTCAGCATTGCAACTGGGAGTATAAGATCCTCGGTCAGTTGCCTGCTCTCATGCTTGAACAATGCAATGAGGTTCAGGACAGGCAGCTGTCCTTGCTACAGACATGCATATTCTGTCCATTCATTTATTCATTTGGTGTTGACACAAACTATTAACCACTGCATGAGCTGCAAAAGTTGAATGTAGGTTAAGTGATTGGCAGGTCACTACGATACGTTCGAAACCTTTCAGGGCCTTTCAAAGTCTTCCTTGTCAGAAGCAAAAGGCGCTAAAAAGTTAGAATTCTAAGATGAGACCGTAATAGTTACTAAGCTGCTGATGTCCCGTTGCTTAATTAAACTAAGACTGTCACCCACCGATTTATTTTAGTTGGGGGAAAAAAACAAGAGCGTAAAATCCAAGCGAAGAAGAGAAATTTCGTGGGCAATTTAGGGAACCTTTTATTTCCTAGTGAAAGCTTCCAGGGAAAAAGGGTCTGAATTAAATATGTGCCACTGCAAAATGTTTTAGCCAATAACGTGCCCTCAACTAGGATACCAGAAGTGGGATAAAAATCTCCAAAGGGAAGGGAGAAATTTCTAGAAATGGAGAAGTAACTACTGAAAAAGGGAGGTTCCGTGGATGACTGAAAATATGTCCATTTCATTTTTGATCCTAGGATTATGGTCATTCAAAACAGGTTGAACAAAACCAAGATTGTAGATCTCTCAGGAAACCAGAAAATAGAACTGGATGTAATTTATCAATGTATGTATACCTGCCGTTTGTTTTAAGTCATTTAAACAAATGAGAAGCAGACATCTTGAAATACAGTAACATTTTCAAAGAGATTTTAAGAGATTAAATATTTTAGGCTGTATGCTTCTTAGTAATTCTTGCTGAAATAACCAATAATTTTTTTTTAATGATTATATTGATTCCCTGGCTTTGCTTTTAATTCGTATTAACGTGCGTCGTGTAGCCAACAAACCGAAAGGAAGCCAATTTCTCTCTCCACTGTATTTTAAAAATCGAAATAGGGAGGAATGTTTTAAATGGCAACACCACACCTTTCAGTTAAGATTTAAGGAGGGAAAAAAAGATGGAGAGGGTTTTTTTTTCTTCTTTTTCCTGATGTAAGCCCGTTCTTACCTCAATAATGTAAAGGACAATATTCTTGTAGAAGCAATACAAAATGCATTTAGCAATTCTACTGTAATTCCAGGCACCGTGGACCAGAAGTAAATTTTGCAAGTACTTGAACTGCAAACAAAGGAGAAGAAGAAAAAAGACAGGCAGGGTTTAAGCCGTTGACGCTTACAGTCACATACTGGCAATGGGGTTTAATCTTCTCAGCCAGCGGGAGACCCCACCTGAGCTATGGAATAGTCTGAAGAATTAGCAGCTTGCAGTCCTTCGTTCCCACTGATGCCAACACCTACGTGTGCCGTTTGTATCATGCTGACGTCATTGGCTCCGTCACCAATGGCCAATGTCACCACCTTTACCTGTTTCTTAACCATTTCTACAATATCAGATTTCTGCAGAGGTGAAACTCTAGGAAAAAAAGGAAAAACAATATTGTTATTGATAATATACATATATACATATACATATATACACATATATTATACATACATACGTACACACACACACACTATCTATCTATCTATCTATCTATCTATCTATCTATCTATCTATCTATCTATCTATCTATCTATCTATCTATCTATCTATCTATCTATCTATCTATCTATCTATCTATCTATCTATCTATCTATCTATCTATCTATCTATCTATCTATCTATCTATCTATCTATCTATCTATCTATCTATCTATCTATCTATCTATCTATCTATCTATCACACACACATCTGGACCACTAGATGAGAAACTATCAGATCTTACCAAAGAAGTAAATAAATATAATAGGGCATAAATAATTTAATAATACTGTACACAGAACTTTGTATTTATGCAACTTTGTATTTCTTAAGTATGAAATGCTAGGATGCCATTAGTTCCTATCTAAAATAAATAATTTTACTTCCATGTAGTAATTGTGGCATCAGTGATAATTTTATCTTCCTCAATATGCCGCCGCCGCTGATGTTATCCATTCAAGTTGAGTCCAACTCTTGGCAATTTTATGGGCCAGGTCTCCCCACATCTTCCGATCTTGCGTTACTTAAATTTATTTTTATGCTCTGGCTGGTGTCAGTTTTCCCTCAATATACCACCATTAAAATGGGGCTACTATTGCTAACGCTAATAAAACTTTAATCACCCTCATGCAATCAATACCAGTGTTATCACAGAAAGGGTATGAAATTGCATGGGCGAAATTGCTGGATGTTAAACCTAACTTTTTCTTGTCAACTCCCTCGAATAAATAAAGTTATTTTTAAATAGATGAATAGGTTTTGATGGGAAATTCGGGCAAGAAGGTATGTCAAGGTGGGTTCAACTGAGAGAATTTCCAATCACGGAGAGCTGGAACTTCCTTCCTTCCTCCCTGTGGGTGTTTTTTATATTTCATTTCAGTAAATAGCATCGACTACATAAAAGTCTTCAGCTTACAATCATTGGTAAAATTTCCACTGGTAAATGAGACAATTGTTAAGTGAGTTTCGTCCCGTTTTAGGGACCTTTCTTGCCACAGTTGTTAAGTGAATCACTGCAGTTGCTAAATTAGTAACCCGGTTGTTAAGTGAAATCTGGCTCCCCCCGTTGGCTTTGCTTGTCAGAAAGTCGCAAAAGGGGATCACGTGACCCCGGGGGAACGCTGCGACCGTCATAAATATGAGTCAGTTGCCAAGTGTCCAGAGTTCGATCACATGACCCCGGGGATGCTGCAACAGTCACAAAAATGTGAAAAACGGCCGTAAGTCATTTTTTTCCAGTGCCGTTGTCATTTCGAATGATTACTAAGCAAAAGTTAGTAAATTGAGGATTGCCTCTATGGGGGTCTCAATCCAGATGGAGAAGGGGAAGGATTGTGGCTCTAGGCCAGCTATGTGCTGAACAAAAATCAATGCTATTTCTGATTAAAATACCACTTTTTTTTCTTTTTGTTTCTAGAGATAGCAGCCTAACACACTAAGCACAGACATTAGACAGTTCCCATAAGCTTTGGGCAACTTGACTGTAAATTCAACTAGAGCCAAAAGTATTTTGGAGGAGTGCTGCCTAAAATGACACGAGCGAAGTAGAAGAAAGGTTTTACCTGCAACAAATGACAGCTTTGCAGGACAGAGCCAAATCCAGGAAATATTGCCTTACGCCAAATGTCAAAGCGTATTTTAATGTTTTTCCGTCGATGATTAGCGCAAAATCGTTTTCCTTCCTCAAAGCATCGCCCAGAGTGCTGCAGTGATGGCTTAAGATCTCTCTTGTTGCCTGTAAAATACCACAATAAGCACCTGCCTGGCCTCCGGAGGTTTGTTGCTCTTAACGTTCTTCCAAAATTGAGGCATTTATTTTTAAAGTTTTCCATATAACTCTATCCATGCAATTATCAAGGGAGTTAAAAGGACAATTAAAAACACCCTAAAACAAAGCAGGTACCCAAATCAGCAGCAACAGGGATTTAAATCAGGACCCATTGAAAGCAGGAGAAATACAGCTGCCACAAATTGAAATCCGGCTTAGCTCACAATTAAACTCGTCTGGGAGAGGAAAAAAGGGTTTTCACTTGGCAAATATAATAATAATAATAATAATAATAATAATAATAATAATAATAATAATAATAATAATAATAATAATAATAATAATAATAATAATAATAATAAAGTTGGAAGGGACCTTGGAGGTCATCAAGTCCAACCCCCTGCTCAGGCAGGTAACCCTATACCATTTCGGACAAATGGCTGTCCAGTCTCTTCTTAAAATCCTCCAGTGTTGGAGCATTCACCACTTCTGGAGGCAGGTGGTTCCACTGGTTAATTGTTCTAACTGTCAGGAAGTTTCTCCTTAGTTCTAGGTTGCTTCTCTCCTTGGTCAGTTTCCATCCGTTGCTTCTTGTCCTGCCTTCAGGTGCTTTGGAAAACAGCTTGACTCCCTCTTCTTTGGGGCAGCCCCTGAGATACTGGAACTCTGCTATTGTCCCCCCCTCGTCCTTCTCTTCATTAAACTAGACATACCCAATTCCAGCAATCGTTCCTTATATGTTTTAGCCTCCAGTCCCCTAATCATCTTTGTTGCTCTTCTCTGCACTCTTTCTAGAGTCTCAACATCTTTTTTACATCATGGTGACCAAAACTGGATGCAGTATTCCAAGTGTGGCCTTACCAAGGCATTGTAAAGTGGTATTAATACTTCCTGTGATCTTGATTCTATCCCTCTGTTAATGCAGCCTAGCACTGTGTTGGCTTTTTTGGCAGCTGCAGCACACAGCTGGCTCATATTTAAATGATTGTCCACTAGGACTCCGAGGTCCCTCTCACAGTTACTGCTATTGAGCAAGGTACTCCCTATACTATACCTGTACATTTGGTTTTTCTTGCCTAAATGTAGAACCTTACTTTTTTCACCACTGAATTTCATTTTGTTAAGATAGCGCCCAGTGTTCAAGTCTGTCCAGATCCTCCTGTATCCTAAGCCTGTCTTCTGGAGTGTTGGCTATTCCTGCCAGCTTCTTATATGAATCTTAACATATGCTTGCATAACCAGGTTCCTATTTAATTTAATTAATTAGTCTGGGTCCTGCCATACACCAAAGGAGCATCAAAAACGGCTGCCAGAACGCTGCAACCCCTAGGAATAAGGATAGCTCACAAACCCACATTTACACTCAGAAAGGAGCTACCTAAACTCAAAGACAAAATGCAGAAGGAAGACAACAGCAACATAGCATACAAAATCAATTGTAACCCGTTCTGTGTGGGGCAAAGAGGAAGGCAATTGGAAAACAAGGGTTCATGAACATCAACTAGCAGATAAACGGCATGAACAACAATCCCTGATCATAAACCACATTGATGATAAACAACACCAATTCGATTGGTAAGGCCACACTTGGAATACGGCATCTAGTTTTGGTCACCACGATGTAAAAAAGATGTTGAGACTCTAGAAAGAGTGCAGAGAAGAGCAACAAAGATGATCAGGGGACTGGAGGCTAAAACACATAAGGAATGGCTGCTGGAATTGGGTATGTCTAGTTTAACGAAGAGAAGGACGAGGGGGGACATGATAGCAGTGTTCCAGTATCTCAGGGGCTGCCCCAAAGAAGAGGGAGTCAAGCTATTCTCCAAAGCACCTGAAGGCCGGACAAGAAGCAACGGATGGAAACTAATCAAGGAGAGAAGCAACCTGGAACTAAGGAGAAACTTCCTGACAGTGAGAACAATTAACCAGTGGAACAACTTGCCTCCAGAAGCGGTGAATGCTTCAACACTGAAAGTTTTTAAGAAGAGACTGGACAGCCATTTGTCTGAAATGGAATAGGGTTTCCTGCCTGAACAGGGGGTTGGGCTAGATGACCTCCAATGTCCCTTCCAACTTTATTAATCATTATTATTATTATTATTATTATTATTATTATTATTATTATTATTATTAATTATTATTATTATTATTATTATTATTATATTTTATTCATTAGACATGAACCTCGGTCAACTGAACATTCAAATTGGCATAATAATAATAATAATAATAATAATAATAATAATAATAATAATAACAACAATAATAATGGCACGCCAACTCCCGCCATACACGTGAATTTATTGAGGCCTGGTATTGCACCAACAAGCATATTGATCCAGATCCAGCATATGAGCATGTGAGATACCAGACAATTCGAACTGCCAATCAACAGGAGAACCAATCAGCTGCTCAGAATTCCAATGTAGATCCAAACGAAAAACCAATCGCACGAGCAACTGACCCCACTGGCACACAAGACATTTTATAAGCTAAGGAGAAGAGGGCAAGGACATCCTGCCGGTGAGGTTACCTAGTCTGGTAACAAAACGTTCAGGAAACACGCTTGGAGAACAAACCGCAGCTAAAATAAACCATTAATCCGTATTTATTTTTTTAAACTAGTTTATACCCAGTACGTAGACTGTAATTCAAATGTTAGGCTATACTTACATCAAGGGAGCCTTCATTTATGACAATTAGCCCCATGTTCTTTTTCAAGAGTTTACACGAATGCCCTATTAGGGGGAAGAAAAAAAAAGTACACTGTTGTGTTAGGATTTTTAAAAGTTGTGATTACAAATACATAAAAGATATAAACATGACTCCCGACACTGAGACGCTAAAATGCAAGAATACTGTGGCCTGGACAAAGTAATTGGCAATTAAATTACTATATAGAGGTTTGGTGGGAAAATTCAAGGCCACTTGAGGGAATCTATATTTAAAGAGAATACCAGAACGTTGATATTCTATTTGATTTCAGGTAAACAAAGAACACACAAAATAACATTGTCTTTTGCTTTTATAGAACACATTCATCCAATATTCACCATCTTTATGTGAAAAAAAATATGCTAAACTATCATCTCTTTTAAGAGGGAAAGTTGAGTCAAAAGCTGAAGTCAACAAGGTAAGAGTCAAGAGTAATTTACTGGTTCTGGGACCAATAAATAAACAAAATTGTGTAAAGGACTCTTTTCAATGCACTGTTTTGTGTGTGGTTTAGCCATAATCTCTTTCTATATTAATCAGTTAGATGAAATTCAGATCGCATTTGTCGGTCACAGGATTAGGGAGAATTCTAAAGGGTTTGCAAAACTTCTCACGCCAGTGAAAACGCCAATATTCTTTTATGTGACATCCATTTGACCTTGAGTGATTGAACAGAAATATGCCACGTTGCTATCACGGTATTTACAGGCAAAAAAGCTTGCTAAACGTTTTCTAAGGAAGGTTATGGCACTTGGTAATGATCACTTGGTAGAAGTTGTCGTTGTTCACTTCGTCTTCTTTTATTTTTTTATTTATTTATCCCCCCCCATATATTTTATTGATTTTTTTAAACATAAATCACTTAATAGTTGGTAAACAGTGTGTTTGCTGGGTTTACACTTGTAAAGAAAAATCATGAACAATTGGTTTCTATAATCCATAATCCACATAGTACGTTTAGTTGATTTCCCCTTTTCCCCAAAATGTCTTCTTTGCAAGCCTTGGAATAATACGGTTCTTATTATTTTGATAAATAACAAGTTACATATATGATTTCCCCCCCAATGTTCCTAGAAATAATGATCACATCAATATAATATTTCTTTTCTATCTAATCATTCTGGCTGCCTCATCTTATCTCCTGTTACAGTCCTTATTTAGATTTGCTTCTCCTGTAAAGTTCAAAGTATTCTTGCTGGTTAAGATTTTCTCAACAGTTAATTACGTTTAAAGATTTAAATCCATTTTTTTCCCATATAAACCATCTCAACGCTTTTACATTTCTTAAAGAATAGGTAAAAACAGTAAGCAAAAGGAAAAGAGATCACTTTGTCTTCTTTTAATGTATGGCGTATATCTGGGTATTATTATCAATGATATATATATACGTTTATAAATGTAATCATAATCAATATTCAGAAATGATATCCACTACTGATATATAATACAGCCAATGGATGTATTTAATGATTGATTTATCTTAATTATTAGTTATTAGCTGCGGCCATGTTGCTATGCTATGTTGCATTCTGTGATTCCTGGAGTTATGTGAATATCAGGACATAACCATTTTTTTTTCACTAACCCCAAATTGATTTCATATAATCATTTCTTAAAGCAGAGACATCACCCTGCCAACAAAAGTATGTATAGTCAAGGCCATGGTTTTCCCAGTTGCAATGTATGGCTGTGAAAGTTGGACCATAAGAAAGGCTGAGCGCCAAAGAATGGAGGCCTTTGAACTATGGTGCTGGAGAAGACTCCTGCGAGTCCCTTGGACTGCAAGGCGATCAAACCGGTCAGTCCTAGAGGAGATCAACCCTGACTGCTCTTTAGAAGGCCAGACCCTGAAGTTGAAACTCAAGTACTTTGGCCACCTAATGAGAAGGAAGGACTCACTGGAGAAGAGCCTAATGCTGGGAAAGATGGAGGGCAAGAGAAGAAGGGGACGACAGAGAATGAGGTGGCTGGATGGAGTCACTGAAGCAGTAGGCCTGAGCTTAAATGGACTCCAGAAGATGGTAGAGGACAGGAAGGCCTGGAGGAACGTTGTCCATGGGGTCGTGATGGCTCGGACACAACTTTGCAACTAACAACAACAACAAAGTCAATTCTTCCTTTCCTCTAGTTATCAGAAAAAATATAAGGATATCCTGAATAGTTCCCAAAGGAAATAGGCATCTTTTTCTCAATTAAATACATGCATACGTTTAAGTTTACCAACTCGATTGACATATTACCAATGTTAATAGCTGTCTCTTGCTTGTCTCCAGTTAGAATCCAAATTTTGATATCTGCTTTCATTAGCGTTTCGATGGTTTCAGGCACTTGATCCTGTAGTCGATCTTCTATGGCTGTCGCTCCAAGTAATTGGAGATTCTTCAGAAAGAAGGCACGAGAGAATTAACTTCCTTTTCTCAAAGCAAGTAAGAAATATAATAATAATATAAATATGAAAAACACCTATACAAAATGTTCTACAGATGGCACTTGCCACCAACAAGATTAGCAAAAATGTTTAAAAATATGTCAGAGAAATGTTGGAAATGTAAGCATAAGTCAGGTACTTATTATCACATGTGGTGGACATGTGTTAAAGCAAGGAGATATTGGACAAAAATCCACACTTGGTTAGAAAAAATGTTAGAGAAACACATAAGACTATAAACCTGAATTTTTTTTTTACTAGGTATAATGCCAGAAAAACTTGATAAGCAAAGTACATATTTGATTTTACAGTGGCAAGAATTATATTTGCACAATACTGGAGGAACGAAGGAAGACCACAAGAAGAAATAATTAAAAAAATTACTAGACTGCGCGGAAATGGACAGACTGACTTTAAGATTGAAAGAAAAAGAAGAAACAGAACATTTTCAAACTTGGGACCTATTTTATCAATGGTTAGAGAAAAGATTTAGGGATTAGGAATTTAATTTGTATTAGTGAATAAGATATTTTGTCGAATGATTACTATTGAATTCTATTTTTTAAAAAATAATTAATAAAACTTTATAAAAAAAAAAGAAAAGAAATATAATTTAGATTTAGGATCTGGTACTACAGCAAACACACCTTACACTAAGGCACTTACAAACAGAAGATTCCTAGTATTATAGTGAGGTGGCTATTCCATGTTTGCCTTCTAAACAAAGTCTTTGTCTTGCAAGAAAAAAAAAAATTCTTGTAAGAAAAAAAACCTGAAGTGAGTTGCAAACCCTTGCTCCTTGTGGCAATGACGCAAGGCAGTGTTCCCTGCTGTATTTTGAGCAATGAGAGACAGCCATCTTGCTTTGCAACTATGCTTGGTGCCTTTTAAACGACAATTTAAATCCTCAAACTTCCTTTTTTTAAATCCTATTTGGAAGCTTCTTGTCAATTACTTTGAAGCTATTTAGGGGCCTTTCGATCGACAAGTCTGAAAATATGAGGTTAAAACCCCCTTTTTTTTAAAAGAAAAAAAAAAGAAATGTATCCAGTCGGTTCTAAGCTACAATGTTAATTTATAATAAAATCTACATGTCGTTAACACGAACCTCGATAAAATTCATGGCATAAAGTTTAAGCGACACAGGACCACCTACTTTTTCAATTAGTTCGTAGCTCTCTTCAAGTTTCAGGGCTCTGTTTTGAATGGACGTTGCCGCTCTTTGAAACACATTCAGCCACTCCTGATAATCGCTTTCTGTAATCTCAGCCACAGCAAAACAGAGGGTTCTCAAACCTGCAGAAACAGCCACATCGTGGTCCACAACTATTACTTCTCTGTAAGTTTGGAACTTTGGATTCAAGCAGATTATAGACCCCCCCCCCAAAAAAGTTCTTTTTTTCCTCCCCAAAGTTTGCAATCAAGACTTGAAGAGTTCTGAAATAGAAACTCTGTCTGAATTTTCTGAGTCTTTAAACCAGCCACAAGAGCTGGTTTAAGTCCTCGACTTAAAACAGTTCATGTCGTGGTGGTTTCAGTCCGTTTAGTTGCAACGGCACTGAAAAACGTGATGTCAACGCTGCTAACATCGGATGTTTTTGCTTTGACAACATATGGAGATGCAGCCATTTTCCTTTTATGTTTTACTCTTAGAATTGGAGTTAGAATTAGATGATACTGGGGGGGGGAGGAGGAGGAATGTGCATGGGAGTTTAGTTAGACATAACAATACTGTAACTAGGGTGAGAACCAAGGTTCTTTTAAATAAGAGATGATAAGAATTGGCGGGCTGGAGAACTGGAGGGAAAGTCTGCATTTCAAACTAATTGGAGAATGTGATTTATGACTGTTAACTGAAGGAGGGAATTGTGCTTTGATACTATGTGCTCAGCGGAGGGGAATTCAGATTTTGACTTTGGCTATGTAAGTGCTGATGCTATGCTTCTCGAATAAAGATTCTTTAAGGTAATCAATGCCTCGAAGTTTTTTGAAGTTTCATCTGTCGGAACCATGACATGTGACTTTATGACCGTTTTTCACAGCCTTTGCAGCATCCCCAGGGTCATGTGATCAACATTTAGACCCTTGGCAAACTGACTCGTATTTATGACAATTACAGTGTGCCGCATTGCTTGTTGACAAATAAGAGTTAATCAAATACAGAGAAAATAAGCGATAGGCAGTGTTTATTGGGGTTCAAAAAAGAAATAAAACGTCTAATCTGCACCATACCAGCTGAAAAAAAAAGGAAGTAATGTTTTAAAATAATTGTCAATCGTCATTCATTTATATTATTATTATTACTCAATTATTTATTACAGTGTGCTCTTATAATTAAATAGAAACACTATACTCACCTTCAGTAGCAAATAGCTCTAAATGTTTCAAGGTAATTTCTTTGTATCTTGAATTCTCAGCCAGACGATCATAAATTACCGTGTCCTGTAGTAATAATTATTAACATCTTGAACAAAAATCTATTTTGCTCAGCGTTAAAAAAAGATGTAAAAGCAAAACAAGCTCGATAGCAAAAACTCTATTTAAGGTGTAGTATCGCAGTTAATTATTATTTAATTAAAAATGCATGTCCCATTTTCCATAAGAAATTCAGCATAAGGAAACAGATTTATTTTTTTAAAAAAAATCACCACTATATAGCAAAAAACAAAAAAACACCCTCTGTATTTTTATATTAATGCAGAGATTGATTGAAAACCATACTGTATGTAACAACCCTTTACAATTTTTACTGGATTGTGAACTATGAACTGAATGTAGAAATGTGTGTGCATTAGTTAAATCGCTATTATTTTTAAGAGTCATTTACCCGAACACAGCAGTTGTATATCAAATAAGTAAAATTTACATCAAATAAATAAATATATAAAATTGTCTCCCAACTTTTCGGTTCTGTATTAATTGAGGGCGCAGCGCAGAAGTCTGAATGACGTATTTTGGACTGTGAATTGAAGCTTTATGCTTAAAATCAGCATTTCTCTTTCAGAAATTGGAGCTCTATAAAATCCAGAGTTGAATGCTGGTATTCAAACGAGCATCCTGTAATGGAGCAGCGCCATCTGGTGGTCTGTGTGGAGTATTACATGCCGTTTTCCATTAGTTTTAAGTTGTGTGTAGTTTTGTGTGTTTTTTTAAAACCAATTTACCAGTTGTTGCTTTCCCTGGAGTTGCACACCTCTGGAATTTATATATTTTTCTTAACTTTTGAGTATTTGTGCGTTGGTATTTAAAAGTAAATGAGACCTTTACGTTTTTTTTCCTGTTTCATCTCTTTGAGTAAAATTTGATTTTGTTTATGCAAGAAAGCAAAATAAATAAAAAATAATAATAATAAAAACAAATTCCAGGGATGATGGCCAGTGCTTGTGCTCACTCCTTCTTCCCGTTTCCCCATTGTTAGATTTGTGTGCCACAAAAAAATAAAAATACCAGGGATGATGACCAGTCCTTGTTCTCACTACCTGTTTCCCCACATTGCTAGATTTGTGTACAAACACACACACACAAGGCAGTTGTGTTTCAAGTGTAGGGGTCTGTATGTGGAGAAGATGCAGTTAGGTACACAAGCATCTTATCCATCTTATCCAAAAGAAAAAAAGGAGCTCAGAGAAAACAGAAAAAAGCTGGAATTTTCTGGGGGTTAAGTATCTTCTCCTCAACTATGGGAGATTCCTTAGCCCTGTACCCAAGAACTGGGATCTAAGGATGTGTTAAACCAGGGGTGTCCAACCTTGGCAACTTTTAAGACTTGTGGACTTCAACTCCCAGAATTCCCCAGCCAGCCAGCATGGCTGGCTGGGGAATTCTGGGAGTTGAAGTCCACAAGTCTTAAATTGCCAAGGTTGGACACCCTATGTTAAACAAACAAACAAGGCAGGCAGGCAGGAAACTGAAGTCACGGTAAGGTAAACCCAGACTTCGAAGGGATTGCTCCCCTCTCTCCATCAGAAAGAAGGCATTTACCCCCTTTGAAACTGAAAAACAACAACAATCCCACAACCACACACCTTCCTCAGCTTAAAAAGAAGCAAACAAGGGGCAGAAGAGTTCCCTCTTTTTAGCAACGTGAGAACAGAAGAGAAAAGGGGCCACGAGACAGACGCCAGGGAGAGGACGAGAATAAATAGGAAGCACGCAGGTGCCGCAACACAAAACAGGAATCATAATAAGATGGTTCTAAGAATAGAGGCTGGGGAAAAAAAAATAGGACACGATCATAATAACAGGACATGGAAACAGGCAGAACAATGGGAGTAGGAAAGATAATTTGAGGAAATGTTAAGACCTACTTAGGATAAGAATTGCACAGATTTGGTGAAGACAATTATAGAAACCCAGAAATAAGACAACAACTGAAGGGGGAAAAAAAGGCAATTGGATCCCTTCAAGTCTGGGGTCCAACTGACAATTATTAGACTGCCACACAATCTATTGTGAGTCCATCTAAGGCAGAGGTTCCCCAACCTTTTGGGCACCAGGGACCGGTTCCGTGGAGAGAGGTTTTTCCGCGGACCGGAGGGGGCGTGGTTTTGTGTGCTGCCTGCATCCCGTGGATGGGGTTTGGCTTGTTTGTGTGGACCGGTTGCTGGCCTGCTGTGGCCCGGTACCGGTCCACAGACCGGGGGTTGGGGACCCCTGATCTAAGGGGCCAGGAGACAAGGCTATTATGGGTTTTTATGTACACACACTGGGGTTAGAAGACAGCATAGCAAAGTGAGGCGCCCTTTGGAGTATAGGTGATCGTAGAGAAAGTACTAGTGGGTGTAGTTCCCAATGGCTTCTAGGAAGACCTCCCACCCTTCACCCTATGGGCACAGTTGTGCCATTACAAAATGGTTGGTTCTACTTTTCTGTGTTTATTGCTATGGGAAAAAAATGAAAAAGAATGGAAGAAAGTGGTAGGACTAAAGAAGTGGCCATGTTTATTCCTTGCAATCTTCCCCAAGAAAATATCTTTTGACAATCAAGTTTCAGAAATTTAAATTTGAAAATAAATAAATAAATAACGGAGCGACAACTCACAGCTCCTTTGCAGTAGAGTCTTAATTTTCCCGATGGCGTGCGCACAATCACGGACATCCTTTTTCTAGAACTGGAAGAATTGAAAAACCTGTGAACATTTTTAAGGGACTGAGAAAAACAAAAGACGTAAAAACAAAAGGCACTGAAAAGACCTACCTTGTAAATTCTAACACATTTAGCAATTCGTATCTTTCTTCTTGACCCAGCTGGGGAAGAAAAAAAAAAAAAGCAACACGTTATTATTTGAAATTTCAAAGGGATTTCTAATTTCTCAATTTTTTTTTTATTTTTTTTTACAGAGAAAATAATACCTTTTACAGTTTTACTAATTTAATCTACTTACTGATTCTATAATGACAGAGTCTGGTGTCCTTCCAGTAAAAACAAAGTGTAGTTGCTTAGCTGCTCTGACTAATGCTCCTTCATCTGTAATAAACCATCCACCATTATTATTTCACTCTGACAAATTGATAAGAACAAAAAACTAAAAACAATCAGTATGTTTACTGTTTTGACCACCAGAAATTAGATTTTTTTTATCTTCATTTTATTCGCAGATAATTTCATTCCATTCATATATAATTTCCGCTACGTTTTCCAAAAGTAAAAAGAAGCACATTTCATAATTTAAGAATGCTTCCAAACAAGCCTTCTATCTATATAATAGCCTTTCCTGGTTTATATAATTTGACGGGAGAATCAAAGAGGATTCGTGAACTTCTGCTTCAGTTTTCTTGCTTATGGGTATCACTTCTTCCATTTTTTTCCCTTTTCAAAAATATCAGTGAATTATTGGTTTTGATAAGCAGTACAAGAACTGTTTGGAAGCATCGCAATGTCCCTGTATACTTTTATGTTTATGCAGTTAAAATGTATAGCTAAAAAAAGATCCAGCCTTTTGTTAAAAATTGATATCCTAGCACATTGTTGAACTAAACCGGTACTAATTCATTCTGTTCACATTACACTGCAGGAGGAAATCCTACAAAGCCTATTATAGGCATGACTTGGGTGTGTGGCAAGCCAAAATGTCCTTTAAAAGCCCAAGCAATCCATAATCCTTCTCTTTTTTTTTATTCGTTTTATTCATTTATAACATAAAATGTGAAAATACAAAAGCAAATAGTAGGGGACAACAGTAGAGAAAAGGAAAACAAGAAAGGTGTAAAGAAAGGGAGGGGAAGAAACAAAAGACATTTGACTTCTGATGATAATGTTCAGCCTACAATTAGAAACGCATCCTCTTTACAATGAACTCCAAAAATAGATAGAAAGATAGATAGATAGATAGATAAGATAGATAGATAGAGAGAGAGAGAGAGAGAGAGAGGGAGAGATAGATGATAAATAGGTAGATAGGTAGATAGATAGGTAGATAGGTATAGGTAGATAGATAGATAGATAGATAGGTAGATAGGTATAGGTAGATAGATAGATAGATAGATAGATAGATAGATAGATAGATAGATAGATAGATAGATAGATAGATAGATAGATAGATAGATAGATAGATAGATAGATAGATAGATAACCTTTATTGTCATCTTTTACTGTGGGCACATTGGCACACATTAAAAATGAAATTTTGTTGCTTGCTCTCAAAAGTGTACACATACATAACACACATTTAAACATGCTATATACAACACATGTATAAACCTACACCTTTACATATAAATAACATATAAATATTAATCACTGTCCATCTGGAATACATAATGGAAAGAGGAAGAGGAGTTCACAAGATTAATATGGTATGGAACAAAACTGTGACTGAATCTGTTTCGGATCCATCTGTTCGGTGGGAATATATCTTTTAAGTACATAACTGAATGTTAACACAATTCAACTTTACACAGTTGAAAAGGATTACAGCTGCTGCATAAGTCTTACCTGGTGATGCTGCTTGATAAACTATTCTGTCATCCTCTCTTTCTGGGACAGCTGTATGACAAATTGCCATCATTGTCAGAAACTCACAAATTATAGGTGCAGTTGGCTGAAAATCAGAAGACAGTAGAATGAATTGTTCTTTATTCTAGAATTAAAAACTGTACGTACAGACAAACGGGTGCAAAAACAGCTACACAAAAAAAACATATATATATTTTTTAAAACATTCATTCACCTAGCACAGTGATGGCGAACCTTTTAGAGACCGAGTGCCCAAACTGCAACCCCAAACCCACTTATGCATCGTCAAGTGCCGGGTGGGTGTGGCCCATTGGCTGGGTGTGGTCCATTGGGTGGGCGTGGCTGCGGTGGTAACGGCAGACTGGGTGGGACTAAAAAGTTCAATCAATCAATTCCAACTTTGCAAGATCTTTTTTTTTCCCACAAGAAGTTGAAATTGACTGATTGAACCTTTTTTTTTTTTCCACACGGCGGCGGAGGCCTAAAGTGAAAAGGTTTTATAAAGCCCAGCTGAAGGCCTAGGACTGGGGCGACGGCGCGCGTGCCCACAGAGAGGGCTCTGAGTGCCGCCTCTGGCACCCGCGCCATAGGTTCGCCACCACTGACCTAGCAGAAACAAAACGGTAGGGAAAATGAAAGCGACAAAGAAAAGGTATGCATTTTCTTTTTCTTTGCATATGCTTACTGAAAAAAAGGGGTAGTAGTAGAAAAAAAAGTTACGAGTCAGAAGGGTGACCGCTGCAATTACAGACCTATTTTTATGCAAAATCAAAATTGCCCTGTGTTTTAAGCCCTTAAGAGGAAATAAATATTGTCGACTCTTCTGATCATCAGAAATTATTTCAGAGTTTTGGTCACCACGATACAAAAAAAATAAATAAATGTTGAGACTCTAGAAAGAGTACAGAGAAGAGCAACAAAGATGATCAGGGGACTGGAGGCTAAAACATACAAAGAACGATTGCAGGAATTGGGTATGTCTAGTTTAATGAAGAGAAGGACGAGGGGGGGACATGATAGCAGTTTTTCCAGTATCTCAGGGGCTGCCCCAAAGAAGAGGGAGTCAAGCTATTCTCCAAAGCACCTGAAGGCAGGAGAAGAAGCAACGGATGGAAACTGATCAAGGAGAGAAGCAACCTGGAACTAAGGAGAAACTCCCTGACAGTTAGAACAATTAACCAGTGGAACAATCTGCCTCCAGAAGGTGTGAATGCTCCAACACGGGAAGTTTTTAAGAAGAGACTGGACAGCCATTTGTCTGAAATGGTATAGGGTTTCCTGCCTGAGCAGGGGGTTGGACTACAACAGAGGTCTCCAACCTTTCTTGATTGGTGGACCGGAGGGAAAGGGAGCAGGAAGCATTTTACGTGCACGCATGCACACAAATGGGGCTGTGAGCATGCGTGACGCACCACTGTTTTTGCCACACAGTGCCGTTTGTGCCGCTAGCATGAGTGGGGGTGAGTATGCGCGCGCGCACACATGCACGCACTGGCCAGCCTGTTCCGTGGTTCAGTGGCCAGCAGGCCACGGCCCAGTAATTGGCCACGGCCCACAGATTGGGGACCTCTGGATTAGAAGACCTGCAAGGTCTTTATTTCATTAGATTTTTATCCTGTCTTTATTACTTTGTAAGTAACTCAAGACGGTGAAGATACATAATACCTCTTCCTCCTGCTATTTTATATGTTAGTTTCGAAGTTATGATTTATTTCGCATCACCGTATTTCTGCATCGTACATGTTTATTTTGCAGGTTTTCCAGTAACGATGAGTCGCTAAATGTTTTTTCTTCGCTTGCTTCTGAACTCAGACTAAAAGTAAAAGTGAAAGAAATGAAATCGTTATATGTATTTATGATAAGGAATCAACGCAGCTTTATGAAGTATAAATCATGTAGATTCTGTTTACATCTTTTTTGAAGTAATGGTTACAAAAGATTGTAATTAGCACTTAAGGAGGCATCTTACATTTTAATTATCCTTCCTCCACATATAGTTCGATTAGCTATGCAGTAAAACATATTTAATTAGGTTCAGCACAAAATGAAGATAAATACACAGAATGAAATGAATGAAACAATAGTTAATTTACCCATATAAGTCACATCAAAAGCAGACCTTTCACCCATGGATTAAAAATCAAAAGTCAACCTCTGATAACAAATAATGTTTTCCTAGAGATGGAGTTTTGATGAACGCAGATGGATATTTTCGATAAGGCTGTAAGACTGTACCGTAGTACTCTAAATAATTCTAATATGAACATTTTAAAAACCAGGTTATTTCTATTTGAGTGAAGTAACGTTCAGTAAAGCTTACTCAGTCTAAAGAAAATGGATGAGCAATAAATTATCTTTGCAACTGATGAGTCAAATCCCACTTCTGAACAGGTGAAATGTTTGTCTGAAGATACTCTTCCAAGATTACTTTCTATGTTAATAATATTTATATTAATAAATATATATGTTTATATATTATTGTGAGTAGAAAAGAAACAGCAGCAAAAATTAGTGCTTACCCTTCATCCGAAGTACAGCCAAAATCATCTGATTCAGGAGAATGGCTGTATGAAATGTAAAGGAGGCAGAACAACATAGAAAAATAGTTAAGAGAAAGGCTTGACGTTTGGACAGCTCATCAGAGAGAAATTAAGGCAAAAGGATCACAAATGATCTAGTGATCCCTTCATGTAATTGAAACTGTAGGTTTTAAAAAGTGATCCATGTTATTTGGAATCCTACTTTATTAGGGTCCTGGAGCGCGTGGCCTACCTTAAATAACTCAAGCATTCTAACTCCAGAAGCTCTGGACCAGTCTTGCCCAATCTTGGCCACTTTAAGGCTTGTGGACTTCAACTCCCAGAATCCCCCAGCCAGCAAAGAAAGGGGAGGTGGGGATGGAGGAAGTTTTAAACAGGAGGACAAGGCACAGCCAGGTGTGGTGTTGTAAGGGAAGAGGAAGCAGGAGCCCTGAGAAGGATCACATGTTTCACAGTCTGTAGCCCTGAAATTTTAAGTTCCAATTGCTATCGCAGGTTTTGAAAATCCAAACGTGTTCTTATAGATGGAATTCGATGGAGCAAATTATTTGCACTGCCTTTTAACTTCCACATCCCGAAGAATTTTAGTGTTTTAGTCCTCAGTATCTTTACTTTTAGTAATTAATTAACAATCTGACAATCCACGGCTCCCAGGAAAGAGCGCCACAGAGGTTGCTAAAGTTAAAGTTAAAAAAAACACGTCCGTGTAAAATGTCCAGTTTGATCGCTCAAACTCCACGGGTAAAAAGATGAAGCTGACTTAAGTGTAAAACACAGGGACTGAAACGGGCATAGCATCAGGGGCTCTTTGATTCTCTTTGAGAGGTTTTTGTTTTTTAACTTGAAAAGATCCTGAAGAGATCTCCAAAGTATTTTTAAGGACATCGCAAATGTCCAATTCTAATTTAAAAAAAAAAAAAAAAGGGCGCCAAGCAATGACGTCCGAAAAGAACTCACCCATAAGATATTCCTGCTATAGTGCACTTCTTGAATTGCATAACGTTGCACGTCAAGGTGCCCGTTTTGTCTGAAAAGATGTATTTGACCTTTAAAAAAAAAAGGTAAATGTTCATTAACATGTTTCATCGAGTGTACATTGATAGGACAGTACTGTGGTAGTAACATAATGTGATTTCTTAAAATTATTCAACGTATTGAAAATGCTATCAGAAAAAAAAATATACCAAAGAAAAAGCTTTCCAGTATTGGATAGATTTTAGACCAGGGGTCCCCAACCCCCGGGCCGTGGACTGGTACCGGGCCACGGCATGACAGCAACCGGTCCGCACAAACAAGCAAAGCCCCATCCGCGAGATGCAGGCAGCACACAAAACCACGCTCCCTCCGGTCTGTGGAAAAACCTCTCTCCACGGAACCGGTCCCTGGTGCCCAAAAGGTTGGGGGACCTCTGTTGTAGACAACAGAACTGTAAACTGTCAGTTGAGAATTTGGCACCCCTTCCAACTCCACATATTAGGAACTTTGTGATCTCCAGAACGATCATTTGAAGATTTATGTTCTCTCTACATGGATAGGATTAAACCCAGTGGCAGCTGTTAAGTAAATGCCATCTTCTTTTTGGGAAGTGTCCCTAAAGCTGACGTATCTCTGGGAACTCTTTTTCTTTTTTGTTCCTTTAATAATATTTTATGGAAGTTTAAAAAAAACACAAAGATGAAAACTAATTGTAAGTGTTGCTTTCTGAGTGAGGATATTTATGATATCTTGTCAGTAATGGTTCCTGTGATGAGACATTGCTAAAACTGGCACCCTAGGCCAGGGGTAGGCAACCTTGGCTCTTTTATGATTCGTGGACTTCAACTCCCAGAATTCCTGAGCCAGCATGGCTGGCTCAGGAATTCTGGGAGTTGAAGTCCACGAGTCATAAAAGAGCCAAGGTTGCCTATCCCTGCCCTAGGCTCATTTTTTTTTCCTTGCCAGATCTGTAGGACTCTTTATAAATGCTCTGCTGTTCAGAACAGTGGTTGAATTAAAGTATTGATATGAATGAGTCTCATGAGACCCTGGCATGTTCCGGAGAATAATCCCTAGGCCAGGGGTGGGCAACTATGGCCCCTTTATGATCTGTGGACTTCAACTCCCAGAATTCCTGAGCCAGCATCTACACAGGGACATTTGGAGGATAAATATAAACACAATCCATTTAAACACAGGACAGAGAGTATTTATATTCTACCAACTTATCCATTTATCAGATAAACAGCAGTTAAAGGAGATGGCTGTGTGAATGTAAACTAAGAAATTACATATGAATAAAACAACAGAAATCCCCCCCCCCAAAAAAAAAACATACCTGGCCAAGTTCTTCATTAAGATTGGATGTACGTGCCATGGCAGCAGTGTCTGTAAGTTCATAATGCATGTCAATATCCTAATAAAATAATAATAATGAAAAAGCTGAAAAGGGTATTAATTTGCGCACACACTCCGCTGCAATCTGTTTTGAGCAAAACGTAAGCAAGAACTTGGTATGACTAAACATTTATCAAAATTTTATTCAATGTGTGAATGTTGAGGCTATTCTGATATAAAGCCAGGTGTAGGGCTAGGAGTTAAGACTTCCACCGAGACTGTGCATTAGACTATTCATTATCTATCTTTGTAGTTTGCATTAGGAGTAAAACATGTCTTTCCAAGCTCGTATCTTAAAAGGTTTAGCTGTAAGGGATTTCTTTAATCTATACAATTTGAAGCCTGCAATCATATATTCTGTGATGTTTTATTCTTCAGTTTAAACTGCATTATTTTAACAAATAGAGCTTGTATCATCAAATCATTATCAGGTCGCGTATATTCTGTTCTTGAAATGAATTATTAAAAGGTCTGCAAATAGCACAATAATTGTTATATTTACCCAATTTATAAAATACGCTTGAATAAATTTAACAACTTCCAGTGTAACTAACAGGCTGATCGGAATTAGATTATTGAAGAGAATGATAAATGTCAGGAAATTGAGTCCAAAATTATTAGCTCCACCATCTGTTAAAAAAGGGAGAACAAAGAGAAATCATGCAATGATTTATAACATTAAGTACAATAATTCTAGAAATTTAATTAATTATTATTATTATTATTATTTTAAAAAACTGTGTATAAAGCTCTCCTAATGCCATGGTTTCCTATGAAACCTGCTCTTGAATCTGATTATTTGCCTTGGAAAGGAATCTGAATAGAGGTGTCAAAAAAACACAAATTGGAAAATAGCAGCTAAACTGGATCTCTGCTAAGATCACAGTGTAGACAAAAAGGTATATAAACCCACCATACCATGTGCTATTGTCCTGATGCTATTTAAGTCATTTAGCCTCACTGAAATAATGCATGAAATGCAATTATTGTACAGGGTTTCACACAATTTCTAACCTGAACCTGGACAAATATGTCTTCCAGTGAATTTGTATAAGGTTATGCAAGTGTATACACACAATTCTTGACGTTACCAACTATATTAAAAAAAATTCATTTAAAACCTTTAGTCAACATTAACCATAATACTGTTTTACACCGTTATAAATACAAAGATGTGTCACGCATTTATTTTACTTCGTAGACGTAAAGTACGACAGGTATCATTATGGCAGAAGAAATACACTTGTTTTAAGGGCTTACAGTTTAGGTTGATGTACCAGTCTCTCCCTTCGTGTTTTTGATTCCATATAGCTGCCCCAATGGAACAGATCAGAGACATGGCAATAAGAATGCAGAACAGAAACAGAATTTGTATATTTGTAATCCTTTCCACGTTCGACAGTTTAAGAGGTGGGCTTGTCGAGTTCTGTGGATGAAATAGAGGGTCCACAAGTAAATTATGACATTCATATGCTATTTTGGTTTTTCTTTAATTTCTAAGGATATTTTCATGCTTTGATTCATGATCCTAAATATTCACGTCAGTTACTGATATAGCTTATTCTGTAAAGGCTTGAAAAACACGGTAGAGTTTTAACTCGGGCAATACATTCCATTGGAGGTATCAGTGAGAAACAATAGGGACTACTGTTGAAATAAATGCCAGAAACAGCTACATTAGATTTTGTAGCGTTGTGGCACTTTAAAGATTAACAAATGATTGAAATGTATGTGATAAGAAGCTTGATTGTCTTTAACGCATCACGGGATTCTGCTGTCCTATAAATAAATTACTGTTGATTTAATCTGACAGTAAAATAAATGCCTACTTTTATTAATTTATGAGTCATATGTTTATCTAGTGCACTGAGACACCCAAGGATATAACCTTGATGCGTGTCAAATGATACCAACATATTTACCCAATAATAATGATGGACAACTATTTTTTTTTTCATCTGTAGAGCAAGCCCAGGGTGTTAAGTGTTCTTTTGTACAGGCAGACCTCGACTTACGACCACAATGGACTTAGGACCACAAATTTTTGTTGCTGAGACAGCTAAATGAATTTTGCCCCATTTTACAGCCTTTCTTGCCATGGTTGTTAAGTGGATCATTGCAATTGTTAAGTTAGTTAACACAGTTGTTAATTTAAGTGAATCCAGCTTCTCCATTCACTGTGCTCGTCAGAAGGTCGCAAAAGGGGATCACGTGACCCTGGGACACTGCAACGGTCATAAATAGGAGTCAGTTGCCAGTGATGCTGCCATGGTCGTGTGAGAAATGGTCATAAGTCACTTTTTTTAGTGCCACTGTAACAGTCACTAAATGTATTGTTGTAAGTTGAGAACTACCTGTATATTCATGCTTCTAATTTATTATCCAATGAGGTATCTTTTGGTCCTGTCTATTATGCCATAAACACAGAGCAGAATGTCCAAAGACCCTTGTATATAAGGTTTATTCCCAGTTAGGAGACAAACCTGCATGAGTTTTGTATCATGTCCTGTATAAACAACTACTCCATGAACCCACTGTGTATTTCTGAGCTGAGCACCACGCAGGAGAATCTGGTCAGGCCCCAGTGGGACAGTCCTAAAAAAAGAAGATAGCAAAAATTAGTTACATGGAACCGATCACAAAATAACTACTTCGGAAACGTTAATATAGACATAGATTGCTTTTTTCTAAGGTACATTTATTAAATGCAACTTTCTTAAGCCTTTTTAATGAGAATAACAAGAACGTAATTAATAAGAACATAATTTTAATTCTGCCATTAGGTATGTTACGTTTCTCTCTGCATTCTACATAAACAATTCTCTCTGCATTGTACTCTAAAGCTTCCTCCTTCCGTTATGCATTCAAGATGGACAGTGATTAATATTTATATGTTACTTATATGTAAGGGTGTAGGTCTATACATATGTTATATATAGTATGTTTTAAATGTGTGTTATATATATGTGTACACTTTGAGAGCAAGCAACTAAATTTCATTTTTTTTAATGTGTGCCATTGTGCCCACAGGAAAAAAATGACAATAAAGTTTACCTAATCTAAAAAAATCCAAATTGCTATTTTGTACTAATATTTTTACGGTCCTATTAAATATGTATGTAACTTAAAGGAGTTTCAATCATTGCAACGGAGTCCAAAATTGAGTCACATCCTGATGTAATACAGGTCACACAATTAAGACTCACCACCATTTTTGTTCTTCATTAGGGATTTTTTTTTTAAGAGTGAAAAAGACAGAGATAGTACATATGAATCAATAGGGCCTCTTGTATCATTAGTAACAGCACTGGAAAAAGCAGTTTCAGTTTAGCTTTTCAGCTTTATCTGCTGCTGGTGCTTAATCTACTAAAGTACATGGCCTCTCTCTTCTTTTATATTTGTGCTGCTGATAAAATCAAGGTGCTGACCATTTTTGCAATGGGAGTACCACAGGTCTTGATATATGTTGTTGTTTCCCCTTTGGTTCTTCCTTCAACGAGCAGTTTTCTTTTGTGTGTTAACGGAGAGCATCCCGATGTTAAAATGCTGCTGAGCGCATCGAAAAGAAGTTTTTCTGCAATCCAAGACTTGACTCTGGAATGGCCTGGAACCTAAGTCCGATCAGCTGAACTTTGCATGCCTCATTTCTTAATATTAAGCTTTAGGTTCCGTCTGCCCTTTCTACCGAATGGGAAATCAGGATGTGCCAAAGATTTCTAACACAAAATAGTCCTCCAATTGTCCTGGTTCCGACAGATGAAACTCTTCAAAGAACTTCGAGGTATTGTTTACCTTAAAGAATCTTTATTGGAGAAGCATAGCATCGGCACTAACACAATCGAAGCCAAAAACTGGATTTTTCTCCCCTGAGCACATAGTATCAAAGCACAATTCCCTCCTCCAATTGACAGTCATAAATCACATTCTCCAATTAGTTTGAAATGCAGGCTTCCCCTCCAGTTCTCCAGCCCGCCAATTCTTATCATCTCTTATTTCAATAACCTTGGTTCACACACTAGGTCCAGTGTTGTTATGTCTAGACTCTAGCTGAGCTCTCATGCACATTCCTCCCCCCAGCATCATCTAACTCTAGCTCTAACTCTAAGAGTAAAACCTAAGAAAAAAAGGGTTGCATCTCCATCTGTTGTCAAAGCAAAAACATCCGATGTTAGCAGCCGTGACACCAATCTTCTGCAAGTAATATAAAAAAAATCCTTTTTTATATTGTATTGCCCGGTTACAAGCAGGCAAAGGTTTTACCTCTGTTAGTATTGAGTGGAACTAGTTAAAGGGAATAGAGAATACGGCATTAACTACATTTCTCAGAGTCTAGAGACCATTTTGTACATGGCCGATTAGGTTTATAGCTATTAAATCCTTCTATATGAAAATCAAGTTCATGGATTGCAATATAATGTCGTGCATTATGTATCTGCTATGTGCTTCGTGTTTTCTTTTGTGGGTCCACACAAAAATGTGCACCGTCCATGACCATCCATAGATAATTCCTGTTGTGCTTTCATGGACAGAGTGCCACTTACAAAAATGGGCGCAGTGCAGGACCGTTCACAGGAATTCCCGTTGTTATGGTCGTTGAGAGATTTTTCCAGTAAATTATGCTTTTGTATATTGAGCCTTGCCAGCAAACAGCCAAGTACAAAAATGTGCATTGTACATGTGAATAACAGATGCATTGTTATATTGTTGAGCTTTTTGAGCTGACAAGTGCACGATTGTGCTGCTTTTTTGTTTGTGGCATGACTGCCAAGTGCACTGTGCCTGCACAGAAAGAGCCGTCTCAAGCTAACAAGAGGATTTTTCCTGTAGATTCACATGCATTGTTAAACTGAATATATTCCCTATTTCTTCATTTCTGGATGCAGTTCTTTGCTGTTTGTGCAAGCAACATTTGGGCTTTAGAAATGTTTTTTAAGTATTGCTTCTACAGTAGGCTATAGAAATACCTGCAATAATCCACTCTGTCAATTTTTCTGTAGGTTGCATGATAGTTTTGTTTATCAATGACTATCATGCTTCTAGCTTGAAAATTAAGAAAGCAACAGGTTTGTTTTGAGTTTCCGTAAATAGTGAAAGTTTCAAAATGTTTCCTTTGGTCTGATATTTCAAACATTCTAACTAAATGTGCCAATTGTTTCACAAATTTGTTTTTTGTTTTGCATATCAGCTCCTTTGGGGAAGGAGATACACTGTTCACTGACAGGATTGAGAAAAAAAATAGCGTGACGTTTCTCTTATAAAATGAAAAGTTCAGTACGATTGCAATGAATCCCTGCTCTTGAAATGTTGAAAAGTTTCAGTGGAGCCTTAATAAGAAACCAGTCAACAAACGGGACATAAAAAGAGGGTCAGAATTAAGTATTGGAATCGGCAAAAGCAAGTTTGAAACTTCTCAAGTTAATGTGACTACATTCAAATTAATGCAATTATATTTGAAATTAAAAGACAGGAGATCCAGCTGAGTATTAGGAAGAATGTCCCGATTGTAAGGGCTTTTTAAGCAGTAGAACAGTATGGTTAGAACAGTGATGCCGGACTTCCTTTCCTAGGACCATCTGTTAGTAATAATAATAATAATAGTAATAGTAATAATAATGCCAAATCCAGTCTGAACATCTGGCTGACTGTGCGATGATTAATAATAATAATAATAATAATAATGATGATGATGTTGGAAGGGACCTTGGAGGTCATCTAGTCCAACCCCCTGCTCAGGCAGGAAACCCTGTACCATTCCAGACAAATAGGCTGTCCAGTCTCTTCTTAAAAACTTCCAGTGTTGGAGCATTCACAGCTTCTGGAGGCAGGTTGTTCCACTGGTTAATTGTTCTCACTGTCAGGAAGTTTCTCCTTAGTTCTTGGTTGCTTCTCTCCTTGGTGAGTTTCCATCCGTTGCTTCTCGTCCAGCCTTCTGGTGCTTTGGAGAATAGCTTGACTCCCTCTTCTTTGTGGCAGCCCCTGAGATATTGGAACACTGCTATCATGTCCCCCCTCGTCCTTCTCTTCTTTAAACTAGACATACCCAATTCCAGCAACTGTTCCTTATATGTTTTAGCCTCCAGTCCCCTGATCATCTTTGTTGTTCTTCTCTGCACTCTTTCTAGTCTCAACATCTTTTTTATATCATGGTGACCAAAACTGGATGCAGTATTATTCCAAGTGTGGCCTTACCAAGCCGTTGTAAAGCGGTATTAACACTTCACGTGATCTTGATTCTAATGTTGCACTGGACAACCTAGCGTCCCGCTCAATATTCTATGATTCTAGTAAAATATGTTAAGAATCTAGTTCAGTTCAAGAAGTAGTTATATGGATCACGGATATGAGATAGAAAATGTATACGGGCATAATGGATGAAAAGCAATGTGCTTTAGGATATTTGGAGAAAAATACCAGTTGAAATTTGAATAGTGGTATTAAGGAATCAGATAAGAGAGGCATTCATTTTAAATTGTTAAGGTTAGAAATAGATCTCGGAGGTGAATGTGAGTCTGTGTAAAGCGAAGAGTAAAAGCCAAATCATAATTATAAATGCTTGTGAGGTCAAAGGTTGGTTGTTTTCGTGAGTAAAATCTGTTCTGTCTCATTCCCTTTCTATCTCCAAACTTTAAAGTTTGAACAATGACGCTGAAATAAAATGGCCAACCTATTTTAAAATGGCGTATAGTCAAGGCCATGGTTTTCCCAGTTGCAATGTATGGCTGTGAAAGTTGGACCGTAAGAAAGGCTGAGCGCCAAAGAATTGAGGCCTTTGAACTATGGTGCTGGAGAAGACTCCTGCGAGTACCCTCGACTGCAAGGCGATCAAACCGGTCAGTCCTAGAGGAGATCAACCCCGACTGCTCTTTAGAAGGCCAGATCCTGAAGTTGAAACTCAAGTACTTTGGCCACCTAACGAGAAGGAAGGACTCACTGGAGAAGAGCCTGATGCTGGGAAAGATTGAGGGCAAGAGAAGAAGAAGGGGACGACAGAGAATGAGGTGGCTGGATGGAGTCACTGAAGCAGTAGGCGTGAGCTTAAATGGACTCCAGAAGATGGTACGAGGACAGGAAGGCCTGGAGGAACGTTGTCCGTGGGGTCGCGATGGGTCGGACACGACTTCGCAACTAACAACAACATTTTAAAATGGCAGGATGAATAAGCACATTGAATTAATATTTTTGAATAAAATGGGTGTGTCTGGGGGGAATCACCAGAACTTTAAACAGTGAAAATCAACTGAAATTAATACAATCGACGCATATATATATATATATATATATATATATAATGTTAAAATGCAGCAATGAAAATATTCTTTCCACCAATATCAATATTCTATTTTTCATAGAGTTTAGAAATATTGTGAAAGAAACTGTACACCAAAGTTTACATACCCGTGACTGTCTAGTCTAATATTTCCAACGAAGTCATACAGATGTCTATTAGGACTTTCACATTCAATTTTGCCTGAAAGTCTCACCAAGCTGTCAATATCCTTTATATCAGAGGTCAGTGGTAAGCCCTGTTTGAACAACATTTTCGGTAACGCAATAATGAAAAATTAAGAATAAGTAACACAAGCTTATGACGTCTTATATATTGGTGTTTACGTCTATTGATTAATTAGTTGCACTCACCAGTAATGGTAAATCGTATTATACATAAGCAAACTCATCCTGCAGTTAACTTCAGTTTTATAAGCTCTTTTATTTAAATTCCATGTAATTTAGCAAGGCATTGAAAACTGATTCATTTTTATTTAAGGACAGGATGTCATATTGTTTGGAGCAATAAACTGTGCCTCATATAAATTATTGTCAGTTAGAAACATGGTCACAGTCACACCTGTATTTTTAATTATGATTTTAAGTGGCTCATAATAAAGTTAAAGGCAGAATGGAAAAATTCAGAAATATCACTCTAAATGCATGACTGATTAAACTTGCTAGTTGCTAATAATTGTTGATATTTGCCCCAATTCTATGCACAGGTGACAAATTTAAGACAACTAAAAGCAAAATGTTTTCAAATGTTTCATCTCTGCACTAAGCTGCACTCGCACATTTCAACCCATGTTTATACTGACCCTATTTATCAGCTGACTAGATAACATATTCATAGTTTAATTATATATTTTCATTAAAAAAAATTCTGTTCCATCTTTTTATATATATATGATACTGTCCTCTCATTTTTCTTCCCTGTTCACCAGCAGTGCCCAATTTTCCATGTAAGATTTTTTTCACAAAATTGAGTATAAAGTCAAAAGCCTAATAAAAATGAAAATATTGAGGAGACCGGAAACATAAAATTGAAGCATTATTAATTTTTATACTTAGCATTCTGAAAATGCATGCATAGAAGGAATATACATCATTTGATATTTTACAGGTAAAGCCAGGTTTCTTAACATGCAGATGCTTCTTTATGCAAATAACAGACTAACACCAATGGTATGCAATACACTTTGGATCACTGCCTACATCTCTTGAGGACTTAAATGAAATGTTCCTCTCCCTCAGTGCAATTTTGTTTGTTTGCCCTTTTAAGGTTCTGCTTCAAACTGTGAATTATGCACTGTGAATTACCTTGGAGCAATATAGATGGTTCCATATCAACATACATAAAACAGAGAGGGGGGAAAAACTTAACTTCTTACCTGTCGTATTTTTAAATTAGTTTCGCCATCTAAATTTGATGTTTCAATGTAGCACATAGCTTGCGGCTCACTTATAGAAAAGAGAAGACCCATTTTATAAATTAAGCAGTCCAGAATCTATTTTCACTGAAATACAACATCATTCTTTAGTTTTATGTTATTATCATTAAAAAAAAATATTAACTAGCAATTTACACTTTCAGAAAATGACCCTTAAAACGTGTAAAGAAAATGATTCATATTGTCTTCGTTAATGCACTGGTAGAAAGAAACTAAATGATTCCAGATCTTAAAAATCTCCTTGCAAAGTGCTAGGCAGAAAAAGCAAGCTAATTTGGCAAGCAACTAAACTTGCAATCCATAGGTTTGAAGAACACAAAGTAAACTTTTCTAGTTTTTAATAAAGTAACACAAACAATTATGCAACATATAGGAAGTCCTTGATATAGGACTGTAATTGAGCCCAGAATTATAAGTCATTGCAATCACAAAGCAAGTCAACATGTGACCACGCCTGATTTTATGACTTTTGCGGTGGTCGTTAAGCGAATATGGCAGTTATTAAGCAAATCTGTTTTATCCAATGGGTGTTTTTTTGCTGGAAACAGGAAGTAAACTCCAGAAACTGACGAAAAAAAAAAAAAAAAAAGACAAAAATCACAGTCAACGTAATTGTAATTTAATGCATTGTATGAAAATACCAGCATGTCTCCCAAAATACATATAATGTTGATCTTGCGTTGATGTCATAAATATATTTAATAAATATTGAAAATTTGGTAAAGTTGCAAAGCACGTCCATATTTAAACATGAATTTCTTCAATTTACATTTACTTTTTTAAAGGCCAGTTTTTCTGAAAATGTAATTGATTACAAATTAGCAGGCAGATTGTTTCACTTTCAGTATATGAAACATATTTAAATCTGGACATATTTCATATGATTTAACAAACATTGTGCAAACACTGTGTTTGCAATCCTTTACACATCTATCTAGGAGCACGTCAATTCAAACCAGTTTAGTTTTGAATAGTCATGCATGCATAGGATTGCACTGGAAAGCTACCAAATTATGTACATATAATTTGAAATAAGCCCTATTTATCAAATTGGGCCTACATTTGAGTGGATATTTTCTGAATGATATTAGAAATAAATGCGTAGAACATCAACAATCAGGAAAATATGTTTCATTACAGAAATTACTATATACTGACATTCATCTCTATAATCAAATCAAATTAATGATGTCAAAACAAAATACAAACCAAGTATATAAACTATATAAAAATTGCTTTTACGGAAGCAGCATGCTGTTCATCCAACAACAAAGCCAAATGCATGCGATATAAAGCATGCAACATTTAGGTCTGTGCTGTGGGTCCTCTATAATTCTCAAAATATATCATTTGTTAACATGGAAAGTGTTGTATAAACTTACTGAAAACATGAAGTTCTCTACGATTTATTTATTTATACTTCATGTTTCCAGACAGTTCATTTTCCTCAAGGGAGTTGAGTTTAAAACTTTAGATGGTATCTACATAATAATTTCAACGAAACACTTTTATTTTAGTCACTGGTTTATTTTATAGATTAAATCTGGAGGTAGATCAACTACCTTTGTATTAATTGTAATCCTAAACCTGATTTATAAGTATGCCCAATTAATTTCCGTGGAATGTATACTGAGGTACATGGGTGTCTAATTGGCCATGAGGCTTTAATACTGTAATCATACAGATTAGCTTAGACAAAGTAAAACGTTCCCTTGTACTTCCATTTAAATGAACGTTTGTACACAGTAAAACATTCTGTGATCTGTTCACAGCAGGATCCTTTTCTGCTGTGGTTTGGTAGAAGGACCCAGAAACACATTTATTCTAGAACTGATTCATTCTAACCTTGTTGAGAGACTGATGAGATCAGCTGGGAGATGCTCCCCATTGGTCACCTTCACTATTTCCCCCACTGCAACCTTTACCAGTTTTGAAATAATAATTGTAACAGAATAAATAAAAAGAGCAGAAACCAAATGGATTAAAAAAAAAGAGACAGAAAGTTGAAATTGTTATATAAAGCGTGTTAGGAAACACTTGACATCTTTTTTTCTCAAAGATCTATTTGATTTGGATCAGAAAAAAATGTGTTATTTAAACAATTTTTCAGAGATAGCAAAAATAACCCTAAAAGGTGGACATCGAAGGGTTAATTGTCAAGCGCTGGGGAAATCAGGCGATTTAGGGAGTTCAGATAAGTATAAAGATTTATTGCAAGCTTAAACTGTCTATAATCTGAGCTACTAGCGGTCAAGAGAAATGGGGATAAGAGAGGCATTCAAGGTGGGAGGGGCTTAGATCTCTTGTGGGCGCACAGGGACTCATGACTGATGACGTGTTTGACCCCTCCCTCGGGCTCAGCCTGGTCATCTCCTACAGTAATACAAATTCATGGTATTAGAAAGGAAATAAGAGCATAATAATGTATTATTTAACTTTAGCAAAATAATACAAACAATTTGAAAAAGGAATGGAGGAAAATCTCTTGGTTTCCTTTTCAGATGTTAGGAACTCCCTTTAACAGAATTAAAATAAATATTGGAAGTCGTGGCTGTTCCAACCATCCTAAAGAGGTACTCTGATATTTCTATAAATTAAAATTCAGCACATCTACCAGGAAGGCGTGATGTAGATGAGAGTCATACCTGCACCAATTTCCTCATAGAAAATAACCAAAATAAGAGTATGAGGTGTCAGCTTTCACGGAGAAAGGAAAAGCCTATTTAAACAAAAATTGCACATTGTAAAAATCTTCAGGAAAGGGCAGTAAAATACTCTCTATAAATATTTATATCTGGACACCATGATCCAATCAAATAGATTTTGAAAAAAAAAACACGTTTCACATATTGAGTTGTCCAAGGAAACACAGATAAACAAGATTAAATTTCACAAGGGTGAAATCTAGTATTTTGAATTCTGAAAGCAGGACTGAAGGCTTTTTAGAATCATTTTAAACACTATATTCTCAGGAAATCGTCAATAACATTTCGTTATGCTTTGATATTAAGACAACACTCTGCTGCAAGCTTAACATTTTATTTTCAACTGGTATATCTGTGTGATAAATTAAATAAAATTAGAGGGGAAAACTTTTTGAGTTCCAAACTAGGAATGAAAATATAATCAAATTCACTGGAAAGCCCAGCACTTTATTTATTCGAAGGAGCAATAATTCATATATGCAACATTTCAGCAGTTCTAAACACTTCTGTTTATTCTTTATTTCCTTGGTGCAATTATGGATCAAAGTTGAGAGAGAGAAAAGAGACTCTATTCTGGAAGCATTGATGAACATTTCTACCTTGATGAGAGAAGTACAATGTCAGCAGGTATATATTCTTTGCCTTTTATTAAAACTATATCTCCAACATCTACCTGAAAGAAAACTGGGAATTGGTTAATGGTCTGAAACCAGCAGAACAATCCTGTCCTTTGCTGTATCTAAGTACACACTGTGCAATAAAAGTAGTTAAACTACTTAAAATGGAATTGACGGTAAGAGGTTTAAAAACTGTGTGCATTCTCATCGAAGTATATTTTTCTCCCATTTAACAGAATGACCACATTTCTATTTTCATTTTATGACAGAAAGTAAAACAACTGTTTCCTAATAACAAAACATAGCGTTGTTTTGTTACTTGATATGAATACAAAAGACCTTTTCATAATTAGTCAGCTCTTTGTCTTATTTAGATCATGTTGCACAGTCTGACAGTAATCCTCCAAGAATTAAAAACTTTTGAGTTGACTTCAATACATAAATTTTACTGATGAATTATGGGCTCCTGTAGCACTTGCGTAATGACAAAATTATGGCAATTTGGGGGGGTCTTTATTGGCTAAGAGATAAAGTTTATACAGTATAAAATCTGTCAAGTCAAATACTGAAAGTCTCTTGTAGCTATATAAAATTGATTACTAGAGTAATTTGAAGTTTCTACTTAGAAGTAATCCTCACTTAGTTCAATGAAATCTACTTCTACGGGGGCAGATATAGATTTACAGTTGTCATGAATTAAAAATATGTAAAATGAATTTGTACTTCAGATCTCCAGTGCTTATTTCCCCCTAAGTAAACACTGCAATCCATAACGAATGAAGGCACTTATAAGAACAATTAGAGCAGTGTTCTATGCTAAACAAGACAGGTAATATTTTTTAATTCTTTACTATAATACTGTTAGTGCAATGGTTACACTTACATGTTTAAACAGATAAGAGAAATTTGCATTTTCTATAACTTAACCAGTATGGTTACTATTAAACTTTGGTGACTTAACATATGCTAACCGGCTCATTTGATTCAATGTATTGTGACAATCCAGGATATTTACTGTCTGTGCTGTGTGAAAACAACTAATGTTGGATTAATATGGTAGGGAAATGGCAACTTTGAGAACTATTGGCGCAGAATAGTAAACTATTCTTTTGCCCAAATCCTTTGCGTATCGTGATCAAATGCACATTGAATGATTATGTGGGCAATAAAAAATAAACCAGAACTTTCAACAAAACAATTAATGACAATTTAACCAATATGGTAAACATATGGTCAACAAAATAGAAAACATAGGCAAAAATTAAATTTAATCCATTTTAAGGACAATATATTCAACATGGTAAACCCAAACATTTCATTTATTCAGTGTAAATTCACTGTGACATATATTAAGATTTAGATCCAGTTACTCTTCTCTGGGCAGAACTGCTTCTATCTTATGTTATATACAGGTAGTCCTCGACTTACGACCACAACGGAGCGCAAAATTTTCAGTTGCTAAGTGAGACATTTGTTAAGTGAGTTTTGTCCCATTTTACAACCTTCCTTGCCACGGTTGTTAAGTGGATCACTGCAGTTAAGTTAGTAACACGGTTGTTAGATGAATCTGGCTTCCCCCATTGACTTTGCTTGGCAAAAGGTCTCAAAAGGGGATCACGTGACCCCAGGACACTGCAACCGTCGTAAGTACAAGTCAGTTGCCAAGCTTCCGAATTTTGATCACGTGACCCTGGGGATGCTGCAACGGTCGTAAATGTGAAAAACAGTCGTAAGTCACTTTTTTCAATGCCGTTGTAACTTCGAACAGTCACTGAATGAACTCCTGTAAGTTGAGGACTACATGTAGTAGGTTATATCACTGAATATAAGATGTTGGGATAATCTGTCCTTTTTATAGTGGATGCTGCAAAATGCCGCAAAAAGGTAAACGCTATGAAATAACTTGAACAACAAATATACTTCAGAACGGTGTTTAACAAGCATTTTGGTCTGTTCAGTTCTTTGGATGGATCCCAAACATATTTATATTTTACAGTCTGAACAATAAAGAAGCCACGTACCTTTTCCCAGTGTACAATCTCCCAAGCTCCATTTCTCAATACTGCATCATGAAAAGCAACAATAAAACCACAAAGGTTCTATTAAAGCAATGATCAAAATGCTTTATATAGATATATATATATAGATATATACACACACACATACATACATACCTATATATATACATACACACACAGACACACATATATATAATTTCTTGTTTATACTTTGAACCATTACATTCACTGCCATGAAATGGGTGACCATATAAATCATATAAATAAAATGACAAAGTAATTATAAAAATAGCGTTATTCAGAAAACTTCACACGGCTTCATTTTTACTCACTGAACAGCTAAAAAAATGGTTATATATGAAACTTCCTACCTTGTATTTCCTTTTTATTCACAGCATTATCAGCTTTCTGTCTTTTCTGAAACAAATCACATAGATTTTACGGAGTATTTTAAATATTGGGCAAGTTACCTAAGAAAGTAAATTACGTTATCACATCCATCACACAACGTGTCTAACAAATCAAGTTAAAGAACTAGTACCTGTATGTGCACAAGATACCACATTTGGTAATTTTTTTTTTGTGATTTATACTGCATGCAAACCCAGGCAGAACTTTTTAAGTTTTTTTAAAAAGTACTGTATTGTCCAGGCAGAATGCAGAGAGCATCTTAAACTGCTGATTTGCTATGGAATTTGTTCAAAATGTTTTTTTTAAAAAAACATTCTCTTCTTAGCCTATAGACAGACACATACTGTGGTCTGCGGATAAAGAACAACACAGTCAGAGCTTGTTTCCATTATTCTCTAAAGATTGTGTGTTTTGGACCAAGCTTGGGACACAATTCTGGAAGAGGCAATGTCTTGTTCTGATCAAAATCAGTAATGTTCAATATACTTCTGGTAATCAATGCATTTGGGGGGAAAATTTCAGTCTGGCATCTTATTAATGCAATGGTTTCGTTTTAACAAGCAAAGCAGGCTCTCCAAGTCCACCCAGGGACCTGTTGGACTCAGCCTCCTCCTCAGCCTTAAAAATGGAGGCTTCCAAGGATTGTGAGAATAGCAGAATAACACAAGGCTGTGTTACTCTGTGTAGGAAAGCTAAACCTCACATCAGCTGGGCGCCTCTCTCGGGAGCTGCAAAATACAGAAAGTTAAGTTGGGTGCAGCTGGGTCCTGGAGCGGACTGAGAAGCAGGCCGAGCCCTGCAAATCCCTGGATGGACGAGTGGGAAGCAAACCCCAAGGCCTGCGGGAACCTGGTGGGGTGGGATGGGTGGGGGGAAATAAACAGGAGCGGGGGTGCTGCAGCATTCCTGCGCTCCCTCTTAAGGATGAATGCCCGAAGGAGTGCTGCAGCGGCAGTAACTTTGAAATGGGTCATAAGTTAAGATGTTGAGACTCTAGAAAGAGTGCAGAGAAGAGCAACAAAGATGATCAGGGGACTGGAGGCTAAAACATATAAGGAACGGTTGCTGGAATTGGGTTTGTCTAGTTTAAAGAAGAGAAGGACGAGGGGGGACATGATAGCAGTGTTCCAATATCTCAGGGGCTGCCCCAAAGAAGAGGAAGTCAAGCTATTCTCCAAAGCGTCCGAAGGCAGGACAAGAAGCAACGGATGGAAACCAATCAAGGAGAGAAGCAACTTAGAACTAAGGAGAAATTTTCTGACAGTTAGAACAATTAACCAGTGGAACAACCTGCCTCCAGAAGTTGTGAATGCTCCAACACTGGAAGTTTTTAAGAAGAGACTGGACAGCCATTTGTCTGAAATGGTATAGGGTTTCCTGCCTGAGCAGGGGGTTGGACTAGATGACCTCCAAGGTCCCTTCCAACTTTATTTATTATTATTATTATTAGTAGTAGTAGTACCGTGTTCCCCAAAAGTAAGACCTACCCTGAAAATAAGCCCTAGCTTAATTTTGGGGATGGGCCTAATATAAGCCCTACCCCAAAAAGAAGCCCTAGTTTTCGGGCGAGGCGCATGCCTAAAAATCAAGCTAGGGCGGGGGCGAGGGGGTGGAGCCGCCCCACGCGCCCCCACGCCCACTTACCGTTGCAGCCTGCCTCTCCTCGCCGGCCCACTTCTTCTGGGGCGTCCCCCGGCCTGCATTTCGCCCTCAGAGGCCTTTCCGAAATGCAGGCCGGGGGACGCCGCAGAAGAAGTGGGCCGGCTGGGCGGGGCTGTCGGTGCCGGAGGCGAGTGGAAAAGACACCCCCCCCAAAAAAGTTAAGACTTGGTGCAAAAAATCCCCCCAAAACCGGGTCTTATTTTCGGGGTGTCTGCTGTAACTTCAAACAGTTCCTAAGTGATCGCTTGTAAGCCAAGGGCTACCTGTACTGAACAAACATACATAAAATATTGAAAATATTCCAGTTAATAAAAGCAGAGAGGAAGTGCTAGGCCCCCTGGGAGACGGAGGAAATCTACAGCAGATCTGTTCATGGATTTCCCTCGCCTAAGGGCGTACCACGATCACATGTGTTTCATTGCATAAAATCAGAGGTGCACGCTCCTTAACGAAATGTGAGGGATTTTTTGTCTAGCTGCTCAAAAAAAAAAAAAAAAAAAAAATTGAAAAAAAATATCAAAATGAGTACACTTGGTTGGTTGAAGTCCCTTTAAATTTAAACCTGTGTCCTATTTGAAGATGAGTATTAGTTTAAAGCTATGAAGGAAATGTTTGGCTACTTACAATATCTTCTATTATTTCTTTGACTGCTGCTACAACTAAAATAAATAAGAGAGGAACCAAGGTTGTATACCGTCCTGTTGGAGAAACATCTGGAATTTGCTAAAGTATAAAAAGAAAAGTACCTTTTAATATTAGCCGCATTAATTGTATGAAAATATAGTCAATAAAATACGACATCAGCAGAATCCACTCAAATGCGAATGAGGAAAATTCCTCAAATAGCTAACCAATAATTACAAGTTATCTCAAGTAATTATTGTCTACCCTAGTTACGATTAACTGTTTATTAATAAACACCATATACTTATAATCACCAAAACCACATTTGAATACTGTTAGTAATTTGAGAGTTTTAGGCATTACTGATCCAACTGCACTTGAAGGCAGGACAAGAAGCAACGGATGGAAACTGATCAAGGAGAGAAGCAACCTAGAACTAAGGAGAAATTTCCTGACAGTCAGAACAATTAACCAGTGGAACTGCTTGCCTCCAGAAGTTGTGAGTCCTCCATCATTGGAGGTTTTCAAGAAGAGATTGGACAACCATTTGTCTGAAATGGTATAGGGTCTCCTGCTTGAGCAGGGGGTTGGTCTAGAAGACCTCCAAGGTCCCTTCCAACTCTGTTATTCTGTAATTCTGTAATCTGGACTAAACTGTGAACTCAAGAGAAGTCAGTTTAGGATTTTGGGTAATCCGAATTCCTTTGATCATAACTTAAATGATTTAAAAACTTGCCCGGCAGTAAGTCTATATAAAGTATAGATACCACTAATGCCCCATGACTTTAAAAAAAAAAATACCCCAGAATTTTTATTTATCCCAGAATAAACGTGAAAATGCGTTAAATTTAATCTCAGCATCTTTGCAGCCTTTAATACAAGAAATACTACAACGTAGAACTAGAACACAAAACAAAGCCTGACATGATATCAGTCACGCAACAACTTTCTAACTGAGCATATACTAATCTTTTTACTTGTTATATTATGTTCTACAGAAACACTGAAGTCAAAATATATGCCCAATTACAAAGTTCAGTCAGGAGGGTTAAACTCATTATCACAGGACGGGCAAAATTTAGATAAGAAAATATAGGAGTTGGCCTTTCCGATACAACCAATGCTTACATCACAAACGCTCTTTATTATTCCTATCATTATATATGGACAAGAAGAACTGGTAAAGCAACTTTCAGTTTAAAGTTTAGTAACAGCGATAATGTGTTTCGGAAAACATTGCTTACATTCTTCAAAAATGATTTGGAAAAAGTGCCTTGGACCTCACCTGGATAGAGCATCTCTTTGTTAATCATTAAAGTGGGGTGACTTCCCCCCCCCCCGATTTTTGAGTGAGTCTGAAAAAAGATGATGCTTTGAAGGAATCAACTCATTATGAACGAAGGCAACTCTTAAAAGCATTTTTTTTCCTCGGGATCATGTTATAACCTGATAAATGTCAGGATAAGTCCCAGATAAGTCCAAATGCTTCTTAGGAAGGTAGACAATATATTTGTTTGTTTTTTTCAATTTCTACGACCGCCCCATCTCAGTCAATCTCTCTTGAGCGGCTTAACAATTCAAAATATACGTTATAGTTAAAAATATTAAAAACATTTCAAAACAATAAAACTGTATAGCTATATTTAGGGGGAGGAAACCACCTCCCCTAGTATAAAGTTTCATTCCCTAACCCTCTCCCTGGTTTAAAGTTTCATTCCCTAAGAAGTTCCAAGATTTTATCTGAACCTAAGACATTGCGTAATGAAAGCCCTGCAACCATTGAGGACATTACAATCAATTTCATAATGTCTAACAATTAAATGTTACTGGAGGATAAAGGGAGGGAGGGAGCAGAACCCTTGTGCACTTTCTTACCTGAAGCAATGCAATGAAAAGAAAAAAGGCATTAGCAGCTCTCCTAAACTGAGAATACAGGAACCTAGGCAGGAATGTGATAACGTTGTATTTTGCAGTGCTAAGAGAGAGGAATTAAAATGCATGGGATTAAGGGAGAGAGATTAAAAGCAGATAATATATACAGAGCACACTAAGTACTGTATGCAGAGAATTATCTTAAGAATTGTTGCAGTATTTATAGGCCTAAATAAACATAACGCCCGAGAGATTTGGAAACAAAACTCTAGCGTTGCCATTAAATGTTAAATATTTATTTTCGTGAGGGGGTCCTTGATGCCCTCCGAGTTTGCTTGTTTCCTTCCATTACCCAAACAGTGTGCCTGATGTTTGTTTGTTTATTTATAACAATATTCAATAACAATTTTTGCGTGTGTCTCGCTGCTTTGCAGTTTCACTCCTGAGGCCACCATTCATAATGTAAGTCGGAGGAGCACAACAACTGGGTTGCAAAATCCCATGTGGATTTTCACAATTCTCAGGTTTGAAAGAATTGTGGCCACTCCCCAGATGGCCCCCACTTCCGGGATGGCACCAAACATACTGTCTGCACCATTTCTATAAATGGTATATTAATAAATCTCAGAGTGTCAAATTGTAAATGCTAACAATAAGTTGTATCAATAGAATATTTGTAATTCAGGGTTGAACTGTGGGGTCCTTGGTGGTCTCAGAGCTTGGTGGTCTCATTACCCAAACTAGGTAATGTCATCAGTGCTAGAAGAGAGTAGAGTCTGGTGCAGGCACCTAATATAGCAACTAATTTGATAATGAAATGTCTGCAAGAAAACCATCAAGCTCAGAGACCACCAAGGACCCCACAGCCTTCCTTCTCCCTGCAACCCCCCCCTCCTTCTAGCCTGATGTTGTTACATGTCTGCAAGAAAACAGCCAAGCTCAGAGCGCATCAAGGACCCCACAATAACTTGTAACAAATCAGAGATATCCATGGGTGAAGTTTAGGGACGTACATGACTAAAGGAAGTACAAGCACCACTCTTTTCAGTGTGCACGCAGTGATATTGCACATACACAACTGGTCAGAGCTTATAATGATGCAGTGGCAGAACGGTGCTTTGGCTTTCAGTGAGAATATGCAAGTTAACTACACAAAACGTTGGATGCAGGTACCTGACATGGTTGCTACAGAACTTAGACAGTTGTGGTTGATTGATGAATATAGTTCTCAGTTCCTCTTGATCAGCTAAGGAGGTCTTCTCCGAAACGTCATCTGTCTTCTCATAACCTACAAAATATTAGAAACCTGATATGAACATTTAAATTCTGCGATTATTTAGATGAAAGCAAAAGGCATTTTTAAACGTGAGAAATGCAAAAAACAATAGTACGTACGATCGTACCATTTATATTGATAAAATAAATCTTTTTAATTCCTATTTAAGACGATTGCATTTTTTTTTAATCTTTCCTTGCTGTATTAGTGACATGCTAAGGGCAGCTTTTCCAGGTGCTAAAAGCATTCAAACTAAATATTTTGATTTGACAGAGAAATTACATTTCGTGTACTTTAAATGTTACTTATTTACGTTACAACAGTTGCAGCCTGTTCCAAGCTTGGTATACTCTGGCCAGGGACTGACTTGTTGTTAAAGTTTTATATGGTGGAAGCTTGCAACTCCCAAAAGTTTACAGTAGTATAAGACAAAAAAATAATAACGCGCAGTTAAAACCAAAAATAAATGCCAAGATATAACTAAAAGCATTAAAATAGAAATAATTTTAATTATGGACAGCAACCAATGTTGGGTAACATCAGTTCTCCAAAGTCTTGTAGAATATCTCAATCTTGACCTATCATCGGTTCTTTTTATGCTACATCCAATCCTTACCTCTCTACTTCCTTCCTCCTAAATCCTTCCTCCTCATGTGAAAAAAACCCCCACAACTTCTCTCTTCTAGCTGATTTTTGGCTGCTTTAGTTCAAAAACACAAACACACCTTCCTTCTTCTCTCTCCCCCACATCAACTGTTCCACACCAAAGCTTTTGTAGGCAATTCTGCCTATTAAGAGCTGTCAGCTACTAGGCTGGGAAGACTATTCCCACAGGGTGGAGACCCCGAACGAGACCCCTGCCTCTGAGCCATTTAATCGATCATAATCAACGATGCTCAACATTTTCGACTGAAATGAGCATGACTGGATGGACCGGTTCTACTGGGAGAAGGGGGGGGGGTGTCCTCCAATTACCGAGAAGCAAAGCACTTAAGCACTTTAAAACTTAAAACTACCACTTTGCATGCCTTTAGAAATCTGCTGAAAGCAAGCATACTACCTGGAATAGGATTAGGAATATGGGTCTACTGTAACTGCTCCTGCTTGTCAGCGTGCAGACAGTTGCACATTACACAACTGTGGTTTCCAAGTCGCCTTCAAAAGCAATCCCATGTAGAGAGCACTTTGCAATAGTCTTATTATCTTGATGGCGATGAGACTTTGCGTTACTATCACCAGGTTTTCTTGCTTTCAGAAAAGAGTGACAGCTGGAGTACAAAGCTGGGTACAGACCTCCCCAGTTATGCCCCCCAACCCTCTTTACCAAATAACAGTCCTGAGTCTAGAAGACTTGAATCACAGCCCTGCCTCGTCGTAAATAGAGCAGAGAGAAAAAAACCAGACAGTTGTTGGGAAAAAGGGAATTCTGTTTTGTTAGGAGTAAACTTCAGCTTTGTTTTGTCTCACGCAGCTTTGGCCAGCTTCCAAATGCCATTAACAAAATTTCTCACTTAGCAGCAGAACTTTTGGGTTCAATTGTGGTCGTAAGTTGAGGACTACCTGTAGTTAGGCCACTCTTGGCTTCAACAATGAAGACCGAGGACACAAGAGTCCAATTGAGGAGTCAACAGAAAAGTGAAGAAATATGAATTTGATATGGTGGCAATGCTTCACTCAGGCATCACCTGAAGGGTTAAAACGTCTGAAGCATTAAAAGAGGAACTGATAAATTTTGAAGGTGGTTTATTTAGGCCTACGTGTTCCATTTGCATATTTTCTTAGAGGAAGCAGGAAAAAAAAAGTTAAGAAAAGGGTTAGATATTATTTTGTATAATAAGCAGATTAGATATTGGAATACTGAGATTACAAGAGACCTGAATAAACGATTTCATGTTAATTATACTCCATTGCGGACAGACACTTACCTAATGGTAAAAAAAAGAATAAATCTGAATTAGAGTGGTGGAATAATAGCTGTGAAAATGAGGCTTCTTCTGAAGCTTTTGTTGCAGAAGGGTGTGTGTGCTACTGTCAGATAATTGACAAGCAGCTGAGTAAGTGGGAAATTTGCAAAATTATAGTTTTGTAAAAGGATCCAAACATAAAAGCAACCTTCAGTTGCACGTAGAACTGAGAGAGGGATGAAGTGTAGTTTACATAAAATATTATAAGGGCTATCAATTACTAGACACCCTTTAGTCTCTTTAATAAGGGCCCCTAAAAAGCCATAAGTTCAAATTGAGGTTGTAGAGATAAATGACAGATCGGTACCATACTAAGTACAAGTAGTCCTCAACTCACTCGTTTAGTGACCGTTTGAAGTTGCAACGGCACTGAAAAAAGTGACTTACGACCGTTTTTCACACTGACGACCATCGCAACATCAGGGTCGAGGCTTGGCAACTGACTTGTATTTATGACGGTTGCAGCGCCCTGGGGGTCATGCAATCCCCTTTTGCGACGTTCTGAGAAGCAAAATCAATGGGGGGGGGGAAGCCAGATTCGCTTAAGGACCGTGTTACTAAGTGAACTACTGCAGTGATTCACTTAACAACCGGGGCAAGAAAGGCCGTAAAATGGAGCAAAACTCACTTAACAACTGTCTCACTTAGCGACAGAAATTTTGGGCTCAACTGTGGTCACAGGCCAAGGACTACCTATAAAAGAATGCAGTTCTTTTTAAGGAAATTGATAATAGATATTAAAAAGTGCAATAAAATAAAATCTATGTCATAAAGTACAACGTAAGCCTTTTCGAGGCTTTTTGCCATCACCTCCTTTCTGCATCCTGATTTCCAGTGAAAAAAGTTAAGAGAGGCACAGACTTGGAAGAAACTAGATTCATTCAACTAGCAGAACTTCTACAAGGATGAGAATCCTGTTATAAAACAGGCTTTTTTTCTGTTGACTGCGAAAGGAGTTCTTGTTTCTTACTTGGGAGGATATAGTTTCAGAACATTTCTTTTAAAAAGTAAAATCACAGTACTAAGATTCTAACCGAAGTCAAAAATATAACTAAAAATAGGCAGACAAGAACCAGACTGGATTTGATATCAGTAATTTATAAATAAAAAAAAAACATTTTGAAGATGATCTGTGGTACCTTAATAAAACATGAAAAAGAGATTGAGAAATCTAGAGCAGAAAAACAATTACCTTATAAATCTATTTTGTCACAAACGCAAGAAATGTCACAGTAAATCATTCAAGTGCAGCATAATGTTCCAGGCAAGGTGATCATATATTAATAAAAGAATCATGATGAATCATTCACAGGATGAATTGAAGAATTAGGGCAAAATACATTTACCTATTGTGGGCCTACAGTCAAGTGATTTTCAAGAACTGGGAAATTTCACTGGGAAATTGAAATGTTTCCTCAGCAAGCATTATTAAATACTTTTGTCAGACAAATGCATCATTAAAACATATAACTGTTGATATAGTAGAGTGTCTTATGGTAACAGCTTGGCATTTTTGTTAGGTTTTGAAAGAATTTGGATATAGCAAATTCAATTACTAGGAAAAAAAGCATGGAATAAGGCATTGTGGAAAAATGATTAAATGCTTGCTAATTAGGAAACAGACAAAATCAGACTCATGTGCAGATCTGAATATGTTTATCTATTTGATAAATCAAAGAACTACTGGTAGAAATCATCTCAAAAGATCTGTGGAAAAAATATGTATTTTAATATATTGAAACAGTGTTTTATGTACAAATGCAGTTTGGTTATGGAAAATAATTTCCTGGGCTAAACCTCAGGAGAACAATATTTGTAATAATGTAAAATAATATTAAAATGCTGTTTAAGTTCTCATACATGCACAGGCATACGTTTGCATGTCTCATAAATAAACCAGAGGCAGGTTTGAAATTTACAATAGTTACAACTTTCAGATTTTTGTTCCTTACATTTGTACTGACAAGAAGGTAAAACAAAACTGGTAGTCCTTGACTTATAACCATTCACTTGGTAACAGTTTGAAGTTACTGACAAAAGTGACTTAGGACCATTTTTCATACTTATGACCATTGCAGCATCCCTATGGTCACATGATCAAAATTGGCGCTTGACACTTGGCAACTGGCCTGTATTTATGACGGTTGCGGTGTGTCCCAGGATCACGGGATCCCCTTTTGCAACCTTCTGCCAAGCCAAGTCAATGGGGAAGCCAGATTCATTTAACAACCGGGTTACTAACTTAACAACTGCAGTGATTCACTTAACAACTGTGGCAAGAAAGGTCGTAAAACGGGGCAAAACTCACTTAACCAATGTCTCCCCTAGCGACAGAAATTTTAGGCTCAATTGTGGTCGTTAAGTTGAGGACTCCTTGTAGCGGATTTCAACAATATTACCTCCCTCCCAACCAGTATTAAATCATACTACATAAGAGTACATGCTGATACTAGTCCATTACCTAAGCTAGTCGATAAGGACTTTTTCAACTACAACACTTTGCAGATACTGTACGATTAGACATTTTCATTTTAAAACTAACGTTTCTGATAGGCACTCAAACTGAAAAGTAATTATTCAACAGATTTAAAATTGTATTTTGTACTACTTAACGAAAACTACCTTTTCTTCCCTAAAGTGTCAATTTGGCAAACAAGCTCAAATTCAAGTCTCTTCTGAAGCTGATGGGGCTGAAGGACAAAAGGCCGTCCAAAACAGCTTTTTAATGGGGATTATCGGGAGAGATCAAGGTTAAACATCTCCACTTCCCTGCAATCCTCAGGGGGAGCTGAAGAGTGCTGAAGAGGGGAGAGGCTGTCCCTCCCACCAGCGATCTTGATCAAGAACAATGAAGAGGTTTTAACCTCATTCCCAGCTTCAAACTTCCTTCAGCAAGCATCACTGCTTTTTATTAGGGAAACTGCAGATGCCATTAAACATATCCACAATGATTGCATGCAAATGCAAAATGCAGGGGGGGGGGAGGAGAGAAATTCATTTTCTGTGGAGAAAATGCGTGGGAATGTAGGTCTTTGTTCCTTTGCTTATAAGCTTCGCTTATCTGGTGTCTTCCTTCCTAACGATTGTTCATCCCTGCATGCAGATGTAAAAAGGATGCTTCAAAATTATTTCCACTTGTGCTTCCAACACTTTCCTGCTTCAACCACGTGGCTGAAACTTAGCTGAACTCCTGTAAGGAGTTGGATATGGCTTTCAGACCACAATTAGACTTTCCCAAGGCCCGCTAATCTCATAGGATTCGAAGAGAAAGAAAACTAGATAACAGGTAAGGCTCAACTTACAACAGTTCGTTTAGTGATCGTTCAAAGTTACGACTGCGTTGAAAAAGTGATTTATGACCGTTTTTCACACTTATGGCCATTGCAGCGCCCCAGGGTCGCGTGATCAAAATTCAGAGGCTTGGCAACTGGTTCGTATTTATGACGGTTGCAGCGTCCTGGGATCAGGTGAATTGCTTTTGTGACCTTCTGACAAGCAAAATCAATGGGGAAGCCAGATTCACTTAACAACAGTGCTATTAACTTAACAACTGTGGCAAGAAAGGTTGTAAAATGGGGCAAAACTGACTCAAGAAATGTCTCACTTAACAACAGAAATTTTGGGCTCAATTGTGATCAGAAGTCGAGGACTACCTGTGCTGGCCATTCAGCCCCAAAGCTCCTTGCAGCTTCCTACTTTCACAGCCGTTTCTTAAAAACAAGAAAATGCTATATAGCAGTGGTGGCGAACCTATGGCACGGGTGCCAGAGGCGGCACTCGGAATCCTCTCTGTGGGCACATGTGCTGTTGCCCCAGCCTTGCCACCCCCCGCGACCCTCACCAGCAGCCACCCCGAGTGTGGCCCACGCAGAGCAGTGCAGCCAAGGACATGGCAGCCAGGCAGCGTAGACAAGACTCTGCCCTCACGCCCCATCGCGCACAGTTGATGCTGCGGGGCGCGGGCAGAGGGCGTGACCGCCATGGCGCTGCTGGGCGATCTGCAGCGGGTCCTGGAGGCAGTGAGTGGCCCTGCGGGCAGGTGGGGTGGGGGTGGAGCGGGGGCGGGGTCAGTTTTTGGGCACTCGGTCTCTAAAAGGTTCGCCATCACTGCTATATAGCTTTGTCCTTCTGAAAAGGAAAATCTATCTGAGTGGCAAGGAACTTCTGATCCCATTTGCTTTCTGAGCAATCTTTGTAACTCATTCCTTTCAATGGCCGGGCTCACATGATTGATAAGAACAGAGGGAAGCAAAGTTTATCAGCCTGGCTGCTCAAGGAGAGAAGAAAATTAACAGAACTTGCCCAAATGGCATTTTGTAGACCCTTTTAAAATAAATGGGTATGTGCCTTTTATGTTTCACAAACAGCTTTATTTCTTTTTAATTTAGAGCGGTTAAACACTATTTAAAATGCTGTATTCAATCAAGCTCACAAAAACTTACAATAATTTATTCAGATATATTCTTTCCATCGTAGGACACTCAATTCTACCTATATGATAAATATTAGGTACTAACGCTAATAACTACTACTTAGTCATTAGTAAAACTAATAAACAGAATATTGCTCTCTGCTGAAAATTTTAAATTATATATTAGTTCACACAAAGTCTAATAAACATACATTTCTCTACTTATATTAGTACTAATTAGATTTATCAGAAATGATTTATGAAGATTGTTTTCAAATATTGTCTGTTTCAGCCGTATATTAATATACTTTTACACAATTATATAAGCATATTCACATATTTAATACTGTAATGAAAAACAGACGGTTGTAGGTGTTTATTATGATTAATGCTAAGAAATATTTCTTCTATGCAGAAAAAGGAATACAACAGAAATATTTATAGTGGAATAAAGCATGACAAAAGCTTTTATCATAATGTTTTGCTTAGTGCTGTATTACAGCAGATATATACAGAACTTTCTCTTTCTTGCATCAGCAGAACAAACAGAAAGCAAGTAGATAGAAAAAACTTTCACTTGCAGATATGCTGGCTATAAAAATAAACTTAAGAACTCTTTATTATGTATTTCAGACATACAAATGAGTGCAGACATACATTCAATTTTGACAAATTGAATTAGTATTGTCAATGTGGAATGCTGGAACTGAACAAGACTGAACTGTTCATCGATTTATTACATTACTTATTTACATTAAGAAAGGTTATGTTGGCTTTTTAATTGTGCCTACCCAGTTCCAAAAACTGCAAAAAAAAAAAAAAATCTAATTAAAAAACCTCCAAAAGTAGAATAACAATTTTAATTATGTGAAGTACAACCTAATTGAAAATGCATGGTGGCATCTAATTTCATTTTAAATGTACAATACCAACTGAAATTATGCTGTTTGATTATCAAAAGAAAATAAATTCTCTAATACTTTTGATCAGGGTAGATAAATGTTTGCAAATTTTCCCCCCTATTGCAAAAGAGTCCCATTATTAAGTGCAATATTGTCCTTAGAGGAACAGCTTTCTGCTCGTCTAAATCTGAGCCCTGGTAGTCCTCATATTGGAATGAAATTGCATTATACTGCTGACGAGATTTGGAGGTAGACTATCAGAAGCTGCTCATTTGATCACAAATCTAAGGGATTCAATCCAGAATGGGTTGTTTTCTCTTATTATCTCTTATGCTGCAGAGAAAACTGAGCAATACGACATGAAGCCATGAGATGTAATCTCACTGTGTACAGCCAGGGTTCTCCATTCAGCTTCTGCTACAGGATGGTCTTCCCTAAGACAAATAAATCTCTTCATATGGATTCCTTTAACTTCGGCCACAACCTGGGGCAAGAATAAGCCTGAGAGAGAGATACACCTTGTAAACTGAGATGCTGTCTGTATACCTCATAAATTATTATCAAAGGCTTCAGTAACCAAATCTCTCGGCTTCCGTTAACGGCGTTGTATCATTCTCTAAGAGCAATAATTCCCTTCAGTATGTTTTAGGCTATTTTGTCGTTCCCTTTATTTCAGTAAAGATGAGTTAACATTTTTTTCTAATACCTCAGCATTCCCAGATATTGAGGAATCTGGGGGTATTTATCAGCATTTTCACAGGCCTAGGACTACCAAATCCCATCTGAGCAACACTCTTTATCAATATTAATTTATTCTGTTTGTTTCACTGTAACATAAAATAGTCCAGAAAACAGTCAGCAAACAGCAAAAGCCATGAAAACAGAATTTTAACATACCAGGGAGAGCCACTTCCTATTGCTCTTGTGAAATATGACGCAAAGTTAAAGTAAAAAGGTAAAGATTTTTCAATCAAGCTCAACTTCTACAGCCTTGAGATCCATTCAAACCTATCCAACTCTTTCCTCACCCAACTAGGGGCTAAGACCACCATCAACCATTATTGATTACTGGTATTTGCATGAAACCCATGACTATTTAATTATCGGGGAACAGCTGTCAGTTGTTGGGGAAAAGAAACCCAATTCAGGAAGCAGTAGGACCAAAAGATTAGACACCAAGACGACATGATGGTTATTTTCCCATTAGTGATTCAGAGTGTTTTATAGGAGCCGGATAATTGAAGATGGGCATCCGAGGTGGTCAAAAAAGTCAAAATGCCAGCCTTGCCCGAATAAGACATCCCTTCTTTTTACACTGATGGATGCAAAAAGGGGGTGAGAGTTTGAGGCTGGGGGCACAGTGGCCACCTTGGTGTGTTTTGACCCACCTTTGCAGATACCTGAAGGTCTGGAGGGTCAATCGTCGTACAACGAATGGGTTAAGGAACTAAGTATGTCTAGGCTAATGAAGAGAAGGATTAGGGATAGAATAATAGCATCTTCCAATATTGAAGGGCTGTCATAGGGAAGAAGGGGTCAATTTAAACTCCACAGGACCTGAGCAATGGGTGGAAGCTCATCAAAGGGAGACCCAACTTAGGAGGACTAAGGAGGAATTTCCTGACAGGGAAAACAATGAATCAATGGAAGAGTTTGCCTCCTGGAGTTGTGGCTGCTCCATCGCTGGAGGTTTTCAAGAAAGGATTGGACAGCCATTTGTCTGGGATGGCATGAGGCTTCCTGCCTTGGGCAAGGGGTCGGACTACATGACCTCCAAGATCCCTTCCACCCCTATCATCGAGAGTCATCTGAACCACGGAGTGAACGAGTGCTAAATTGCACAGATTTAGTTTTCAAGAAGAGACTGGACAGCCATTTGTCTGGGATGGTATGAGGCTTCCTGCCTTGGGCAAGGGGTCAGACTAGAAGACCTCCAAGGTCCCTTCCACCCCTTTAATCAAGAGTCATCTGAACCACAGAGCGAACGAGTGCTAAATTGCACAAATTTAGTTTTTTAAGAAGAGACTGGACAGCCATTTGTCTGGGATGGTATGGGCAGGGGGTTGGACTTGAAGACCTCTTGAGGTCCCTTCCAACCTTAGGATCCAGAGACGCCTGAACAAGTATTCAATGGCATCAATGGAGGCTTTTAAGAAGAGACTGGAGAGCCGGGTCTCCTGCCTTGGGCAGGGGGGGTTAGACTAGAAGACCTCCAAGGTCCCTTCCACCCCTTTAATCAAGAGTCACCTGAACCACAGAGCGAACGAGTGCTAAATTGCAGAAATTTAGTTTTTCAAGAAGAGACTGGACAGCCATTTGTCTGGGATGGTATGGGCAGGGGGCTGGACTAGAAGACCTCTTGAGGTCCCTTCCAACCTTAGGATCCAGAGACGCCTGAACAAGTATTCAATGGCATCAATGGAGGCTTTTCAGAAGAGACTTGGAGAGCCACCTGTCCGGGTCTCCTGCCTTGGGCAGGGGGGTTGGACTAGAGGACCTCCAGAGTCCCCTCCAGCCCCGGGATTCCGCCTAGCCAGAGGCTGGCGGAGGCTGCTTCACGGGCAGGGGGGAAAGGCCGGGCCACAAGCGCAGGGGCTGCGGGCCGAGAGGGGGGGGAGACAGACGGGGGGGCTGCATTCAAGCCCCCCCCCCGTGGGATCTCCGGGCGGGGCCAAGCGAGGGAGGAGAAGCCGCGCTGAGGGGGCTGCGCCTTTTTCAACCCCACCGGCGACCCTCCCTCAGGCTCGGGGCTTCTCCCTCGCCCTCCAACCCACCCCCTCCTCCCTGGCCGCTCACCCTCCGCCCGGGACCGCAGCTCCGACACGGTCTTCTGAACGGCGGGCATCTCGCCTCAGGCGCCCGGCAGGCGCGTTCCCCTCACGGGTTGAAGCGCGTCTTTCGCTCGCTCCTGCGCATGCGCGCTCCCCCTCCCTTGGGAGCGCTGCCTCTCCTCCTCCTCCTCCTTCCTGAGCGACCCCCTCCCCCCCCCCGGGGATGCGGTCGCGAGATTTCCTCCCCGCCCCTCTCCCGCCCACCCCGTTACACCTGCGCCTGCGCGCCGAGGCAGCCCAGGTGCCGGAGAGCGCGCTCGGGCGATTCTAGCTCGCCTGCTCTTCCCTCCCTCCCTCCCTCCCTCCCGGAATGTACCAACTCCTTTCCGACCGGGCTTTTCGATCAAGGGGGGAAGGGGGACCCGGAGCGTGCCTGCCTTCACGCCGTGAGTGTGTGTGTGCGTGTGTGTGTTTGGGGGGCGGGGGGTCCTTCTTTCCTTTCCCGCCCCCAACCGACCTCATCCCCTGCGCTTTTCGCCGGTCAATAATGGAACAGGCCAGAATTGGGGCGGGGCGTGGGCGGGGCAAGAAAAGGGGGCGGGGCGGAGAGTATAAAAAGCCGGGGATGCGAGGACCGGCGAGATTTGCTGAGATGAAGCAGGTTTGGGGTGGGTTTCTTTCGCCCTGAATCTCTCCCCTTCCCCCCCCCCAGAGTTTGAAGCCTTTGAGCCTTTTTGCGCCCTGTAAGGATTGGGTAGCGCCTGGATGGGAGACCACCAGGAAATCCCTTTGAGCCTCTTTGTGCCCTGTAAGGATTGGATAGCGCCTGGATAGAACACCACCAGGAAATCTCAAATCCTAAACCAGGGAGTTGTCTGTGCCTGCAAAGTACTGCAGACATTTAGATTATCGGAAATGAAAAGAGTTCTTGGCAGCATTCTTTCCAACATAATGTAATAGCAGTTGGCGACAGTGAAGATAGGTTGTATAGACTGAAATGACATAGCAATGCTCACATGTGTTTAAATATTGAAATACATTTTAAAAATCATGCATGCACAGTGATGGTCCTAGGGCCAGCGAGCTGTCAACAACTGCAGCTATTCTGTTCTGCAGGACATGGGAGTATAGCTGATCACAGGTCCTATCACACACAGTTATATTAATGATTATAAATATTTGTTATTAGTAAAAATAAAGGCAGAGAGAGATGATAGGATAGGATTAGAGAGATGATAGATGATAGGATAAGATAGAGACATGATAGATAATAGCTAGGTGAGCGATATAGATAATAATGATATATTCAATAGATGATTGACAGATAGGTTGATACAGATAGATCGATAGATGATATAAATAGATCAATATAGATAAACGATATATTGATATTGGAGGTAGAAATGATACTGTGGATGGATGGATGAACGGACTGTCAAGCAGCAGATACTCGGCATACCGAAAACTGGAGCCTACAACCATTTTCACACAAGTGCTGAACAATTTCACACAACTGTTGCATCACACTGTCATTACGGTAGTGACATCACTAATGAGGGCAGGCAGCCACAGTTCTTCATGAGAAGTTATAAATCATGTTGTGGAAATGTCCCATCCACTTTCAAAAGTGGTTCCTCTCCCACTTCCACGTGCCGAATCACCACGACGGCTACGCTTAATAAATTGTGGCGACAGTTGCCTGTCTGCTTGCTGTTTGCTCAGCAGGATGAAATCCTTGGTAAGAGGATGAGAAGCAATAAAACTCACATTGTGTCCAGCTGCACGTTTATCAGTGCAAACAAATATTAAAAGTGTTTCCCAGACAAAGTAAATATTGTTTTTTTAAAGGTTGCAAGGGTTTGCCTGCAAGTTTTGTTGAGAACACAAGACGAATGTTAAATAAGTTCTCGAAGCAAAGGAGATGATTATTGAGAAAAATAAAGAGCAGGACGATTCTTAGAAAAACAATGCGCTCTTTTTCTCAAGAGAGACCGCAGATTCTTAAAAGGGGAAACTTTTTTAAAGTATTCTTCTTTAAATTACGCTCCAGGAATATTGCGTATAGACAGCACCTTTCCTTAGCTTCTAACATTTAGGATGCACCGTTTTCATTGGTTAATACTTCCAATTCTGGAAGAATATGGACATTTAAATTAAAATATTTGCAACCTATTGATAAGGGTTTTTTGTTTTTTTACTCTGATATTTATTTATTCACGTTTCTGAATCGTCCATCTCCCTCAAATAGGACTTTCACACAATATACTATTTAGCTCTTTTTTACAAAATTGGAAAAGGTAGAAATGTCTTACTTGGCGATTATTAGAAATGCCAAGATAATGCCAAGAGCTGGAGGGGTTTTTTTGGCCATTCTTTACAATGTTAAAATTGGAAGCCATCCTTTGAAATTAAAGGCAGAAAACCCAAAAATACTGCATCCAGTTTTGGTCAGCACGATGTAAAAAAGATGTTGAGACTCTGGAAAGAGTGCAGAGAAGAGCAACAAAGATGATCAGGGGACCGGAGGCTAAAACATGAGGAACGGTTGCTGGAATTGGGGATGTCTAGTTTAATGAAGAGAAGGACGAGGGGGGACAGGATAGCAGTCTTCCAGTATCTCAGGGGCTGCCCCAAAGAAGAGGGAGTCAAGCTATTCTCCAAAGCACTTGAGGGCAGGACAAGAAGCAACGGATGGAAACTAACCAAGGAGAGAAGCAACTTGGAACTAAGGAGAAATTTCCTGACAGAAGAATTAATCAGTGGAACAACCTCCCTCCAGACATTGTGAATGCTCCAACACTGGAAGTTTTTAAGAAGAGATTGGATAACCATTTGTCTGAAATGGTATATATGAGCAGGGGGTTGGACTAGAAGACCTCCAAGGTCCCTTCCAACTTTATTATTACTATTATTAGTATTACTATTATTACTATTATTACTATTAATTATTATAATTATTGTTGTTGTTATTATTCAGTGGAATAACCTGCCTCCAGAAGTTATGAATGCTCCAACTCTAGAAGTTTTTAAGAAGAGACTGGACAGCCATTTGTCTGAAACGGTATAGGGTTTCCTGCCTGAGCAGGGGGTTGGACTAGATGACCTCCAAGGTCCTTTCCAACTCTGTTATTCCGTATTCTGTAAAATGCTTTTTTCACACAGCCCATTGACATTATTGCCATGATCCCTTGTGATAATGGTTTCAAGCTGGATAGTTTTATAAAGGATCCTGGTCAGGTCTAGAGAGGATGAGTCTATAAAAGGTTGTTTATATTGGGTGCTTTTTATAATCTCCAGAAAAATAGCCAGCAGAATATACCTGGGAAGCCGTTGTAGAAGGGACTTACTATTTTTATTACTCAGGTTTCCTTCCCAAATGCATCCTATTGGCTATTACATGACTAATATTATCCAAGATGGGGTTATGACTCTTACCTAGTTTGTTTATAAAACACACGTCCAACATCTTCATCAGCCCTTAGAAATACTATGTCATTTTCTAATTGGTTGCCAAGCAACGTGAGGCTAATATTGCTCTAATACCTTTCCCAATAAAAGTATAAAACTGATGCTTCTCAGGCTCCTCAGTTTGAAGATGGGAGCTGGAAACTCACAATTCCACACCAGCAGTGTAAAAATGTTGCATTTATCGAGATGATTGTTTAATATTAAAGCACATAGGTTGTTTTTAATGTTAAGGAGGCTGGTTCGTAGGTAGAATCTAATTGTGAGTCATTAACACCAGACATACTTTCAAGACACAGAAATATTATCTGAGGGGTTTTTTTTGTGTGTGAGAAATTTGTCACACTGGGTGGGAGATTTTCATAGCAAGCTGTATCCATCTGATTTCAGTAATCTTATTTTCTTTTTCACAATAGGCAACTGAAGGTTTTTCTGCATGTATCACAAGGTCTGGTATTTCCCAAATGCTTTCCATTATTAAAGTTAAGGGACTAAAACTGAGAGCGGAATAAAACGACCAGAGTAGAGCATTGACAAATTTGTCACCTTTAAGTATTTACCATTTGCTCTTTTTAATATTACCTTCAAATGGATTTTGCTAATCTAAAAGAATGAACTATGATTACATTATATACTGATGGGGCAGGCCTCTTTCTCCTTAAACTTAAAAAAAAAAAACCACCACAAATTAAAGTTACTTTGGTGACCACATTATATATTTAGATCAGGCTAAAAGTTACGACGATTTATGGTTGATTAAAACATTTAAAAATATGAAGCATGTTTGTGAAACTAAAATTTACCTTCAGCTGTCATAGTGCAAAAACCGTGGTTTAAAAAAACCACACCGTCGCCGTGTGACAAATTCATCAGTGGAAATCAAGACAACCCCTTTCCGTTTATGAGGATTTAAGAAGTTCAGTCTGTCTATTCTTCCTGGTAGAAGAATCAGAATAACAGAGTTGGAAGGGGCCTTGGAGGTCTTCTAGTCCAGCCCCCTGCTCAGGCAGGAGACCCTATACCATTTCAGACAAATGGCTGTCCAGTCCCTTCTTAAAAACCTCCCGTGTTGGAGCATTCACTGCTTCTGAATTGGCATCAACTTTTACAGACAATTTACATAATAATTAATTGGTGGCAGATTAGCTGTGTCAGAGTAAAATAAATGCTATTTCTCACTGGAGCAAGGAGAGTAATAACACTGCAGGCTGTTGTGCTTCTGTTTAGCTAAGCGAAGAAATACATTGAGTTGATTATTTGACCACAACTGGGAACAAACAAAAGGTAAAGCATGCATTGTGTTCCAGATAATTTTATTGCTCTTCAAACCAGCTATATCCTAAGCAGGCTGACGCTGTCACTTTTACAAATAGATCCTATCTGTAAAGAAATGAAAGAACAATGTATTTCATTAGAATAGGCATAACAAGCAGTCCGTGACAAAATTCCAGCTAAGATATATCCTGACAAGTTCTTTCTAACTGGTGGAATATTTTTTTTATACGTCACTTCCCCCCCATGAAAAAAAAAAATTGGGCAAGGAGGAGCATTATATGGAAGAAACTCAACGTTTTTTTTAAAATGATCTTTTTTAAAACAACAACAACAACACGATCCTCTGTTATCATTAAACAAGAACTTGTGTAGTTAGTGTGGTTTAGAAATTCCACCAAGGTTTTCAGCCAGGAAACCTGCTTACCAGCCTGTTGCCAAAAGAAATAAAAAAATAATTCCTCTGCAATGTTAGCCTGCACTGCAGTATTTGGTCTTCTGCAGTCTCTCCAGTCTACTGAGTTTAGTATCACCCTGGATCATTTGTTGAAAAACCTGACTGAAAATAGAAAAGGCAACTGAGCAATAAAAGAAATAAAGCTTAATAATGTTTTCAGTCCCCCCCCCCAAAGGATCTGCATCAAAGGCTATCTCACCCTTTTAGTTAGGGACACTGTATTCCTGCTACAGCTACAATCATTTCAGCCACAGAAGGATTTTTTAAAAAGTGTATTTTAAAAACATCAGAACTCTTCCTAGTTGCCGATTCTTCCCTTTTGTCCTTGTAGTTCCATTTTTGCCAGAATTTATATCCAGTGTTACTTATGCAAACAAACTTTTGCAAAAATGTTGACATTCACTCTAGCGGAGCCACAGATTTGCCCACTGTTCAAATCATAAGCAAGAGATCTAGGTAAAGTCACATGTACTTGGTGTATACGAATTGCTGAGAATTTCCATGCTAGTTTCCATCAAGCCACCATTGTGGCAAATGAGGACTATTGCTGGTTTATTTCCGCTGTGACGCCTACATTTTTCTACTGATCTTTAGTGTGGAAATCCTAGTCATTCAGTAAGGATCATTAGAGGCCCTCTGAATACTAGATTATTTATTTGGGGTTTAAAAATGTCTAAAGCCAGTAATCTCTGTTTTGAATGGAGTCAAAATTTCATTGAATTTCACTGACATGAAATTCAGTGGTGAAAAAAGTAAGGTTCTACATTTAGGCAAGAAAAACCAAATGCACAGGTATAGTATAGGGGGTACCTTGCTCAATAGTAGCAACTGTGAGAGGGATCTCGGAGTCCTAGTGGACGATCCCTTAAATGTGAGCCAGCCGTGTGCTGCAGCTGCCAAAAAAGCCAACACACTTCTAGGCTGCATTAACAGAGGGATAGAATCAAGATCACATGAAGTGTCAATATCACTTTACAATGCCTTGGTAAGGCCACACTTGGAATGCTGCATCCAGTTTTGGTCTCCACGATGTAAAAAAGATGTTGAGACTCTAGAAAGAGTCCAGAGAAGAGCAACAAAGATGATCAGGGGACTGGAGACTAAAACATATAAGGAACGGTTGCTGGAATTGGGCATGTCTAGTTTAACGAAGAGAAGGACCAGGGGTGACATGATAGCAGTCTTCCAATATCTCAGGGGCTGCCCCAAAGAAGAGGGAGTCAAGCTCTTCTCCAAAGCCCCTGAAGGCCGGACAAGAAGCAACGGATGGAAACTAATCAAGGAGAGAAGCAACCTGGAACTAAGGAGAAACTTCCTGACAGTGAGGACAGTTAACCAGTGGAACAACCTGCCTCCAGAAGTTGTGGGTGCTCCAACAGAGCCTGTAAACTGCTTAGAGAGGGCTGTGAAGCACTGTGAAGTGCTATTGCTATTGCTAGTTAAAGGTAACACTGAGAGTTTTGATAGTATATAAGATTAGGGATTGCTTTTGTTTCCCCCCCCCCCCCCACTGAACAGATGCCATCCCCCGTTCTGCGCACCTCTCTCTGCCTTCTCTCTGGGGCTCACTTTTGCCAATGAATCCACCCTCAGACCTTCTGCGATGAAACGAACGAATGGCCTGCCCCCAGGAAAACTGCAATGGCAGACGGCATGTCAGCAGTAACGTTTGCCAGACATATGGCCAGCACCTGGCCCGCACAGCGTCCTTCAGATCCCATCCAATTTTCTCGCTTCAGCAAATGACAAAGAGTTGCTCTAAAAATCCTGGCATTAAAGACAGGATCCTGTGGACGGAAGGCCTCGGGGAAAAGGTGCAGAATAGTAAAGCTGCACGGCTTGGGCTGTCTGAAAATTTAAGAGAGTGGAAGTATGAAGAACAATTTGGGAAATTTAGGAGAGCCAGCTTGGTCTAGTGGTTAAGGCAACAGGTTAGAAAGTGGGAGACAGTGGCATGAAAACCAGCTGGGTGACTTTGGGCCAATCATCAGGAGACGATGAGTTCTAGTCCCGCCTCAGGCATGAAAAGCAGCTTGGTGATTTTGGGCCAATCACCAGGAGACGGTGAGTTCTAGTCCTGCCTTAGGGAATGAAAATTGGCTGAGTGACTTTGGGTCAATCACCAGGAGACGGTGAGTTCTAGTCCCGCTTTAGGCATGAAAACCGGCTGGGTGACCTTGGGCCAATCACCAGGAGACGGTGAGTTCTAGTCCTGCCTTAGGGAATGAAAATTGGCTGAGTGACTTTGGGTCAATCACCAGGAGACGGTGAGTTCTAGTCCCGCTTTAGGCATGAAAACCGGCTGGGTGACCTTGGGCCAATCACCAGGAGACGGTGAGTTCTAGTCCCGCCTTAGGCATGAAAACCGGCTGGGTGACTTTGGGCCAATCACCAGGAGACGGTGACTTCTAGTCCCGCCTTAGGCATGAAAGCCGGCTGGGTGACTTTGGGCCAATCACCAGGAGACGGTGACTTCTAGTCCCGCCTTAGGCATGAAAGCTGTCTGGGTGACTTTGAGCCAGTCCCTCTCTTTCAGTCCAAGCCATCTCACAGGGTTGTTGTGGGGAAAATAGGAGGGGGAAGGAGGATTAGGTATGTTCACCTCCTTAATTGTAAAAGTAATAAAAGCGGAATACAAATAAATCGGTAAGAAAGTAAGTGGTTGAGAAAGAGCTGACTCAAGAATGAAATTACATCTCCCGGACTAGTTACACGTAAGAGTTTTAAAGAAGTCTTAAAGGAAGTAGACCAGGGGTCTTCAAACTTGGCCCTTTTATGACTTGTGGACTTCAACTCCCAGAATTCCTCAGCCAGGCTCAACATTCTAAGGTCACATGATGATGATGATGATGATGATGATGTTTTCATATGTTTCAGTCTTCAGTCCCCTAATCATCTTTGTTGCTCTTCTCTGTACTCTTTCTAGAGTCTCAACATTCTAAGGCCTTCTTCCATTGATATATTTCTTAAAGCAGAAATACTATGTCCTTTGATGCTTCAGTGTTGTGTTGTGTTTTGTTTTGTTTGGTCCTAGTATTACATACTGCAAAGCTGCAGACATCTGGCAAACTTGTTTAAAAGGGGGGGGGGAAATGGACCTATTGGTTGAAAAGAGTAGTGGTTATGTCTAGCTTAATGAAAGGACTACGACTAGGGGGGACCTGATAGCAGTGTTTCAATATCTGAGGGGTTGCCACAAAGAAGAGGGGGGGGGTCAAGCTATTCTCCAAAGCACCTGAAGGCAGGACAAGAAGCAACGGATGGAAACTCATCAAAGAGAGAAGCAACCTGGAACTTATTCCAGCAGCCTGGAATCAAGGAGAAACTTCCTAACAGTGAGGACAATTAACCAGTGGAACAGCTTCCCTCCAGACATTGTGGGTGCTCCATCACTGGAGGTTTTAAAGAAGAGACTAGACAGTCACTTATCTGAAATGGTATAGGGTCTCCTGCTTGAGCAGGGGGTTGGACTAGAAGACCTCCAGGGTCCCTTGATTGATTAATGAGAAATTTCTGGACAGTGGGAACAATAAACCATTGGAATGGCTTGCCTTCAGAAGTTGGAGGCTTTTAAGAAGAGACTGGACAAGCATTTGTCTGAAATGGAATAGGGCTGGGGCTGATTTCTGGCGGCTGGTTTCTGTCTTTTTTTTTTAAAGATCTTCTCCATTAGTCCTTTGGGGAAATATATTCTGCCTTTTTAATATCCCCCCAAATATTTCTTTCTCTGGATCCTTCCCACAGTTGCAAAGCAGCCAGTCGATTGAAATATTAATTTTCAAAAGACCGAGTTGGCCTTCTGCTCAGGAGATCTTTTTCCCCCCAGGAAGGACAGGAACCCTGTGGACTTTCTCACGGCAAACGCCAAGCCCGCTGAATCTCCAAATGAGTTCCTGGAGGAAGTTATGACAGATTATTATTATTATTTTTAGAAACTTCTGGTTGTCCGTGGAACCTTCATGAACGACGAGGCAGGCAGGAGTCCGGGCTGAATAAAGGCGGCGTGATTTTTAACCTTGCAAAAAAAAATCTCCTCGTCTCTTTTCTTTTCTTTTCTTTTTTTCTATTCCATTGTAACAGATCGTTTATTTTCTACCCTGGAAAAAATTCTCACTCCGCTGTCAAAAATTCAAGACGGCAGCGAGGGGAAAAAAAAAAAAAATTGGCCTCCGAGGGAACTTTTTGTCCTCTCTTGCTGAACTGGAAGCTTCTGGCTTGTGCCGATTCTGATCCAAAATTAATGTAACTCTTGGCTGGTGTCAAAACAGTTCCCAGCTTTCTGCAGTTCCCAGCAAGATGGGGGAAAAAAAAATATCAGTCCATTAACCCTGGATGTTTTTTTTTCTCTTTTTTTAATTAAAAAAAAAAAATTAAAAAAATGAATTTATAATATAAAACAGCGGGTCCCCGACCTGTGGGGTTTGGTGGCCCGGCTGGGGGGGGGGGAACGGGAAAGGGGAACCAGGCCACATGAGTGATGGGCTTGTTGAAGGAAAAGTCTTCATCATGATTCATCCAAGCCGGGGATAAACAACATGGTGACTGCTTTAGAAAGAAGGTTTTATTGAAGAGGAGAGCCAGGCAGGAAAAAGGCTCTGGAAGAAAGAGAGTGAGCACATGTAGGGAGTGGGTTTTTATACCCTCTGGAGCCTTTTGTTTGGAGTTGTTTCCTGTTTGAGGCTTTGTATTTCCTGTCACGTATTCTGACCTGAGTCTGGGTATGCCTTTCTGGTAGTCTGGTGATGGTGGGTTAATCCTATTATGTCCCAAGGGTCATATCCTGCTTCCCTGTGGCTGTGGCTGTGGCTGATGACTCTTAGATTTTTGGTGTTGATTCTAGGGACCTTTCTTCCTAATCTTCTGACAAGATTATCACATCTGCATTCCTGCAGACTTGGTTTCTGCTTGGGACAGAGAGACTTGGGGGCAGGGCTGGTTTCTGCTTTTAAAATCCTTTAGGGAAATATATTCTGCCCGTTTAATATTTCCTTCTCTGGGGGGGGCTGACTTCCCACAGGCTGATGCGCACACACGTGTGTGCATGCAGCTCCACTCGCATGCCTGTGCATGCTGGCCCGCCTTCCCTCCCGTAGCACATAAGCGTTGCTTGAGCAGGGTCTGCAAGATTGTCTGGGACACCACACGTCCTCTTCACAACCTGTTTTCTTTGTTCCCTTCTGGGAGTGGGGGGCTCCATGGTATCAGAAGCAGAACATCCGGATTCAATCACGGTTTGTTCCGTACAGTATAAACCTTGTGAACTCTCAAGCTTCCTCCTTCCGTTATGTATTCCAGGTGGACAGGGATGAATATTTATATGTTACTTATATGTAAGGGTGTAGGTCTATACATATATTGTATATAATAATAATAATAATAATAATAATAATAATAATAATAATAATAATAATAATAATAATAATAATAATAATAATAATAATAATAATAATAATAATAATAATAATAATAATAATAATAATAATAATAATAATAATAATAAAGTTGCAAGGGACCTTGGAAGTCATCTAGTCCAACCCCCTGCTCAGGCAGGAAACCCTATACCATTTCAGACAAATGGCTGTCCAGTCTCTTCTTAAAAACTTCCAGTGTTGGAGCATTCATCGCTTCTGGAGGCAGGTTGTTCCACTGGTTAATTCTTCTCCCTGTCAGGAAATTCCTCCTTAATTCCAGGTTGCTTCTCTCCTTGATGAGTTTCCATCTGTTGCTTCTTGTCCTGCCTTCCGGGGCTTTGGAGAATAGCTTGACTCCCTCTTCTTTGGGGCAGCCCCTTAAATATTGGAAGACTGCTATCATGTCACCCCTAGTCCTTCCTTTCATTAAACTAGACACCCCCAATTCCAGCAGCCGTTCCTTATATGTTTTAGCCTCCAGTCCCCTGATCATCTTTGTTGCTCTTCTCTGCACTCTTTCTAGAGTCTCAACATCTTTTTTATATACCTCCAAAGTTCCTAATTTCTTTTCCCCAAGTCTTTTCCCATTAAACCCAAAAGAAAAGTCTCTGGTTTTATCTTTGTATTTTACTTTGAGAATGGATGTTGTTGTTGTTTTCTCCTGAAAAAGATTTGAAGGTTAGGGTCACTGCTGAGGCTCTGGAGGAGAGCCTGCGAAGATGCTGAGGCAGCCTCCATTGAAAAAGAATTGTGCATTTGTTTTATGGACTGAACGTCGTTCTTTTAAGTATTCTTGGGGTGCCAGTACCCTATCTTTCACTCCGTGAGTTCAGGTTCCTCTCCATTTATTTCCCGGTGCGTCTTCAGAGACTCCACAGAAGATTCCAAGGTAAGAAAATGGCTGTAAACAACAATAAATCTAGCTAACATTCCTGGCAACAAAAGGGAAAATAACATATTTCAAGTACATTGCAGCCGCTATAACAATTGCAAGATCTTTTACTTCTATTTGCTTCAGTGGAATCTGGAGCTGCGATATTTCGGTCATGGTTTTCTGATTTCCTCTGTTCTTGTTTATTCTTCCGTCTCTAAATTTCCTTTCTTTCCTTCTCTCGATATAGTTGATGAAGATAAGCTGCTGGTCCCTGTACAATTCTGTTTTTATTGTCTTCTACGGCCATTGAAAGTCCAGAGTCATAAACCCCTCCGTGTTTCGTAACGAAATCCACCCTCGTTTTTTTCCTAATATGTCAGTCTCTCAGCCTTATTGTTCTTTTTTTTAAAATCTGTCATAAAAACGCAGAATATCAGCCAGCTGTCTTTCGAATGCAGTTCTGCCGGTCTCTTTCTACTGACTTTATTGCTTGAGGATGTCTGTCTGCTTAATAGTGTGCCGTGATTTAAATTCCACAAAGAGGAGACGAAAACAATTGTCTGCTCCCTTTGTTCATCAAGTGAGAAGGAGATGTGACGTTCACATCAAGCGTCACTCGGCACTCAGCAAGCAGATTTGATCAAGTTCAAAGGACAGCAGCCTATCTTGACCAGTGCCATAATTATGTCTCCAAAAAAGAAAGGTTTTTTTTTTTTTTTAGAGACTGGATGGAGGGTAAGAGGTGTTTTTTTTTTTTTTGACAGCCCCAAATAGCACCTTCCTCAAGCTTATTCTACAAGCCACCCGAGTAATAATTAAAAACTTATTTTTCATCAAGCGAACCAAATTGTCCAGCCTTTTCTTTCTCAATAATAATAATAATAAAGTTGGAAGGGACCTTGGAGGTCATCTAGTCCAACCCCCTGCTCAGGCAGGAAAGCCTATACCATTTCAGACAAATGGCTGTCCAGTTTCTTCTTAAAAACTTCCGGTGTTGGAGCATTCATAGCTTCTGGAGGCAGGTTGTTCCACTGGTTAATTGTTCTAACTCAGAGGTCCCCAACCTTTTGCGTACCAGGGACCGGTTCCGTGGAGAAAGGTTTTTCCGCTGACCAGAGAGTGCATGGGTTTGTGTGCTGCCTGCATCTCGTGGATGGGGCTTTGTTTGTTTGTGTGGACCGGTTGCTGGCATGCCACAGCCTGGTACCAATCCATGGCCCGGGGGTTGGGGACCCCTGTTCTAACTGTCATAAAATTCCTCCTTAGTTCTAGGTTTCTTCTCACCTTGATTAGTTTCCATCCATTGTTTCTTGTTCCTGCCTTCAGGTGCTTTGGAGAATAGCTTGACTCCCTCTTCTTTGGGGCAGCCCCTGAGATATTGGAAGACTGCTATCATGTCACCCCTCGTCCTTCTCTTCATTAAACTAGACATACCCAATTCCAGCAACCGTTCCTTGCATGTTTTAGCCTCCAGTCTTAGTTGCTTTGATGTGATAAAAGGACAAACGCACACATGCATGCATATGTAGACAGACACGCGCAAACAGCCTCCTCTAAACTGAGATTCAAGGCAGACAGGCCCTGCTAAGAAAGCCACAAGTTGAGAGGATGGAGCAGTCTTTCACCATAGCAAATGAACGCAGTATATTTAACTCTGTCGTTCCTTCTTCGGCGTGCCTGAATTCATTTGGGATGAAAGATGTTGAGGTTGGGAAGAAGACCAACCAGTTTGAAACTCGGAGGGAAACAACCGTACGATTTAAGTTGTTGGAATCATCAGAAAGAAGCCTCACAAAATAAAGGGAAAAGGACGTCAAGATGTGTTTTATTCACTTGGGAGATTTTTTTGGAATGCTCGTATCAAGTCTCCTTCTTCCTTCTTCCTTCCTCCTCCTCCTCCTCCTCCTCCTCCTCCTCCTCCTCCTCCTTCTTCTTCTTCTTCTTCTCCTCCTCCTCCTCCTCCTTCTCTGTCTCCTCCTCCTCCTCCTCCTTCTCCTCCTGCAAACCTCCCCTCCCTTCTAGCACTGATGACGCTTCTTCTTCTTCTTCTTCTTCTTCTTCTTCTTCTTCTTTCTTCTTCTTCTTCTTCTTCTTCTTCTTCTTCTTCTTCTTCTTCTTCTTCTCTTCTTCTTCTTCTTCCTCCTCTCCTCTCCTCCTCCTCTCCTCTTCTTCTTCTTCTTCTTTCTTCTTCTTCTTCTTCTTCTTCTTCCTCCTCCTCCTCCTGCCTCCTCCTCCTCTCCTCCTCTTCTTCTTCTTCTTCTTCTTCTTCTTATTCTTCTCTTCTTCTTCTTCTTCTTCTTCTCTTCTTCCTTCTTCTTCTTCCTCCTCCTCCTCCTCCTCCTCTCTTCTTCTTCTTCTTCTTCTTCTTCTTCTTCTTTCCTCTCCTCCTCCTCCTCTCTTTCTTCTTCTTCTTCTTCTTCTTCTTCTTCTCCTTCTCCTCCTCCTCCCTCCTCCTTCCTCCTCCTCCTCCTCCTCCTCCTCCTCCTCCTCCTCTTCTTCTTCTTCTTCTTCTTCTTTCTTCTTCTTCTTCTTCTTCTTCCTCCTCCTCCTCCTCCTCCTCCTCTCTTCTTCTTCTTCTTCTTCTTCTTCTTTCTTTTCTTCTTCTTCTTCTTCTTCTCCTCCTCCTCCTCCTCCTCCTCCTCCTCCTCCTCCTCCTCCTCCTGCAAACCTCCCCTCCCTTCTAGCACTGATGACGCTCCCTAGTTGGATAATGAAACGCCTGCAAGAAAACAGCCAAGCTCAGAGAGCACCAAGGACCCCACCATTCAACCAAGAGCCACAAATATTTTCTTCTATCAGAGCAAGGATGATTTATTCTGGAGTTCTGGTAGAAAAAAGACCAGACTTCCAGTTTCAGGGGAAATGGGTTGCCTTGCACTTTTCCAGTAAAGAAAATTTTAAAAAAAAAATCCATCTCTTTTTCAGAGGAAAGGCAGCTATGACTTCACCTTCTCTTTTTCTCAACGCTTTCTCAAACTTCTTTACCCTTTTCATTCTTAAATGCGCTGCCTGAACGAGAACATTTGCCATTTAATATTGCTAATGCAAATATAGAGAAGAACTCGGAGTTCTCCCCCCCCAATTTGTTTCTCAGTAACGAAACGGTCCAAGTAATTTAATTGATTCAATTGCCTTGTTTATACTTCCTTATAAAGAACAGGCTGCAGTCCATCAAGGATGGGACAAAAATGATAAATTCACTCTTTCCATCTGCTCGTTAATTGAAGTCCTTGACTTACAGCTGTTCGTTTAGTGACCGTTTAGAGGTTACAAGGGCACTGGGAAAAAAGGGACTTACGACCGTTTTTCACCCTTAACGACCGCTGCAGCATCATCGTGGTCACGTGATCAAAATTCAGACGCTTGGCAACTGACTCGTATTTATGACGGTCGCAGCATCCCCGGAGGGGGAAATCATGTGACCCTGTTTTGCGACAGAGTCAACGGGGACTCACTTAACGACCGTGTTGTTAACAAGGGCAGTGATTCACTTAACGACGGTGGCAAGTAAAGTCGTAAAACGGGGCAAAACTCCCTTAACAAATGTCTCACTTGTGTCCGTGTGTTCTTCTAATTATGTGGCATAAGGCTGGCAGCGCAGCATAGTCTAATGTTAATGATTAATATTAATGATTAATAACACTAATGATGCAACAGTTTGGCTATTCAATACTCAAACTCTTGGAGAAGGCGAACGTAGGCCTATAATATCACTTGAAGAGGGATCCTTTCCATTCATATATTAATACACTGGCATGTATACCCTCCTGTGGCAGCAGAAACGTACTACAGCTGCAACAAAATATGGCAATTTATTGTGAAGTTTTTGCCTCGAAAGAGAAGGGCAAGAAATCTGTGAGAAGTAACAACAACAACAACAACAACAACAACAACAACAACAATAATAATAAGGATGCTGATAGCAATGATATCATTTGCCTGTAAGCAAGAACTGGTGAGATCATAAAATAGAGAAAGTCATAGAAAATGATAAAGCTAAACTGCTCTGGGACTTCAGAATTCAAACAGACAAGCACCTGCCACATAACACCCCGGACTTAACAATTGTCGATAAGAAAGACAAAAAAGTCTGGATGGTGGACGTGGCAGTGCCTGGAGACAGCAGAATAGACGAGAAAGAAATGGAGAAGATAACAAAATACAAAGACCTACAAATAGAAATAGAAAGACTGTAGCAAAGGCAAGCAAGGGTAGTACCAATAGTAATAGGCGCCTTGGGTGCAATCCCAAAACAACTGGAGCACCACTTGAACACCATCGGCGTTGACAAATTCGCCATTAGTCAATTGCAAAAGGCGGCCTTACTAGGAACTGCTTCCATCCTGCGACGAGATCTGTAATACCATCAAACATCCACATCTGCCTATCCCAGGTCCTTGGTAAGGACTCGATAGGTAGACAAAATGCCAAATCCAGTCTGAACATCTGGCTGAGTGTGCGATGATCAATAATAATAAGGATGCTGATAGCAACCCGTGTCAACCATCAGCGCCAGCCAACTTGAATGTTCAGTTGACTGAGATTCATGTCTAATGAATAAAAAATAATAATAATAAAGTTGGAAGGGACCTTGGAGGTCATCTAGTCCAACCCCCTGCTCAGGCAGGAAAGCCTATACCATTTCAGAGAAATGGCTGTCCAGTCTCTTCTTAAAAACTTCCAGTGTTGGAGCATTCACCGCTTCTGGAGGCAGGTTGTTCCACTGTTTAATTGTTCTCGCTGTCAGGAAGTTTCTCCTTAGTTCTAGGTTGCTTCTCACCTTGATTAGTTTCCATCCGTTGCTTCTTCTCCTGCCTTCAGGGGCTTTGGAGAACAGCTTGACTCCCTCTTCTTTGGGGCAAACCCCTGAGATACTGGAACACTGCTATCAGGTCCCCCCTCGTCCTTCTCTTCATTAAACTAGACATACCCAATTCCAGCAACCTTTCCTTATATGTTTTAGCTTCCAGTCCCCTAATCATCTTTGTTGCTCTTCTTTGGACTCTTTCTAGAGTCTCAACACCTTTTTTACATCGTGGTGATCAAAACTGGATGCCATATTCCAAGTGTGGCCTTACCAAGGCCTTGTAAAGTGGTATTAACACTTCACGTGGTCTTGATTCTAGCCCTCTGTTAATGCAGCCCAGCACTGTGTTGGCTTTTTTGGCAGCTGCAGCACACGGCTGGCTCCTGTTTAAGTGATTGTCCACTAGGACTCCGAGGTCCCTCTCACAGTTACTGCTATTGAGCAAGGTACAGTTGAAGTGACCCTTTTATTTCTCATCCCCACTTAATGATGTTTAGAGACACAAAGCACATCAGCAGTAATAGCCTTTATCTCCTCTGGCTTCTTTTGCTCCTGCCCGTGTGCGCTCATTGTCCCTCCCTCCCTCCCTCCCACCCTGGGATTCTGCCTTGCGTTGTCAAAACTGAAGCAGAGATAATTCAATTTAGGAGGCCATTATGCAGACTGAGCCTTGGAGAGACCCACAATTTTCACGGGAAGCGGCCACTTACTCTGTCTGGTAATCTCATCGCAAAGGCTACAGTCTGGGCATCTGATTCGGGGTCTGAAACTCAGACTGACAAATATTGACAAAGGGATATTTCCGAATCTAGGCTGAGATTCTTCAGGTCAAGCATGTTGGGCAAAAAAAATAAATAAAAAAAAATCGATGCCATGATCCCGGGATTTGTAGTAAGAGGGATGTTTCTGGATAATCTGGGCAGGCCGTTCCCTCGTTCTAGTATTCTTGATAGACCGTTCAATCTCTGGTAATAAAGAGGGATGTCAGTGTTATTTGTTCTTTGAGCACGCGGTGTAAAGGATAAAATCTAGAATTTAAACCAGAACTGTTTCTTCGGTATAATATCAGAAAAATATGATAAAGAAAATGTATATTTTCTTTACACAGCATGTATTAACAGCAGCAACAATTGTATTTGCACAGCACTTGAAAAAAATGAAGAAATGCCATCTGAAGAAGAGATAATCAAGAAAATACTGGACTGTGCAGAAATGGATAGACTTAGGCTGAAGATTAAAGTAAAAGAAGATACAGAATATTTTCAAATATGGGACGTATTTTATCAATGGTTATTCTATTCTATTCTATTCTATTCTATTCTATTCTATTCTATTCTATTCTATTCTAATTAATAATAATAATAATAATAATAATAATAATAATAATAATAATAATAATAATAATAATAATAATAATAATAATAATAATAATAATAATAATAATAATAATAATAATAATAATAATAAAGTTGGAAGGGACCTTGGAGGTCATCGAGTCCAACCCCCTGCTCAGGCAGGAAACCCTACACCATTTCTATTCTATTCTATTCTATTCTATTCTATTCTATTCTATTCCATTCCATTCCATTCCATTCCATTCCATTCCATGTTCTGTTCTATTCTATTCTATTTTGAAAGCGGGTGCGATGAAAAATTTCCTCCTGATAAGGGTTCTAAGCCATCTAAAATAAAATCACTTCTCCACATAGGATTTTTTTTTTTAGCCATAGGAGGGAGTGAAAGGAGCAATTGTATGAAAACGACATGCATCGTAGAAGTAGTTATAACTAAGTAGCCAGCAAACTGTCGAAGAAAAGGTGCAATTGCTTCTAAACCTTTCCAAATGTTTAGAGGTAAAGAGGGGGTGGGGGAGGGAGGGAGAGAGAAACAGTAAAATTATTTGCCTTTTGCTCAAATACGGACTCCCAAACAGAAAAAAATACATGTGCTATAAGCATACGAATTAACAGTGACCTGAAACGTCAACATCTTAAGTTGTTCTCCATCTAGACCGTGATTCCAAATTATTTTAGGGTTGGTTTGTTGGAGAAGACATCGTGGCTGTTTTTTACATTTTTAAAAATAAAATAAAATTAAAGAATCAGAATTATTTGGCTTCTTCCAACTGAAGAGAAAGTACACAACGGATCATTATTATTATTATTATTTGGTTATTTATTTAAGATATAAAATACAAAGAAAAACAGAGATGAGAAATTAGGAGAAGGAAATGGAGAGGGGGGACGGAGGAAAAAAAGTGAGATACAAGGGGAAAAAAGAAAGGGAAAAAAAAGGCCTGGACTTGCGACTCTTTTTAACACAGTACACAGGAGCAAAACATTCCAGCCTCAACTTTTTGCTTTTACACCTTAGTTATATAACTAGCCATTTCTACAACGACAAATCTTATCTAATCGACAAAACCAAAGTCAAAATTTCATTATTATTATTTTTTTACCGCAAGCACGAAATCCAGAAGTGATTTCCAAGTGGAGAAAAAAAAGGTATTTAAATATACTTAAATATATACATAAATATAAATATATTCCCCTTTGAATAAAACGATCGATTTAACCATTCCTGCTTGATCTTCTTTGCTGTGGAAAGAGGGTACATTTCGATTTGCACCTAGCTGTCGTCTTTGTGAGCGATCCCCGTTTTTATTAACAAGGTTTGGTGTATTCTTTCATGAATATTGGATCAAGGCTCTCGTTACACAGGTGTGAGTGTAAAGGTAACCATAGCACACCGGACCATCCATAATTCAGTGCAGAACAGTGCGGTTAACGTCTCCGGCATCCTCTTTCCTTTAGCGGGTGGCTTCCTATCAGCCCTCCTGTTGTCACTGGAAGACAACTATGATATTGTTATAAGTGTGAGAATCTGGCGCTCTCTAATGACAAACTAAACCGGGATGATGTAAGCGGGTCCCGTCGACGGATAGGACAATGTTGAAGAGGAACACCCTGATCGAGGAGGGGAGGCCTCCGAGGAAA